>CM033395.1:45163006-45420988 GCA_019426215.1 Buddleja alternifolia
GTTAATATTCTCTTTCTATTACAAATTTAGGTTCAAAAAGAACATTATATTTAAATTATTTATATCTAATGCGATCTTTTCTTTTACAATGTACCAATTAATGGAATCTTTTGTTTTCTATCTATCTACATTCTACAAGTATATTTTTTGTAATTTTTTTAGCAACCATGCATTATTTCATATCGCTCAATAATATCTCGATACGCCGCGATTGATATTTAGCAACACGTGCCGATACTATCACCGAGACTTTGAACCATGCATATTTCAGTCCTTATTTCTGCTAATAATACAAATACCGAGAACCTTGGTTGCATTTTTAAATGTTGAATTGTTCCTTAGGTTTACTTGTTTGTAATTTGTATAGGAAGCAATTGCACTGTACATTACGTTTTTGTGGCTCCATTTTTTTAATATTCAGAAAATTTTATGCAGAAGCACAAGTAAATAGCTGGTTATGAAGTGGAATTGATCATATTCATGTTTTTCATTTTTCGTTGGTTTGTTTTATTCATAAAAACATTGATTACTTGCAAATGTTCCTATTTGTTGATTTTCTGAATTTTATCCCTTCGTCTTCCTAATCATGAATTCCAGGTCTTCTCTCCTTAGACTAAGACTCTGAAACAGTTCTAGACAATGATCGCCGACCACGAAGATGTATTAACAGAGATCCTTCTATGGCTGCCAGCTATATCCTTGATCAGATTCAAACTGGTATGCAAAAGGTGGTTCTCTTTAATCTCCAATCATCATTTCTCTCACCTGCACACTCTCCACCACCACCGTTGTTCCAAACCGGAACCTTCCATCTTCCTCCGCCTAGCAGAGGCATCAGACTACTTTCACCTTCAAGGTGAAAAGTTGGTTCCAAATCATTTCTCTCCAACCCTCATTGACCCAACTATCTGCAGCTTTTCCAATGGCTTGTTTTTGCTTCGTTGTCAAAACGCCGAGAATACCCCAGAAAATTGCTATATCTATAATCCCACCACTAAGCAGTCGAGAAGCATTGTACTTAGCGTTAACGACAGGTACAAATGTGTTATGGGGCTGAACTTGGCATTCGATCCCTTAAAATCACCATATTACAAGATTATTTGTGTCAGGGCTACTAGAAGGAGATCGGGTGGTCTTTTGCGGGGTTGGTGGCAATGTTGCCAGATTGAAGTGTATGAGTCAGAAACTAGCACTTGGAAGCTTTGTGGAGAACCATTTTTCGCTCCACGCGATGTGCGATTCGATCACGGGATATACTGGAATGACGCCATTCATTGGAGTGGAATATTTTTTGATTTTCATGACAATTTTGTTGAAAAACATCCAGAAATTGTGCGTCCAGGGCGTAATCGTAATCTAACAGATATAATGTTTGATTGCGACTATATAGAGTCGAATGGCTATCTCCATTGCGTTGCTCGTTCTCCAGAAGAGAAATCAATTGCAGTCTTTGAGTTACAAAGGGATTATTCTGAATGGTCTTTGAAGTTTCACATCAATCTTGATCATGTTTCAGTGCCACTTTCGGTACTGAGTATCATTAGGCGAGATAGTGAAGAAGATAGCACATTGGTGGCTCACCAGCCGGGCAAGATTATGGTTTACAAGTTTAAAGAGAAGACATTCGAAGAGCTTATTGATTTTAGTGAGGAGGCGTTTTACCAGGAGGGTCGTATTCAATTTGATTCTTGTTGCACTTTTCAATTCGTTGCGACTCTAGCTCCAGCTTGACTGCTGTTCTGAGTGGTTATATTCGGTATTTTTTAAGCTAATCTTTCTATTTGTGTTCTCCGCATTATAAACGTTTGGTGTTTACGTGTGCTTGGTCTCTAGATCCTTGTTTCTAATAAAAACTACTGATGCATAATGTCCTAATAGTTGTATGTTGTTATCTCTTAATGGCTATGGTTCATGAAATTGTGTTTACTGCTCCTATAAAAATGGATAAGGTCTTCTCTTCTATGCGGACGAATCATCTCAATCCTCAGCACTGTTGGGAAATCGATTCAAAATCGAACCCAAATTGGTACGCAGCGGAATTAAAATAGAGACTTAGCTCTTATGTGTACATGCATGACATCAAAAAATAAAGCATACATACTATGGCTTAAAGAAATTAATTAAACACTTTAATTAATAATTATTATTGCCTATCTATAGCTAACAATTAAAAGACTACATAATTAAACACTTTAATTAAAATCAATAATTGAATAACTATAAAACAATAATAATTGAAAATGAAGAAAACAAACCTTACACCGAAGATTGGAACTTGCCGGTAGAAGAAGAACTCGTTCACCGTAAAGCCTTCTTCGCAATGCCTCAACAAACTCGGGAGTGTGGGCTCCAAAAATACTACTAAAATAAAACTCCTTAAGAGGAATTTTATTTTCTTAAAGACTAGCTTGTTCTTGAAAAATTGTTCAAGAACTACTTGTCTTTGTTGTGTTTGGTGCATTTGAACTTCCAAATGACACCCCTTTATATAGGGTGAAAAAGAAATGAAGAGGCATTAAAAAATTCATGTGGAATGTTAAAGAAAACAAGTGGGGTGGAAAAAACAAAGAAACTTTCGGTGCCCATTTCAGCTGGTGGGCCGCGCGTACTGTTCACGTTGTTACTATTCACGATTTTTTTTGTTTTTTTTTTTAATCACTAATTAAATATCTTTTTCCAAACATATTTCCCACATTAATTTTTCATCTAAGTTCAAACTTATCCATCTAATGGATAATTTAGTATTCATTCGTAGAGTTTCAATTTGAGGTTTGCGAAGGGACCTTAGGGAAAATTAATTTTAGCTCCAAGTAAATTAAATCAAATTATCATCACATGATAATATTTAATATTACTTAACAATATTTAATTCCACTAAATAAATATTGTTGCACTCTAAAATTAACTTCAATTTATTTTTGAGTTCCCATTCTTTCGTAAAGAAATATTTCATTAACTACTCTATTAAAATATCCATGAAGAAATAAAATTGAGACTACTTTTATTTTATTTTTCACATCTTATCCTATAATGCTCAATTTGCTTCTTATCAACTTTCCAAATGAAAAACTATTTTTCATATAATTTCAGCGACACTTCACTTGAAACACTTTGGCCAATGTTTTAGAAAAGTTGAACATTGCAAATCCATTATAGGGGATATATCTTATCTCTCATGGAGATTATAGATTCCATATGAATGTTCTTTCCAATCACATTTTTATGTCATTACCCAATGTATAAAGTATATTGGCCACCGAAAACCTCACTTCTAAATACATCAAAGCAATGTGCACTAGATGCATTAGTCCACGAGAATCATAGGATTAAGAGTTATTGTTCAAAATTATTTATTTTCGATAGTAGTCAAAATAAATAATTTGATTGGTCCGGTTCAGTGTTTCAATCTCATTGATTTACACGAATATACTATTTATGGAATCCCTATTCCCATGATTAAGACAAATCATCGAATATAGCATATTATAGTCTTTAGCAGATAAGGCGCTCATTCTTATCACCGACTACAACCCATTTATAATAACACATGATATACGTAATCCAAGTCTTTCATGAAACATCACTTCCATTTGGATTCTCATATGTAATTATGGACTATATCTACCTCATAAGACATTTTATAAATACTCATAACTTATAATATATATAATATTTATTCATAATAAATACTTCATTAATTGGATTTTAGGGCACATTTCTAACAAGCACTCCATTGGTGTGACGAACTAATTAAATTCTACTATATATCTTTCACACTTTTTAACTTGTTAATAATCATCTCTATCTGTACAATCACAACCATCCATGAGGTCCGACTTACATGGACTCTTACCAAAGCACGCCAATCCATTGATGTTTTAACTTTCAACGAATCTGGGTACGATGAATATCAGCACAATTTGTAGCTTAGTTGTCTTTTACAGTCCAGTTTTGTATAGAACAAAACTTCGTTAACCCTCCTATTTCACTAGGGATGAACATAAAATCCAATTTTGCTTGCATTTTGCGAAGTAAAAGAAAAAGGAAAATTTGCAAAGCAAAAGTAACAGATATAAAATTTTGCATTTCTTGGTACAAATCTATCGAGATAGCCTCCCAGTCTGTCATTAGCTCGAGAAGTAGTTTTTTTCTCGATGTTTTATGATGTTTTCGATAAAATCTTCTCAAAAAAGTATTTTAACATTATTTTCGATAATATTAGTTTTTTTTTTTTTTTTGGGTGATAGATAATATTAGTAGATGTTATGCAAACGACTTTTTTTATCCATATAGCATCCGTATAAGGTTATTGTCTCTGCCCATGATGAACTATAATTATTGGATATAATCAACATTTTTTTTAAGAAAAAATTGGAACATGAAATGTGCCATGATATTTCAATTTTCTAGAATAGTTCAATTTCAGTCTAGTGATTTTTTTCTCTAGTATGGGAATTTTAATCTCTTGTAGGAGTATAAAATTTGTTGCTCTCCACCGTCAGTTAGGATCTTTTATTACAAATCGTGTTACAATCTTTTATTACACTTTACATATGAACATCATGTGTATAAAATATTTATTTGAATATATATAAATTTATACAAATTATATACACTTATCGTACAGACATAATATTTCATACAAGGTGCGACACTGTTTTGCAATAAAATATCTCATGTCATCACGGCTTGATCTTTTAAATCTTTTGAGATAAGTTGTCTAAGTTGTCATTGGTGCTCCAACAATGTTAATTACTTAATTGTTTTGATTAGATAATCAAATTTTAGTCTACAACTATTAATCATCTCTAGAAGTTATCAAAAACAAAAAAATGTTGTGTACAATGACAGCAACATCGAAGCTCAAATTTCAATTATATTTCGATTGAGCTTTGTTTGCCAGCATGCAATATATGATTATTATTATTATTATTATTATTATTATTATTATTATTATTATTACTATTATTATTATTATTTTATTACTATTTTTTTATTATTATTATTATATATATATATATATATATATATATTCCTTTGTTTTAATTTGATACACATTGGCAATAACGACCCCGTCCAACCTTTTCCATTAGCTCTCTTAATATAAGGAATTCCATTTCTTGAACAATTAGTGTCTGAAAAATGAGTTTATACTCTTCATCAGGAACAGACAGTATCAATTGTAACGACGACGTCTTGACAGAAATCCTTCTCCGGCTGCCTGTAAAATCATTAACCAGATTCAAACTGGTATGCAAAAGCTGGCTCACTCTAATCTCCTCCCCCCATTTTTCCTATTTCCACACTCTCCGCCACCACAAAACCGAACCCTCTCTCATCCTCCAAACCCGCACCTCACAATTCTTTTACTTTCACCCGACCCACCACGGTAAAAAACTTATACCCTATCATTTCACTTTTACAGACCCAAAAATCCCGAGCCCTTGCAATGGGCTACTCTTTCTGCAAAAAATTATACCTTATCGTTTCACTTTTACTGACCCGAAAATCTTGAGCGCTTGCAACGGGTTACTGTTACTGCAATTCAATCACGATTACTATATCCACAATCCCACCACAAATAAATCTAGAAAAATTGTTCTTACTATTAATAACAAGTACATTGATGTTCTTGGACTAACCTTAACATTTGATCCTTCAAAATCACTTCATTACAAGATTGTCTGTGTCAGGTCTACTAAGACATCCTCCTCTTGTCGTGAATGGTGTTGCCAGCTGGAGGTATACGACTCACTGAGTCGGACTTGGAAGGTCTGTTTGGAACCGTTCACAGCTCCTGTCCATGTTAAATTCTCTTGTGGTGTACACTGGAACAATGTAATTCATTGGGAATATAAAATGTACTATGATATTGAAAAAAATGTCATTGAATATCTGCCTCGTCCAATAATTCCATGGCCCGAAGGCTGGGGATCTACAGCTTCTTGTTGCCAACTCCAAGAATCAAAAGGCCATTTATACTTTTTCATTATTATTTCAAACAGTGGAGAGAAATCAATAGCAGTGTTTGAAATGAAGGGAGATTATTCTGGGTGGGTTTTGAAGTACAATGATAGGATTGGTCGGGCTGCGGGCCGGCCCCGTATATTGAGTTTCATTATGGGAGATGGTGAGGAGGAGACGAGTACTTTGGTTTTTCATGTGCCTGGAAAGATTACAGCTTATAGGTTTCGTGAGAAGAGCTTTACCGAGCTCGTTGATCTAACAAATGAACCTTTTTACCGGGAAGATTCTGTCCAGTTTGAACCTCGGGATACTTACCAGTTTGGTGAAAGTTTGGCTCCTGTTTGACTAATGCAAGGATAACTTACATGCACACCCTCTGCTTTGAGACCCTAACTATCATATTTCTCCTATCAGCAAAACCTTATTATTTCAATTTCACTCCTCGTAAGTAACTTACGAGCAGATTACAATTTCACCCCTCCTGTTTTTCGAGTTGTCAGGATGTGACAAACAAACAGGGGATGACTTGGTAATTTCCCTCAGGAGGCTTGTGGTAATTAGCCAATAAGTGAGGAAGTGTGCATGTAATTATCCCTTAATGTAATTGCACTTAACAACTCTAATAATATTCAACTAATGGAAAAATTATGTTTCTCGAATCAACCAGTGTATACAATCAAACTATGAGCACTAAAGACTCTAAATAAGGTAGCCAGAAAAGACGTTCATAGAAAAGAAAAGGACGTAATCGGGACCTGTTCTGCGTCTTTAAGTTTTTCATCCATGAAAATATATATTATCAGTGCTCCAAGATTCTGATCTTCTCAATGCAGTTTTGCATTTGTTGGTGAGCACTGGCCGTGAGGCGATCCCCGGCCGATAATTGGTACTGTTCAAATTTCAACTCATCACACTTCAAAGCAGCATTTTTGCAGGCCTTGATACTTCCTAAAAGATATCAAATTTGAAATTATATGGTTATTTTCTAACTAAAAGGCAAATACAGCAGAATTGCACTCTTGTGAAATTGGATATTAGAAGGTTTACTTATTAGTAAAACATAAAGGGACAAACTTAACCATTTCTCGTGAAAGTAATATACAAGATATAAAGAGCCAAATATGAATGGAGTTATATGACTTACCACTAAGGTCGAGAAGGTTGAAAACCACAGGACAGTTTCCTATACTCTTAACCATTGTAATTGCAGCCCAAACTTTTTGATACTCATCTCTTGATGTTCTAAAAATGCAGAGTTTTGTAATCGGATTAACATACTTCACTGCAGAACAATAGGGGGAAAACTACAGGCTTAAAGATGACGATTTGCATTTAACCAAACTACAAATTAAAAGATAAGAAGTTTAAAGCTATGTATATTCTAACCTTGAAATGAAGTCAGAGACGAAGCTAGACCACATTCCCCAAAGTTTGTGAGAATGCTATCTTTGATGGCTTTCGATAAATTGTGCTGGGTGATTATAATGGGATCATCCACCGAAAACTCTTTATTAGGATCCACAAATACCTCTATGACCATGTATCTATTCTTAAAGCCCACCATTGTGATTCACCTTCACGGGTTAAACCAAATGTTAAATTTCACTACTAAGCAAAAGGAATTGCAATATATACAGAGTTGAAAAACAAACAGACTAAATTAGATCAATCAACAAAAGCTCATTCAATTTGTTTAATATAAGATTTGAAGTTCAACTGATGTATCCAGCTCGGTTCGACTAACAAATGAACCAAGCTTTAACACAATTTTTCCAGCTCAATAAAGTTCAAACGCAATAGAACACCATCTGGGAAAATTTCACTTTAGGTCCAATAGAACTTCGACCATTTCAGATTTAGTCTCATATGAATTTCAATTGCACTTCTAGTCTCAGCCGTCAAAAAATGGATGGAAAAAGGTGAGTGTCCTACGCAGCGCGTCAGGACACTCGCCTTTTCCCATCTATTTTTCGACAGCTAGAATCGAAAGTGCAACTTTTTCCGTCCAAAGTGCAAATGAAATTCCTACGAGACTAAATTTGAAATGGACGTAGTCCTAGTGTCCTACGGGACAATAAATGAAACTTTCCCAATACTATCTTATTCAACTCGACTTGATTTTCTCCACTTCAAAGCACAAGTAAGCAACACTCAGCTACAAGTAAAATCAAAAAAACAGAAGCTAAACCAAAATCAAATTGCTGAAAAAATAAGCATAAAATCATTCTTGGTAAAATTCAGGTATAACAGCAAAACCCTCAGAAACCCAATTCGTATTCAAATCAAACGCCTCGTTTACTTCTACGAGTTGTCATACGGCACTTGCAATTTTATGGGTTCATCATCGGATTTCATAAAATCATGAGATTATCCATGTATTCATTAAAAAACAATTAATTCACTAAATGGGCTCAAGAGAAAATTTAATGACAGGATATAATTGAGGAATAATTCTTACTCGGAGATATTAAGGTAAAATTGAGCTCAAGAATCACGAAAGGTGCCCTAATTGTAGGATAGAGAATTAGAGATTCAGCACTGATTAGAGGAGAGATTCGATTACAGTGTGCGACGTGCAGCTAATATTGGGCTAATTTAAAATATAAACTTTGTTCATGTTAAGGAGCCCATTCAAGGCCCAGTTTACAGGCCCATTATTAGTTGATTCACTAAGCAAAGTTTATTCAAAACACATGGGTCCATGGCCACAAGACTGGGTTGATTCTATGATATACCGAGTTCATTGAAAATGGTCTGTTTAACACTATTGAAAACCTGGACATAATGGTAAAAGTATCTAAATTACTTGCATCCAATAGTATTAGACAGATCGGGTCTATTTCATCCAATAATGTGTTAGACAAATCGGCTCAGAGTTTCCCGCAAGCTTGCCATTGGGTAGGCATTTACGGACTCTAAAAGGCTTGTCATTGGGTAGGCATTACCCAGCGCAAGCACAAACTCTGAAAAATAGCCAAAGGATGCCCCTCTCCCAGGCTCACATAGTCGACGAGTCAAATTAGGTCTGTGCAATAGACCCGGTTGTTTCGGGTCAGGTCAAGGTAGGACCCGAGACTTTTTTTCTTTTCCTTTTTGGGTACTGCTTCTTGCATTACATGCAATTAAAAATGGCATAAATTAACATTCGGGCATCTTATATCAAAGAAAAAAACCAGGCGAAGGAAATAATTTTATATATTTATGCATCATAGTACAGAACTAACTCAACGACTTAAACACAAAAGACAAGTTTACTCACGGAGCAAATTCGTATGACTGCAAGTTACTCAATCTGTACGCAGATTGATGGCGGCGCCGGAACCGTGGAAGTCGGTGTCGGAGGTAGAGGACGGCGAAGGTGGGTTTTGGTTTTCCTTTGTATGCTGTACAAAATACACGACTGAGCGAGTCTGGGTTGGGTTCGGGTCTTAATTTATGGGCCTAGGGCCCAGAGTATGTCAATTGGGTTTGGACCTGAGTAATACCAAATCAATGACAAGCCTTCATGCCGTTAAAGATCAAAGAACGTAAATTATGTCATATTAATAATGACAAACATAATATATTGAATTCCTAATGATGTCTTGGCCTAGCAGTAAGACTGAATCTCTATGAGTTAGAGGTTATGGGTTCGATTTCACTAAAATAGAAGCTCATTCGAACATGTTAAAACTTGGAAGGAAAATATTTATATCAACAATTTTATGTCTATCAACTTTAAAATTTAGGAGTTAGGAGTGTATTTAATATCGGTTTAATTTGAAGGATATTAATTCAGATAAATCACTTATAACACATCTATTATTTTTCAATTCTTCCATGAAACATAAAGAAAAAGATTATCTAGACTCCCATAATAGAAAAATTCAAAAACAAAAAAGTCCTATTTGATGTGGTGTGAAAATGATCTGGGGTCAGGGTAGTCAAATCCTGGCCAAAATATTTTGGGAAATGAGTATGGGTCTGATCTACAATACGACAAATTAATTCTCCTTTGATATTGATGATTAGTGGAGATTTTGAGAGTGATTTCCTTTGTGTCACGGTGAAACGGTATGATGGCTGTCTTTGAATACTCCGCGTTGTAGGTCAGATTCAAATTCATTTTCTTTAATATTTTAGTCAGGGTTTGGCTACCTTGAGTCCCTGACCCCGAAACATTTTTCATCCACATCACTATTTAATCGAGTCAAAAACTAAAGATATAATATGAGCAAGAAAGCTAATTAAATTACTGTTTTCAATGTTTTTCCATTAAGAAATGGTTGAATTCAAAATCCTCAAATGTATTTTCTTTTTCATCCACAATTTCATGATTTTCTTCTCCAATTAGTTAATTTTCCAAAATAATTAAAAAATAATAGTTGCATTAGAATTTAGATGGAGACAAGGAGGAGGTGGGGACACGTGCGTAGTGAATGCATCTCCGTCTCACGCGCACTCACTTGGATTCACATTTACGCCCTTTTACCACTTTTTAAGCTAAAAATGAATAATGACAAATTCATATGCATTTCATCGAAATTTGACCGACATTTCACCTAAATTTGCACTAAAAGTAGTCCTTATTAGTTAGGATCACATAATTATGCGCATATTTATTTAGTGTATGAGAAATTGCATTTTAGCCCCTTGAAAGTAGTACTATTTTGCAGTTTAGTAGAGTTGAAACATCCCAAGTCCTAACTAATCAATTGAATCCTTTACCATTACTATACCATGTGGGGTTCTCAACTCGAACCCGACCGTTCAATAAATTATATCATTTAGCTTAGTGATATCGTTATTTCACCGTTATATCATTTAGCTTAGTAACACCACTATTTTACGTGGTAGGAGTATCGAGATTGAATTTGACTATTCTAATGTAGGTATTCGCTAACTAAAAAAAATATATAACGAAGTCCCTCCCATTTTCATAGGTCGGTTTGAAATAGGGTGATATTTAGGGGATCCGAAAGTTGAGTTCTCGAGTGGTCTCCACCACATATGTACTCATATATATGTGTGAGGGGTCAATAATCACAGATCATTCCGAGAGCTCCCAAGTATGAAACGATGGGAATGTTTGAAACTCTAAAAAAAATTATTGTAGATTTCCTACATAATGATAATATTGATTGGGAGGTGAAGTGGGTGAAGTGGCTTTCTATGGGGATAAAAAGACATAAATAAGTTTATAGAGGGGGTGAGGTGCAATTATTTTTCCTCTAACGTCTAGTACACGAGAATAGGATCACCTTATCTTTTCTCTATAAATACTCCCCCTCCCCCCTCCCCATTGTTGCCCCTTCTTTCGTATTCAATTTAGTGTGTGTGTGTGTGAGAGAGAGAGAGAGAGAGCTAGAGAGAGAAAGTGTGTGTGTGTGTGTGTGTGAGAGAGAGAGAGAAAGCAGGCGCAGGTGCTATTGTTGCTGTTTGGTCTTCTTGTTCACTGTGTAAGTTCTGTTTGTTCTTCGAATTCTCTGATTTTCTTCCATTTTGCTGGAGTTTTCTGAATTAATTTTGCTTTACGTATGGACGATCAGACATATATATATATATATGTGTGTGTGTGTGTGTGTGTGTGTATATATATGTATACGTTTCTGTTGTGTGCGAGTACTTCCGTGCGTTGCATGGAGGAATTTTAGCTGTTAATTTGTGTTGAACTGTTTAATTTATGTCGGATCTGATTAGTATTTCAATTTTCATTTCTGAGTAGTAATTAAGTGAAAAATCGTTGGAATTATACAAAATTTGTAGGTGATTTTCATCTTATTTTGGGTCTGCAGAAAATCTAGGTCAACGAGTGGGGACTTTTGGGGATTTTTTGAAGAATTAACATCTACGATAACAGAAGTAATGGAGGTATTTGGCAAATCTATGGTATCTGTTCCTACAAATGTTATTTATTTGTCGAGTATTCTTGGCCAAGATGGGCCTAACCCTGTTCACAAGTGTGACTGGAAATGCGAAAACGAACATGTCTGTGGGAACATGTATCGCTGCAAGCTAACTGGCCTGACGCACATTTGCGACAAAAATTGTAACCAGAGAATTTTGTATGATAATCATAGCTCTCTCTGCAGAGTGAGCAAGCAGGTTTTTCCTCTAACACCAGTCGAGCAACAGGCCGTGAGAGGTGTCAGGAGGAAGCTTGATGGCGAGAGTTGCCCCACGGAGAGGTGTGCTTTTAAGCGCAGAAGGGATGCTCAGTGCCATCCCTCACCATTTGAGAGATCATTTACTGCTGTTGGTCCCATTTGCAGTCCGATTGGCGATGGCATGGATATGAGCTAGATTAGATATTATAACTGCCAATTAGCGATCCGGCTTTGTCCCTTTTTTCCTTTGGTGTCTTGCTTTTCTTAGGATGAGTTATGGACTATCGAACTCTTTGCGTACTTCAGTGGCAGATTTGATTGTCTTGCCCTTATGTAGGAAACCTTTTATGTTTAACTTTCCTTTATTTGAGTTGTAGCTCTTCCAATGTCATAAGACTTTTTAACTACTAGGAAGTTAATGATGCTATATCCAGTGAACTTATTATGAGGCTCGAGATGCATTTGATATTGCCTTTTGCAGCTTAAAGTGTAATGAGACAGGGCTATATTAGATCTCTTAGTTTCTCTATTTGATGGTGTTCTTCTAACTATGAATCTCCCTTGACTATTTTATTCATTTTGGTTTCTTCTGTTTATGGTTCCTTGACTGTTATATGTATAATAGTTCTTTTACATTACGGAGAACTGAGGCATTGTGCGGATTATTTTGGGCAAGTGTATAATATTTCATTCAGTTGTTTAATTTGGTTTGTATGTAAGTTAGGTATACAAGAATCTTTATATGTGAGACATTTCTTCTATTTGTTAGAAAGATATCTTCTTCGTCAGGTCAGGAGGAGCAATGATACTCTGTTATTTGGTAGAGGCCTATCACTGATTTGAGTTTGTTTGATTTCATATTGTGTTGCAGGTCCAGCAGGGGCAACATCAATAATTTTATTCAATTTGCTTCATTTCTTAATTTTTATGCTTCTATTCTAGTTGCTCTAAAGTTAATTCATTTTTGCAGGAGCTTCAGCATATGCCATACAGGAGAGTTTCAAAAGTTTTTTGTTTCACTGATGAATGATTTAATAATGGTAAATTGTTTTTGATATTGAGAAAGCTTCTAAATACATTTTCTGTTCTTTCTTCGTGCAGCGAAAAAATCTCTTCCGAGTATTGAAGCTCAGGAGTGTGCTGTACAATACCAGTGACTCGAGTGCCAACCTTTCCAAGTTCATAGAATCTATAATGGGACTTTGAAAATGTATCAGAGGAAGAATTGAAGAATATTTACAAGCTGAATTTACCACCCGTATTATGTGGCTACTCCTTTGAAAACCAGCTAACAGTCGTGTTTGGCTGCTAATAGGGTGATATTGAGCTATGATCAATGGACTCTATCTGGCAGTCATGATTTATTCTTGATTATAGCTTGGGATCAATGAAGGGATTTATACATCCGTCGCCTGGATCCCGTCCATTGGCCTAGCTCCAATGGGTGAAAAGCAAGTGTCCTATTAGCAAAGCAACCTTGAATTGTGTTGCTATCTATGCTACTACTGGCCTTCATGTTTCCTGGGAAGTGTTGTGCAACTTCTTGTCAGACACTTTGAAGTGTGATATTGTTTGGTGGATCTCATTGTTGATTAATAGTAATGTTGATTGTAGTAAGTCAGCTTAGATTTATCCTAAGATCAGCTTGTAACATGTACTTTTTCCGTTAATACTCACACGAACATTGTACTTATCCAGATCCTATAATGTTTGATACTTATAATATATTTAAGAGAAGCTTAACCATTTGTAATATTGTCTTCTAGTGGCGATACTGCATGTGCTGGGATTAATACCCATCCCACCCCCATCCCACTCCAACCCCTAAATCTAGTCTTGTTTCAGTGTTTGTTGTAAGCAAATGATTCCTGACGGTACGAGTTCTAATATATCAGAGGTCTTGGGCTTTATATCTCCGATTGTGTAGATATTTTTCTACTTTGCTTGCTCTCCAACGTGTAATCTTTCTCCTCTTTCTTGTGAATTGAAAGTATATTGTTATTTAAGTATAAAAAATGTTTCTCAATAATTGTTAGATGCTTGTAAATTGTTATTAATTATTAAAATGTAGTAGTTCTCTTAACGTTTGATTTATTTGTTTTTTCTAAACTTTTTCAATTATCGTTATTGATAGTTGTTAGCTAAATGAAAATTACACTTATTTAGTCATAGTATACTATATTGTCACTTAGCAAAAAGTATATATATATATATATACTATATTGTCTAAATTCATTTTAAAATGAATGATAGTTATGGAGTCCGCGTGATTGGCCTTTGGCAAAGCGTAGTCTTGGTCAAGGGTATAAGTAAAAGTAGCTTAACGTCTATATATATCCGACTTTAAAGTATTGTGTGGACTGACTTTTTGCAGTCGTTATTTATTCCTCCAACGACTTATGGGTTGAACTTAATAGAGTGTGTTGAGCAGGTTATCGGGGGTCATTCTATGCTAGATCGAGACCAATGGCCTCGATCTAGTGTACACCATTAGATCCCCCAATATGGGGACATTTACTTAAATGCCCCTTGATCGATCGAGATCATTGGTCTCGGTCTAGTTTACACCATTGGATCCCCCCAACAGGGGGGCATTTACTTAAATGCCCCTTGATCCAATGGTGTACACTATATCGAGACCAATGGTCTCGATCTAGCATAGAATTTACCAGGTTATCGGTGACATATTTATTATCTTGTTGCTTTTTTTAATTGTGTTTAATGTTTATAAGATTGTATGTATAGAAGAGAAGATTAGGTCTTGAAAGTAAATGGAGTTGGTGGAAACGAACCTCTCCACCATCGACGTAAGGCGTTGTTCCGCAGCTTTTGGTTTACTTATTATAAAGGGCCATAAACAATTAGCAAAAATAATAAACAAATAATAGAGGCTTAATACAAAACCATATGCTCAATAGGTTCAACAATCGTGACAATGAAAGACAATTGTTGGAACAAACAATAAACAAGTTTGTTAGGGGGAGTGAAGAAATGATAGGACAAAAACTAATTATAAGCACTCCCTCACTTATTGGGTAAATATCACAAGTTCTCTAAAATTTTGCAATTAACAAGACATTAGACAACGCCTGCAGATTCGACAACTCCAAAAACAAGGAGTAAAATTGTAATATACTTTTTACTAGGGTGAAATTGTGCTGTGATTTTATTGATAGTGGACTAGAGGAGGTTATGGTAATTTCCCAAAACTTGAAATATTTTTGTAATAAAGATCTACGATCTCACACGAGTGTTTATATAATTTACCCAAAACAAAATATACAATATCTCAAGTTCAAAAGTTTGAGATATAAACAAATAATCTCTCCTTACATTTATATACTTTTCACGGGAAACAGGAATTTTCCGGAATTACATAAAAAAAATTCTTCAAGTTATCTTTTTTTAACTATTTTCTTTAGCTATGAAATGATTTTTTTTCTTTTTCTCACTGAAATCCTTGTTCCACACTGAATGGTACTCTCCAAGACTCTTGTCAATATGTATAGCTTTACGCCAACACAAGTTGACTCAGTTGGTAAGGACGGATCATTTTCCCTTTGCAAGTTGTGTGTTCTGTAAACGATCTATGATCCTGGAGACACGATCTATGATCCTGGAGACACGCCCTGACTCTAGTTGGTGACCAAGGTCGACCCTACCTAAACTTTTCTTCACCAAAAAAAATAAGAAAAGATATATGTATGACTTTACTAGGACTCAGGGTAGCCTTTTCATAAAGGCATTCTTCATGCATTCAGGAAACTTACCAAGATACCTTGTTTTGTTCAAAAGGTTGGTGATAAGATATTCCATAACTTCTGTCTCAATCACCCAAATCCCACTTCAATAGATGCAGCTACTACAAAATGGAATTACTTCTCATTAAGGCCATCCAAAATAACAGAAATGCTAAACCCAAATGCATAATCTTACGGCTAATGAATTTTGCAAAGCAAACGTACATTTAATTATGTCGAAATTCTACCCTCCATTGAATTCTTCAAGCTACAAATATGTAGCCAGCCTAGTTTTCCTCCACTCATGGCATCTTGGAAACTTCTCATATTTTCAAGCATCTTACCATTCCTCATCGACTCTATTTCATGCACATTCACCATCACCAACAACTGCCCATACACAATATGGCCCGGGACACTAGCTGGCTCAGGTACACCACAACTTCCAGCAACGGGGTTCCAATTGAGCTCGGGAGAAACAATCACAATTCCCAATACACCAGGATGGTCGGGTCGGATCTGGGCTAGGACAGGTTGCGTGTTTGACCCGACAGGTGTTGGGTCTTGCCAAACCGGAGACTGTGGGGGGAGGTTGGAATGTAATGGTATTGGTGCCACTCCACCAGCTTCGCTGTTTGAGATAACCCTTGGGATTGGAGACCAGAAAGATTTCTATGATGTCAGCCTTGTCGACGGCTATAACCTGCCATTAGTTGCTGTTCCGAGAGTTTACGGTGGATGTAATGCCACTGGCTGTATAGCAGATGTCAACATGGGTAATGAATAAATGATCCGGTTTTAACACGAGAGGATGAATTTTTTTATTTTTGTAGGGATAATTACATGCATACGCCTTCACTTATTGGTAATTACCACGAGCTCCTTGAGGTTTTGCAAAATACTAAGACACCCAGAGGGTGATATTGTAATCTACTTTTTAGGGTCCGAAATTGTAATATGTTTTTACTGACTGTGGAGGTTATGATATTTTCTCAAACATCGGGGTGTTTCCGTAATTGGGGTCTACGCAGGGTGTCTATGTAATTTACCTTTTAATGTATATAGTAACAGATAATGTGTACTGTCATCTTACAGGTTGCCCCCAAGAACTTCAGGTGATAGGCAGTGATGGAGGCCAAGGGGGAGTTGTGGCGTGCAAGAGCGCTTGTGAAGCATTCGGGCTAGACCAATATTGCTGCAGTGGGGAATTTGCAAACCCGACAACGTGCAGACCGTCATTCTATTCAGGAATCTTCAAGAGAGCCTGTCCAAGAGCTTATAGCTATGCATTTGATGATGGAACCAGCACTTTCACATGCAAGGCCTTTGAGTACGCCATAATATTCTGCCCGAATAGTGGGTAATGTCTTGAATTTCTATTGGCAAGCATCCAAATTTGCTCAACAAGAAATTCCTGCAATAAAAATCATAATAAATATGAAATTAATGAAATAATCTTTCTAATGCAGAGTGAGGAGACCAGATGATGTCATAACGCCTCCAGAAATTGGAGAACGCCGTAATGGGAAGAGTGCGGGGATTGTTTCATCATCAACAATCCTATTACCCTTCCCCATGTCCATATTTGTTCTCCTCTTTGCTATATATTTTGGGCGTACCTGATACATGTAACAGCCTTGTTCTTGCGAAGTGGCACGGCGAGAGATCGCCATCCAATCAACATGCTGAAAAATATGAATACACAGCACGAGTGCAAGGCTGACTGATTCTAATTAAAGAATATCACCTGTATTTCTGAATTGACATACTATAAAATATTTGAATTCTTTGTAGTTCATTCTTCTGTCGGGATGTAATCATGAAAATGTAATCTAAATTTTTATTTCTGGAGAGGAGTAAATAACACATTAAGTTTTCTGTTTCGATAAAGCAAAATATTACAAGAAATGCAAATTTAGTAGCCACTATCGATCTTCCTGCTGCTAGTCCAGTGTCTGCCGTACAAATGGATGATGAGATAACTAAATGTGGTGGGGGGAAAAGAATAAAATAAAAGAAATTAGGCTGAAAGTATAACTGCGGTAACATTTTGCCTCTCATTTCTTAGTTTTGCTTTTTTTAGTAACTTGAGGTTTCTTCTTCACTTTCTTGGGTGGCTTTCCTCCTGCAGGTTTTCCCTTTTTCTTCGCCGCACCCTGAATCAAGACATGCATCAAGAGAGACCCATAACGAAAGATTTATAATATATATATAACAAAAACAATAAGCATACTGATGTTTTGTCAGCTTTTCTTTTGGTTTTTCCATCTGCTTGTTCCTCAGCAGCCTCCTGTTGGTCAGCTTGAGCAGTGGCTTTATCAGCCTCATCTTCCGAATCAAATGAAAATCCATCCAGTGTCCCTAGTTGTGCAGAATAGAGTAATTCAAAGAATGGACAATGTTTCTTCCCAACAATTAAAGTTATACCAAAAAATTAGTTAACATATATTTATATACTACAATGAGTCTTGAAATAAATGACTAACCTTCAACCATCGTTTCAGCCTCGTAAACATTAGATAGTGGCTTTAACTGAATATAGTCATTCATAATAGCCTCTATCTGATAAAAAGAATAAAAAAAATTACAAATTGACTAACATAGAACTAAAATCATCTGATCCACATTATCTTTCATTTGGGTATCCTGATAAGAAAACTAGTAATGACAAGAATTGTGTAGTTTCTTAAGTTGGGTAGACAAACCTTTGCTTCTGATTGGCCAAAGCTCACCTGAAAAGTTAAGACATCTTAAAACAGTTCGAGAAAGAAACAGGGAAAGATCTGTACCCAAAGCAAAGTAAAACATTTTTTCTTTTGGTTTTCGGGTTGGGGTTGGAAAGGGAGGGGGGGGGGGGGGTAATGAAGTACATGATGGATGGAATACCACACAGAAGGTCCTTGATGGAACTATTGTTGTTTTGTATATGGTTCCTGGAATACAAAATTACATTCATCAGATCAGTTGAAGAGTGAATAAAACCTTTAGAGCTAAATAAACTGGAGAGATACCCAAAAAGTGAAAGTCCAAAGTAATCCTAGAGACAGACCTACTCTGCTCTGAGATTTCAAAAAGGGAGAGCAGTAAAGGTAAATTATGTGTCGTCAAAAATGAGTAATGATAATGCTGGACAAAACATGTGCTTTCTTTTTCCCAGTGAAAGCTGAATAAAAAATTGAAGCCCATAACTGAGCTTACACTGGCCACCCAAACAGGTTAGGATTCTTGTCAATATAAGATTCTGTTCACAATATTAAGATTGAATTCAAAATGACAATAAAATAAAGCAACAGAAAAATGGGAAGACTGCACATGCCTTTTAAATCCAAGAACATTTCATGATTTTTGGAGGGATCATCTGGAACTACAACCCGTCCAACAGAACCCACGTCACCACTCAAATCTATTGAATCACCTTCACACTCAACAAGTGCCTGCAAAACAAAAGAAGTTCATGACATATAAATAAAGCATGCTTTGAAAGTATAAGACAAATTGAATAAACTCTTCGCGACACATAAATGAACTCTAAATTCTCAATGATGCCTATTACATTATTAGGAAAGTAAAGAGGAGAAAAACAAGGAAAAAGAAACAGCAGTGCATATAAGTTTCTTAATATATGACCAACTGTAAGTGTAGGCCCTAACTACAACCAATCAATTTAAAGGCCGAAAAGTTGTGGTCCTTCATATTATGTGATTCACAACTAGACAATATTTTTGGGTTTTGATTGAAACTATAGAAAGGGTACATAAGTATAATAATAGGATTCATTCAAGGTTTCCAATCACTTTAATATTGTAAGTTTTACAATTAAATCAGGAAAAGAAGGCAATTCCAGTTTAAAATCAGCAAAATGACTGTCATGTTACTGAGGAATGGTTGGCTAACCTTTGATCGTTGAACTTTATCTGAGAGCAACAATGGCAACCTTGAAGAGGATACCTGCATTAGTAGACTGTCAATATTTTACTCGATGGTATAACAGTTACAAACTTTTATTGGCTATTAAAGATTCTAACCCGAGGCCCAAGATGCTTTCCAGAGATGTCTTCCTTCACAGCATTGTTGTCAGTATCATTCTCTGAATCATGAAGAAACAAAAAAAAGATCTTAGATGTAGGATTGACATGGTTTAAGACTCTGAAGATGTATTTATCAATAGTTCCAATTATTTCAGGACGTTTCCAGTAACATCCGAACCCTAATACAGCCTCCTTACCTCCATTTATACTGCTGTTTATATTCGTCTTCTTTGAGGTTTTCTCATCCTCTTCTTCAAGCTTTTCTATGGGATATTCCACCTTTGGTGCTTGATCCTTTGGAGATTTGCCATCATGATCTGAGGGAATATCATCCATAATTTTTATATTTTCAGTAGCTAGATCTTTAGTTTTTGCTGGCAGTTCTTTCTTTATGGCTTTATTCTTTTTAAGAGGACTGGCATCTGGAGAAGACTCCGAATCCGAGGACAGTGACAAAATGGAATGATTCTGTTCCTATTCAAGAAACGGATATTACAATAGGCATTACAGGAGTTGCAACAATGAGTAACCTTACAGAAAAAGTAATTATTAGTACTTAATATCAACAGGATCCAGGTCCATCCAAAAAACTTAAACTATTTATTGAATCGAGAACCATGTAGCATCACACATCTGAATCACTACAAAATGGAAAAATGCAATCAACCATGACAATGTAAAATACAGATCTTTTGTCACACTGTCATGCCCGTTTGGCTTCCTTGGTCTGATAAATGCATTCATGTCCTCAGTAGAAGTCTCCAACCTGAGATTCACGTCTGTGAACAAATTTTTGAGGAGTCGCTGATATTCCTAATAAAACTTATTGTAACTGAGTGCTTCTTAGAGACGTTCCAATATGACAGTAAATTATAGGGTAAAAAGACTTGCATCAAATTTACCAGTGCTAAACTATTATGGCTTGCTCTTATTTATGCCGGAAAGAGCATATGAAAAAAAAAATTCTGTTCCAAGAATTTATAGAAAAATTCTGGAGAACATGTTAACACCTCTTAGGGGTTCACACATCTCTGTAGATATCTCCATGACAACAAATCCCAGATCGTGACAAAATTGTTAAGTGTTACCCAAGAATAAGTTCAATTCTAAGGAACTAAATACTGCAATTAGCAAAAAAACAAAAGGAACTAGATACTATGCACTAGCATTTAGCGAAAATAGAAATTCTAAGCTATTTAGATGACCTAAGAACATATGCTGATGATGATGACCCTTAAACTAGTGCGTCTTCGAAGTAACTTATATACAGATAATGAACCAACTTTCATTAATTCGTAAAAGGATGATAAGAAGAATCTCCTTACACGAGACTTTCCATTCTTCTCCAGTGTATTTCTCCTGTTGGCATCCTTTCCTTTGGCCTTCTTCCCTGCATAAATTATAATCCGTGAATATCATATCGAAAAACTCCACCTGAATGAACTGCTCTGCTTTTCTGTCTTCATGGATAAGCATGGTAATTGAAGTATATATTGATAAATCGACATATTTGCAAAATACAAACCCACCTTCTTTCTTGCTGTCTTCGTTATTCTTCCTCTTCCTCTCTGGTGTCTGCTTTACTTTCTCATTTTTCTTTGGAGACTTTCCTTTGACAGCCTTCTTAGCCACAGGCTCTCTTTCATCATCGTTATCATTAATATCCGAACTCTGTGTTGCTTCTTTCTTAAACAATTTACTAAGGTTAACATCATCCTCATTATCACTAACAGGACTGTGATCCAATGGCGACTCTGATCCAGATGACAATTCTATAGCAGATTGAGTTGGCGGCTATTAAACACGTAAAAATTCTCACTCAGAACACCGAACAAAATAAATTGATTAATTAGGATTCAAAAATCAAATCAACTTAAGTACATCTTAACACATCAGTACACATGAAAATCACAGACAGCTTCAGCATTGCAAAAACATTCATGAAATACAGAAACTCCTAAATCAGTCCAACTATGCGAGATTACGAAGCTCGAAATTACAAATAAAGAGTTCGAAAAGCGATCAAACGGAGACGAGACTACGGAAGTACTGAATTCAACTGCATGCTCGTAAAATGAACTGTGCTATTCTGACAAAAATAGCAAAAAATTCATCTAACTGAAGAACAAAAAATTGTCAACAAATCTATAAACGCAGCACGAAGCTCGAGATTCAAACGCAAAGCCGGAAACATTAAATTGATTAATTCTGATAAAAATTCTGCTCAATAAAAGGGGAAAATACCTGGAAAGATCGCAACCAATCAGGAGAATCTTCTCTGGAGTTACTCATTTGAAGCTTTAGCTATGGATTTCGAAAAGGTAGAACAAAATCCAAACCCTATCTCTGAAAGAGTACAACACCTTCTTCCAGTTGCAGCAGTTTTTGGGTTTGAGAATGGAGAAAAAAGAAAAGGCAAAAAAGGAGTGGGAATAAATATAAATAAAATGGGATTTTTCCCTCCATTTGACTGCGGTTTACATATTTATCCCTGTAAGGTTTGAAAATTAAAGGTGCGCCATGCGTTGTATTTCAGCATAATCGACTTGTGTTTGGCTCGAACATTTAGTGAATTGGAAATAAAATGAAATCATGAAAACTAAATTGAATTGGAGGGTGATTGAGTCGAGCCAGATGTTTCGTCGAATATGGTCTAGAATTTTACCGTGAGTGTGAGAAATTGTGTTTTGCATTAGTTTGATTGTTGATAAAATTGGTTGGAAATGTCTTTTAAATATGAATAGGGTTTTCTTAACTTCATCTTTTTACTCATATTTTATTATTATTTTCTAATTAACTGGTTCGAACTTAAACTCTATCAAAGAAAAAATCGTGTCCAAATTAAGTTTGTTAAGTAAACGAGTTTAAATACGTTTTAATGTTTGATTTTTGCAAATAATGTATGATATTTTTATTTAGTGTTTTATTTTTATCTTGTATTCCATGTAACATATTATGAATGTAATGTGATAAAATATTTCCTAAAATGTACGAAGCAAACCAAAATTGGACATTTGTTGGACAAATTGCATTAGATATTAAAAATGCGCTTTTAGGTTAAGTAACTAGTAATTTGGTTTGTTTTTCCGACCAATATTCAATAGCATTTTGTAACGTTATTGATAAAAATTACGTGGTGTAATTCAGTATCAAGGAATACAAACCACTTGCGTAGGGCTACAATTACTTTAAAGTGTTTGTGGGCCGAATTGTGGAACAAATCGTCTGTAGGTTGGCAACAACTATTTGGATATGGACTTTGAATAGCATGAACTGGATCCATGAAACCAAAGCCCAACAGACATGAAAAAGGGGAGAGGCCCTGTGCGTGTATCTGTGATGCACGGACATATCAAAAAATCAATTTGTACAGTGTTCGACACGTGTTGGACACAGACACGCGTTGGATACGCCTCCAACACGTGTCGGGCATGGTCTAATGCATGTCCAGAAAAAAAAGAAAAACTGTCGACCCGCGTGGAAAATAATTAGAAAAATAATTATGACTTGTTCTAATAACTGGAAAAATAATTGAGAAATGAGAGGGATTATTAATTAAACAATCATATGTTTGATGATGAGCTTTAGCAACAATCTTCCCTGGTTGTGCTTTAGGGTGTGTTTAGACTTCAGTTAATGGGGATTATAACGAAAGAAGTAAATTAAGACGTACGCTACCTCTCGTCCTTTGGTTGCTTGAAAATTAATCCATTCTTATTCGTGACTCGTTATGCGTTTGTCCTTTTATTTTTGTATATTGTTATTTTTAGCCATTTTTAGCCATCTCGGATATGGACACTATACAAATACGATATCGGGTCATTTCTAGAAGTATCGGTGCATCATGGGGGTAAGTAATGAAATTAGTAATAGTTTGTTCCTTTTGTTGTTATTTTATAAATTTTTGGAACCCTCTCTTTCTTGGGTTTTAGGGGCGAAAATGGTATATATACATATATATATAATACTGTATTCTGTTATCCAATACTTCCATCTCTAAAGTCTTCCAAAGAAGACTGCCATTAGCTCCACAACACGAGAGCTAAATTAGTACTGGTTAATTGGAAGCCATGGGCGGCAGTAACCAAGGAATGATGGTGGTGGAAAGTCCGGCGAAGGCCGGGGGTTTGATGGCGGCGGAGCAAAATCCAATTGCGGTGGTGCAGGCCAAGTTCAAGGAGGTGGAGATTAGGTTTAGGGCGTGGCTGGCGAAGCAGTCGTTGCCGGTGGAGGCGGCGGTTGTTACGACCACCAGCGCCGCACAAGGCGCCGCAATTGGTGCTTTCATGGGGACGCTCACCGGCGATGCGTCCTCGTTGATTTCGCCGCCCCCGAACGCGGCGAACTTTAATCCGGAAGCTATGGCGTCGCTGAAACAAGCTCAGGTTTAGGTTTAATTACATTTTAATCGGTTGTTAACTAATCTCTGCTTAGTTGATATATTTGTTTGTCTACATAGTTTGTGCTGTTGTATTGTTTCTTTTGGCTAGATTGAATTACTTGTGAATTGCGTTCTTTCCATGTTCGACTGATTATGTATGTGAA
This sequence comes from Buddleja alternifolia, assembly GCA_019426215.1. NCBI lineage: Eukaryota > Viridiplantae > Streptophyta > Magnoliopsida > Lamiales > Scrophulariaceae > Buddleja > Buddleja alternifolia. The sequence continues at coordinate 45,187,373 of CM033395.1, forward strand.
TTTAGTGTTTTGAAATGTGGATAGTTTTAGTGAAAATTCTGAGTAGGTGTAGTTTGCTATGCTCAGCTAAATATGTAATTGGTGTATTTGTTTGTATACATGCTTTTATTGGCTCTGGATTTGGATTAGTATATTGCGTTAAGACGAACTTCTCCCCCCTCCCTCCGGTTGGGTCTACGTTCAGAATAGAACATAGTTTGTGCTGTTATATTATTTCTTTTGGCTAGATTGAATTACTTGTGATTGCGTTCTTTCCGCATTTGGCTGAGTATGTAAATGACTTTTGTGTTGTGAAAGGTGGATAGTTTTAGTGAAACTTCTTAGTTTGATTAGTTTAATAATTATGCTCGGCTAAAGATAGGTTGGTAAATGAAGCAGCTAAACAAGTTTGTGAGCCTAATCTTTTGGCGTTCATTATGCTTTAGCGAATTCAAGTGATTGGGCTTCTAGTAGTTAATTTTTTGCTTCATACTTGATAGATTTTGCATAAAGGGTAATGAATGCTTATGCTGTATCTTTGACTGCAGGCTCTTGCAGGAGGTCCCTTGATACAAGCTCGCAATTTCGCTGTCATGACAGGTGTCAATGCTGGAATTTCCTGTGTCATGAAAAGATTGAGAGGCAAAGAGGATGTTCAATCTAGGTAGCTATTGCTGGTACATATCGCATTTTACCTTTCTATTTATATAGATGCGTCAGATTGAAAATAGAGAAACAAACTAAAATGAAGAATTTTGGTTCTTGCCATTTTTGCGTTGTTCTTTTTATTATACACCCTGTTTGGTCAACCAAAAATTCAGAATTTTGTGCAAACTAAAATGTGACTTTTTGCCGTCTTCTCTCTGTTCTCATAATAGACATGGTGCCCATTGGAAAAGTTCTGATCTGGTTGTTATTGAACAGTACATATACACTTTACATTTGTGCATATTGGCCATAGCACCCAATTTGCATTGTTACGTCATTAGGCCTCCTCTCAATCTAGAGTGGATTTCTAACGTCTTGAGCATTTGTAATGTACTTGTGAGCATTTCTGATGACGAATGTTTGCTAAGGCTTATACAGCTAAAACAATACAAAGCCTATGCTCAAGTTTAGAATCTAATTCACTCAAAATTCACAGAATTTGGAGCTGATTGCATAGTTATCAAGCTGGGTGCTCTATGTCTTATATGTCCATGATATGAACTCTTTATACCTTTAATTGTGTCCTAAGCTCCGCATTTCGATTAATTATGTCCTCTTTTTCTCTTTTGCTTTTGGTCTTCTTATATCCTTGTGCCTATCTTTGTTCTCCTGTGCTGGTAAAGCTCATTGCCTAGTTTTTCAATTTGCAGTATGGTTGCAGCTTTTGGTTCTGGGGCCCTGTTCTCGTTAGTAAGTGGCGGTGTGGGTGGGGCCGGGCCGAATATGGCAGCTAATGCTGTTACCTCTGGCCTTTTCTTTGCACTTGTTCAGGGTGGAATTTTCCAGGTGATTTGACTTGCATTCTATGAAACTTATCCATATACATTCATAACGACTACTAAACTAAACTCTCGGTACTCTTACATGACACAAAGATGCTAAATCTACAGATATTTGTTCTTATACATATTATACGCTTCTGTCATTCGATGCTCTAATCTATCAGTTGGTATAGAAACAATCAGTTCCCGTGATTTTAATCTAGTTTGTTGAAACAACATTTTTTCTACACGTTTATGTTCTTTCTCTCTTCCGTTTATACGTCTTCTGTATTAATATCCTGAGAACACTTAGTATTGGTGAATGCAGTTGGGACAGAAGTTTTCACAACCACCAGCTGAAGATTTGTATTATGTGAAGACAAGATCAATGTTAAGCAGCCTTGGCCTGCAGAACTATGAGAAGAATTTTAAGAAAGGCTTGTTGAATGATAACACTTTACCTTTGCTAACTGATAGGTAAGTACCCTGAGTTGTCATTTAAAATTGTAATATATAAATTTCGAGCCATTTCTTATTAACTATATCCTTCGTTTTAAAAATTCAGTGCTCTCAGAGACGTGAAAATACCCCCTGGGCCAAGGTTGCTTATTCTCGATCATATAGAGAGGTAATTTAGTAACATTCTTATATCTTGAGGTTATGTTTCTGAATTCTTGAAATTTGAGGTTCCATATAATGTTAGCAGGGACCCAGAGGTGAAAGAAAGACGAAGAGGTTCCCGCTGATGTATTGCTGAAAATCAGTACTTCATAAATTATCATTGAGTGGCTAAGACGAGAACGATTTTGATTTGCTTCTATGTTGTGTGGTAGAATGTTATGCTACATTATCTGGACATTTGAGATTTGGTAAAGAATGTGATTTTGCTTCAAGGTATTCAAATGCAATGTTGCTAATCATCAGGGGCAATCACAAGTTGTGGTCCACAACTATCAAGCTACGGATCTACTTGAGTCCTGACTCCCGAGACTATAACAACTGTTCATGTGACTTGAAATCAAAATAAATGCATAGTAAATGTAAAGCCTCGATATAATGTTATATGCAATCGAATTCATACCACCGGTTTTTCACCTCCACCTGATTTAGAAGTAATTGATGTATTAAATTGTTTAAAATCAATCAATTGCATTAATTTCTTGCCAAAATTAGCGGAAATGAAAAAACGGTGGAATGAAAACGGTTGTATGAGAGGAACCATCATGAAATACGAGAGGTACCACCATCCCGAATTAGTTTATTATGTGATAAGCTGATTGACATTCAAGACTCTACTGCACAAGTGGTATAAGTAACTTAAGATGTACATACCCCAAGCTTGAAGCCGAGCTCAAAATGGCTCGATAATCCTTTTTAGGTTCTAGTTTGTTAGATGAGGTTGCTTAATACGTATTATTAGAATGTATCTTTAAAGTACAAGATGTTAGATTAGATACAAGTGAGTCAATTCGAGGTCGTGCACTGACTCGAGATGGAGACGGGCAATTGTTGAATTTGAGCTAGCTCATTGGATTTACAGCCCAACTCAATTCCATGTGCACTTCTAAAATAACTATATTAACTTTAAGGATAACTACATGCATATCATCTCATTTATTTGTAACTACTAGCAGTTCTTTGGGGTTTTGCAAATTACAATCACATCTTGTGTGATGAGTAAAATTGTAATATAGTTTTACTGATAGGAAAAAAAAATTAATATGTTGTTAGTGAAAACAGAGATTATGACAGGTTTTTAAATTTGAAGATATTTTATGAATTATCTACGTAATTTACCATTTAACTTTATGATAATTTAGGACTTTCACGCTTTTGTGGGCACATGAGACATAGTCCACGAGATGTGGACCAGCTGTATTCAGTGGGATCCAATGATATTGATTCGTATCTTTTTCTTTTCTCCGCATTATTCCAACTTCAAAGTTTCAAACAAACATGGGAGGTGAGGTTGCAACATATACCTCGTGAAGTACATTAAGTTGCGAATATTTTAGTTAAAGCAGGAGTTAATCAAAATATGGAACTATTAGAAGTTTCGGAACAACCGCTAAAGACCTTATATGAACAAGATATGACCGAGATAAAGTGGCCACGTGATATGACTATAGGTCCGAGTCTGTCGGACTAAATAGCTAGGGTAAACCCCTTCGTCCAAAAACAAAAAAAAAGTTTCAAACAGAACAAAAAAACCTTTCATGAAGATGTTGAAACTTGAAAGAGGAGGCCAACCTATCTTCTTTAACTCTTAATGAGTGGATGAAATTTAAGGTTCCCCGCGATATTATTATTTAGAGATATAAATTACCTACATAACCCATCGTTGTTATTACAAATATCTGATTTTTTCAAAATTAAATGAACTTCCCTTCGTCGTTAAGACATTCTTACTATTACAACTTCATGTATATAAAAACCCTTATAATTTTACACCTTATAAAATGTAAACATGTCTTCTGATAGATCTCATTGTACTTTACCAAAAACTATAGGTTTTTGATAATTAGCCCTAAAATAATAGGTAAGTGCATGTAATACACCCTATTATTTAATGGTAGATTAATTTGGGCCAACTCCTTCTCTCTCCTCCCGGTAAAAAAAATAAAGGTCGAAAAGATAATTATTTATCCAAATAAATTGTAAAATTTCTAAAATTAAATTCCAAGAAGCTTAATTAAATCACAATTATTTAATTTGAAGATGACATCACAATTAAAATCAATTAATTTATTTATTTTTGACAACCAAAGGCATATATTAAAATCAATTACCATATGTAAGGTGGAGGGAAATGAAAATTTCCTCATTATTTAATGTTATTAATTGTTTTTGTTTTATGAAAATTGTATTTTTGAGAAATAATGGGCTTTTAATTTTTATGGGACGGAGGGAGAGTATTATAATAATACACGTCCTTGTTCTCTCCATCCAAACCAAATAGATAAAAAAAAAACAGTACATAACAAAGAAAATAGGAAAATGAAACAAAATTACAAATCAATGTTATTGAGAATTAGTGCTGGAAAATGATGAGGACCGTTGGATCATCATGAGTTCTTTTACACCAGATAATTGTTGCATCAACTCCATAACCCTGGACCTGTACTCCCGGGCCTGATCCACCGCCTCCGCCTCCAGCTCTCCGAGCTGGCAGCACAGCCGCTCCTCCGCCTCCTCCGCCACTCTCAGCCGCTCCCACGCTCTCATCAGCTCCTCCTTCATTCGCTCTTCTCTCTCTAAACTCTTCTTTAGTTCTCTCTCTAGCTCATCGTTCCTCCGCCGTAGCGCCTCCTCGCCCTTCATTTGCGGCTCTGCGGAGGGGATCGCGAAGCTCGGAGCCATTAATGCAACTTAGATATGTGTGTGTGTGTATATATATATACTTGAAATGAAGAATTTGTATTTGTTTCAAGTGTTTGTTTGACAATGGAAAGAAGGGTTGTATGCATGGGTTTTAATAGGCAAATATTGATGTGTCTAGGTTCAATGTATCTGCTTCTCCATTGTTTTTATTTTATTTATTTATTTTTTGTCTTTTATTTGTGAGGTTCGGATTTTGTTTTTGCTTATCTGGATTATTAGCTAATAATAATAATGCATTTTCTTTTCTTTTCTTTTTTTATAGAAAAATCTGGGTAATCGACTCCTATCCCCTGTCACATGCTAGGGCATGTCTTGGGACCAAATGTCGTTTACATAGTTATTTATAAGTCGTCCACCAATACAACCCTTACCCCTACGGAGAGAATCAAACTCATAAACTTCTGTTAGGAAATGAACCGTTTACTGATTCAAGATGTGTTGGCAATAAAGTATCTCATAGTGATGTGTATGTAACTACTGTCTCACATTAAATAGAGACGAGAGACTTGAAATGCTTATAAGTTTCAAGTTCACATATGCTTGTACCCTATAGAAATGGCTTTTAAGGACAAACTCGTGCATTTTCGGACAAAGCAGGTAATATCTCGCGTAAGAGTATCTGGTGTGCGAGAAGGCAAGTGCATAATACATTATATATGAAGAAATTCCAAATTATATTTATATGTGATTGATTTGTAGTAAAATTATATATATATATATATATTACAAAATGAATACAATTGCTATTTAATTAATTATGTTTAATCAAATGATGTTAGTACAATTAAATGGGCTACTATTTTAAATAGAATCACTAATTGACTTGATTTTTATGTACTCAATAAGAGTCCAGATAAGGAACATGCTCACTAAACAACTCTTATAACACGAATCAAATATTTCTCGATGTACTCTATTACATCAAATACCTAATTTCCCAACCTTTAACCCAAACGAAAAAAAAATCAATTAAACCAAAAATATTTCGACATATCTTATTCACAATATAAATAAAAACGCAATAATTTTGTCGTGTAAGTGGCCATCTTTAAAAAGTTGAAAGATTATTCCATTCCCATTGGACATTTATTTCTTTGGTAACGTCATCGAATGCGTTAATAAATATTGTCCCACCTATATTTGTGGACTCTAATATTCTATCACAATTTAGGTCCTAATTTTTTGGACCACTTTCCCAATAGTAGGATTAAAATTAAAAAAATAAAGTCAAATAGCACACAAAATTTTCTAAGTAATTACCCGGGACCTATTGGTTAAATGCTATTCACCTCCCACTTTATGTGAGAGGTCTTGGGTCTAAATTCATGCTATCACAAGTTGTGGCTTTCACCTCCTTTATGGAGGTAGATAAGTCTTTATGACTTAAGATTATAGCTATCAAATCAAGTTTGTCTGACTAGATAATTAGGGTATCGCCTCAGTCTTGAATTATTAAAAAAAAAAAATCAAAGTAATTTGCTCAAGTGGGCCTCCTATAGCTTGTATAGAGTAAAAGTTTGAAAGGAATTTGTAGGCCAATTTAACATGTGTTTTGGGCAAGTGAGCCAGCCCATTAAGAATGGGCTGAGGCTACTAAGGAGCCCAAGTAATGGAATGACCTTTATTCTTCTTTTTTCATAGTTCATCTTAACTAGGCACAAACTTGGATAATTGTTGACGTTTTGTCCATGGCAAAATGGCCCATAAGTCAATATAAATATTAATAAGTAATTCGTCCACACTTTACAGGCCTTTCTCTTCACATATAGTAAGCCCATTCCTATATTTTATTTAAATATATTATTATATGAAATAAAAGTAATGTGTGTGAATTGTGAAGAACTCAATAACTGTGACTAAGTCCTTTTATAGAATCCATAAAATCCATACAGTAACGATTTTGAAACTCTACTTGAGATTAGGAAATTTGGATTGGTATAGAGAAATATAATGAACTCCGTTAACAATAGAAATTAACCGTTTTTATAAAATAAATACGAAATAGCTACTATCAGAGTTCATTGTGTTGGAGTCTCACTTGCGTGTCTCCATCGTAGTAAGAGCCCAAGATAGAAGAGCAAATTTTTTTGCTTCCTGCGCCCTTACTAGTAAAGTGACTCTTCGACCAAGAAGGCATTTTGGTAGAAAACAATTGTATTTTTTTAAAAGTAATTATCATATAGTTTAACACGATAAATTTTGATATAAACATAATTATATATGTACGATAATTTCCGTATGAATAATTATCATGATTTGAAATTCGAGAACTTCTAAAGATGATCTAACCATTCTAAGAAAACTTCCCATTTTGTTACTTTCAATAAGTGAAATTTCTATTTTTGACATCCTTACTATATGATTTTGCTTCTAAGTTTAGAGTTCCAAATTTTTGGTTCTCTCCCATTATTCGTTATGGACTATGATTAGCTTGTGCAATTTGTGTTAGAAATGGGCCCGCCTAGACTTCTTAAATAAGCTTGTTTTGCTCTATATTGGAATATGTTTTAATAATGTTTTTAAGGCTAAGGTCCATCGTTCATGTGCAAAAGATGTACACCTGGCCAATCTCCATTAAATAAGATTGGGATTAGAAAACAAAACTATGAGGATCCAATTATTTAACACCTCATCATTTTGTGTAGAACTGTAAACAAATCGAGTAGTGGCAAGTCAAACGAAACAGTTTAAGTTTGTTTAAATTGTTATACAGCTCCATAATTTGTGTTTGAACTTTATTTAATTTTTAATTAAATTGAGATCAAACGAGCCAAACACAAGTCTTGAGTGTTTGATTTTTATTTTATTTTGTTTATCATTTTGACTCTCGAACCGAGCTCGGGGCTGGCTTAAAAAAAATTATAGAACACAAAAGGTTGTTAAACTTTAATTTTGATATGTTAGTGAGTCGAGCTCAAACAGACGTTTAATGATCAATCTCGAATCGATTGTTGAGTAATTTCGTTTATTTTTTAGATATAATTTAGTGTTCCAAGAAAAGAAGAAAAACTACTCATCATTTACAACCAGCTGTCATGACGACTTCAAAAACTTCACGTCATGCAACTGTTAAGCAATAATACTAATTCCTAAACAAGATTATTGAAGAAAGTGATGAAATACATATTTTTTAAATGAGTGTACGATATATATAAGAAAAGAAATTGAACAAACTATTAGTTACATAATGGTTATGTCAAATTCAATTTTGTTATTTGTATTCGGTACGCAAGAAATATTCAGACCTATCATCATAATGGAAAATTAGAGAATAATTTATGAGAATCAACATTATACCCAGAATTTAAAAAAAAAATAAAAAAATGCTAAAGCCAAAAAAAAATAAAAAAATTGGATACTATTAATATCATTTCGAAATTTGAGATTATTTAATTACAATAATAATTTTGCTAAAATTGCACTCTCACAGATCCATTTATGATTAAACTGAGAATTTATTGATTAATCAATCAATTAATTAACCATAATAATTACCACTATTAAATTCTTAATAGTATAATAATTATTATAATTTTAAACTATGAAATCAGCATTCGTCTCTCTCTCTAATATCACTCATACCAGTCTACGCAATCTCTCTCTCTCTCCCTCTCTCTCTCTCTTTCTCTCTCTAACATTTCTGCCAAATTTGATCTCGAAGACTCAATCTTCTCTACAATTATTTCAAGTAAGTTTTAATTCTTTGAATAAATCATTTTCAGTTCATCGTTTCACAAACATTATTATAATTTGATGAATCTCGAATTATTGTCATTAAAGATATCGGATTTTCTTTTTAAATTTATTTTTTCTGGTTTAAATTGTTTTGTTGAACTTTAGATTATGATTCTGAACAGTAATGGCATATTCTAGATCAGGATTTTCGATCTCTTTCTGTTGTTTTTTACTACTGTAATTCGAGCTTTGTAAATGCTGATTTATTAACATGCAGATTTTTTGAATCTCGAATGTAGAAACATTTCGTTATTGTTAGTATATATATTGTTTGTATTACTGTATTTGCTGATGCATGAATAGAAAAGTATATCATGCAACATTCTTAACTGTATCATTATTGATTAGACTAGCAAATGATTCTTTCTTTTTTTTTTTTTTACCTTTTTATGTACAATTCTATGTTTTATTTATATTATTCTGGGATCTTTTTGCAGGTGTATGTTCATATACATATATAAAGGAATGTATTAGGAGCTCTCTCCTTTGGCAGATTACTGTTTTGGTGTTTGGAAATTTACAGACCAAATAAAGAAAAAAAATAAAAATTGTAGACAAATTCGGAAGTAATGTACACTGGTATTTAAGATTTTGGTTGATTTGTATCAATTTTGAAAATAATTGGATGCATAATTGCATCGTATAGTTGAGACTTGAGAGTGGGAACCCGGTGACGAGTTTTGGTTCACATAAAGAAATGGATTTGCACGGTTATCCTCAGGGTGAACATGGAAGATTTGAACAAATACTTAATCAGTTTCTTCTAAAGAGCTTGCACGTTATATTGGACTCTAGGGTTCCCACCAACCGGCCTTGCAGTCGTAGCGGGGAGATAAAAAAGAGCGATAAATGGTTTAATTTAGTATTAGGTGATCGTCCTGCAGCTATGGATAGTTTGAGTTTTTGGAATAGAAATTTGATGGAGCCTATGGTAATTGATATCATACTTGTTCAGGAATCGCCAAACTCTTCATCAGATATGTTTATTGAGACAGTTGTAGAGAGGTGGATTGTTCAATATGAGTATCAACGGCCAATGTCTCCTCAAAATAGTGATGCCTCTCACAGAAAGGCATACAAGAAATCAATCATACTATTACGCTCGGTTTATTCAATGTTGAGGCTCCTTCCAGCTTATAAGGCATTTCAAAAAGTAAGATCTTTGAAGCAGAATTGTGATTTCGAAATCAGTTACAAAATTTGCTCATTTAGTGCTCCATTTTCGAGAATGGAAGAAGAGTCGATGAAGAGATATAGTTTTGTACCCATTGATGCCCAACAAGGCTGCCTTTCTATATCTGTGATTTATCGTGAAGATCTTTCTGATTTTAATCTTGATGCTATCGTATCGTGTCCCCCGGAGATCATTACTGATTATGTAGGTAGCCCTCTAACCGACCCTATGAGGGCATTTCCGTCTTCTTCGTCCGAGAAGGGTCGATCCACATCGTACCCTATAAGAGGGAGACAATCACCTTCTTCGTCGCCATTTCATCGACCGCACAGTTGGACAAGTGGGGTCCACAAGGATGTTTCTTCACAACAGAACCAACCATTTAGTGGTTCCCCGCCTTTATACAAATCACCATACGAGTATTCATATTCATCTTCACCTACTGAGACACACATAAATAAGAATCAATACCAAAGGGTCCAAGCTTATCACAAAACAACATCTGATGACTTAATTTCTCCCCCCTTCTCTCCATCTCCTTCTCCATCTCCACCCACGTACTTTTCGGGTGGGAATAATCCTGTGCAGAGCCGTCTACGTTCAGAAACTGCTCCAATGAGTATTCCACACCCGATGATGGGCAGAAGTCCAAAGTACCTTTCTCCTAATTTATCCGATCCTAATAGGCATTCTCTTCCGCCTCTATCTCCTAGAACACCAAAGTATGATCCTTCGTCACATGAGTCCTCATCTGGGAGTAGGTTAATGAGGAGGCCTGATTCGCTCAGAGCTGGAGAATCGAGTTCTGGGCCAATAAATGTTGGTCAAAGGGTATGTCATTATTCGAGTTGCTATTTATGGTTGCTACTTGTCGTTTATTGGTATGATAATTAACTCTCTTTCTGATTTTACATTTGTTTGTATCTGTTAGGTGTCTCGGGATGCAAAAGAGGATTCTGGACGCTTTTCAAGTTTGCTGTCCTCGAGTAGTTCGCCACGTGTTGGATTCTCGAGGAGCTCCAGCAGGTTGTCTTTCCAGGATGAATTTAGCGATTGTGATTTCTCATGTCCATTTATTGTGGATGATGTTCCTGATAGCCAAGCAAGGTAATTTTTGTTTCCATACCGAGTACGACAAGAAATGCTTGAATTTAAAGTTTGAAATATTTTGAAATCTTCTGACGCTATTAATAACTTCTATACTATATTGTTTCTTAAACTAATGTTCTACCTATCATCTCTTGTCATGATTTTAATTTTAAAGCTTGATTTAAACATGCTAAAGTAGTTATAAATCAAAGCAAAATATAATGTATTTAACATCATAATCAATGCCAAATAGTTATTTTGGATCATCTAAACAAGATATTTCTAGGATTTCTTTCGTTTCCTGATTATTCACAACATCAATCTCATCAAGGCCTTTGAGATCTTCCCTTCGTAGGACACAGGAAGAGCTCAAATTTCTGTTGTTTGTGTGGTTTCTTTTCTTTCAATTTTTTGATATAGTGGACTTTACCAGTTCTTCACGTGAACATGAGATCTGAATTGTAAATAAATTGAATCAGCTTGAAGCACAAGTGGAATTGTTAATTAACAAGTGGATATTTATTAATTAAACATCTCCACCTTACCTAAATGTGAATGTAGTAGAAAGATAGAAAATTCAGTCTACTTGTGTGCTATTTTGCCTGAATTTGGTCATCTATTGTTTGAGAATATCTTTGATCTTCGTTTAGCCGCTTTGCTAGATGTGTGAATATGAATATATGGAATTACTTGATTGCACATTGATGCACTTGTTTTACTTGAAGTGTTCTCCTCAGGTTAGTAATGCCATATTGAGTTCTTTTATATGGACATACACGTTCATTACATTGACAATTGGCTCAATTCCAATTCCTAGAGTACACACTTCTTTCTGAAAGACACTGTCCCCAAAAGCATCATGGCGAGACCACTGGTGTTATTGACGTGCATGTCGGGCTAAGAATTTTGTTTTATCATTCACCAACTATTTCTCACGTAAAATTCCATTTAATATTTCATTTGCGGAAATGAGTATCATGTAAACTAATGTTGGCTACTTCATAATTACTCTAGTCAGTATTAGATGAGAGTTGAAAAAGTGAGGCTGTGTTTGGTTTTGTTTTCAAACCCATTTTGGCCAAAATTTTTGGTCAAAACTTGTTTGTTTTGTGTTTTTTTGACCAAAAATGATTTTTTTGGTCAAAAAAATTGTCAGCTATTGTCTCCCTATTTGTCTCTACTTTAGGGTACCTACTAATTTCATCAACTACAATATAATCATTTAAAACTTATATTATATTATATTTTTCAATCATTAACAAATTATAAACACCACTTTTCAGACAAAAACTTACATGATTTGACTGATACAGTAACTTTTGTCTCTTCTGAAAATAAAATCAAACACTAAACCAAACACATTTTCATCAAAATACACAACTTCCAACAAACCTTTTCACCAAAATTTTCACCAAAAAAAACCACCAAAATAAAACCAAACACAGCCTGAAAGTTTTAATAAGTATCTTGTATTGGAAGCAGGGGTTGAGCTTAGTGGTGTCACATCATAATTTTAAATGAGAAGACATCTTTTGGCGAATATATTCCATCTCAATAAATGTAGTCTTATTTGAAGACGTCCCTAGAAAACGAAATATGAGCCATAAATTTAGGACAAAGGGAGTATACATCTATACATCTTTATTTCATGTTTCCTTGAATCATCCATTGGCATTCACTCGCATAATTTCATTTCCTTTTGGCCAATACAGTCAGAATGATGATGGCAGAAATAGTTCAGAAATTTCCTCTCAAGCATCTTCAACAGTCAAGAAATCTCAGGATGCAGCTGTTGGTGCCCTCGTTCACATGCTAAGAACAGCTCCTCCTCTTCGCCAAGATTCTAGTTATAGCACCTCTCAGTCCTATAAGAACGAGCTTGAGGAGGAAGTTGGAGCAGCTTCTGAATTTTTTAAGCCTCGAAAGACGTCAGATGCCCTCGAAGAACTGAGAGTTTACAAAGGAATGAAAGATCTATTGCTTTCCAAGAGTGCAGCTCGTATGATCGGAAAGGAAAAAATCGGGACTTGACAACATTGTGCTGTAATAATGATGTTCTTGAGATAAGTCTAACTCTTAAGACGAATGGTAAATGTGCTTGTTGTTGAGTTATGTCTTTTCAGAGCATCACTTTGTAGAACAGAAAAAAACAACAGTAGACTTTGTACATATGGTTACCAAAGACTAGTTGCTTACAGTCTTCAAAATGTTCTTTGGGAATTGTGTTAAGTTTGGCTTGATTTTATCTATAAGTTTTGTGTTTGAGACGGATAGTGTTATCCGTTGTTCTGAACTAGTTCGGTAATTCTTGGGTGATGGAGACCAATGGAGTCGGTCTACCTGACATCATTGTGTTGCAGGAGTGTGATGGACTGGCTTGATTGATCTCAATCCACTATAGAATCACCTAATTGTGATTGTAAAACTATGTCATTCACTTTAATCCAATGATCTATGATGGACTGACAGTCTGACACTATTGATCTCAATCCATTGTAGAATCACCCAATTGATGCCACTATAATTGTTCCCAAAATGAGATTTGACACAATTATAATTGTTGCGCAGGCTTTTGGGATGTTCCTAAGAAGGTTATTGGACTTAGGATGTGACAATTATGGTTGTAGACATGTAGTACAGAATGGAAATGTGCATCTTTCAACTTATTTGTGATAAGAGTATGATTACAACATTCACCTGGTCAATTTGGCTTCGATTTTTCACTTGATTAAAGTTATTCTAAAGTGAATAATGAAGAAGAATATGCTATGTGATGAATTGCTCTCCAATTTTTGATTAGTTGTATACTTTTATTGACTAAAGAAACAAATCACTTGAATTTAAATGTCATTAATTTATATTTTAACAAGGCATTCTAAAGGCCCCGTTTTCAAATATTAACGACATGTTGAACCCTGGTAAAGTTCTTTGCTTTGTATCAAATCAATCCAAATGTCGCACCACTTGTGTATCCTCGTCAATTTTTTGGATCTCATTCTTGCAAACATACTTTCTAGATGGAATAGTCACGCATTAGTTAACACACTGCACAAGTTTCTTTGCACAACGCCTAATACGATCGATTATGATTGTAATTTCCCATGTATCTAATCTCATCCACTTATGAATTTTTGTCTCTCTGTGTGAGTATCGATTCAGCACGATGCATTCGCTAATTCATGTAATGATTATATCTTCTAGATTAAATAAAGAAACATTGCAAGCATTAGAACATAAGATATTTAGAGCTAATTTTAGTTAAGATTAAGTGTCTTATCAATTATTCTTTCCTAGTGAAGTACTTATCACTAATTATAACTATTAGGGCAATATACACTTTGTATTTTATAATCACTTTAATTTTCAATGTTGTAGTGTGAATCTTAAAAGTTGCCATTTAACATAGTTCATCTTTTGATATCTTCTCTCCAAAAATAACAATAAAAAATAGAAAAAATTACTAAAACCCTCCTAAGATAAACTTTTATATCTAAAAAATTCAAAAAAATAATCTCTGGAGATCTTAATTCAAGTTCTATAACATCCAATTTTCAAAAAAAATATGATTTTAATTTTTAAGCAATGACCGCAATTCCCTTGAAAAAATAAAAAACTTTTAAGTAATAAAGAAGAAAGAACTTAAAACATATTATCCATATATATTGAAAACAAAATGAAAACTATACACCGGAAATGCTAGATCAAGATCAATAATTTTATTGTCGGCCTCATTCACTATCTACACACAAATAGGTAAACACTCGCGACACATCACGCACTCGAATAATTGAATTCGGTCATAAAATTAGCATGCTCTTCCGCGCTCAAATTCCATTCCACCCCTTCACATTCCCTCCATTTTTCAAACTCTGAAACCAAATGAAAACAAATAATTCTCCATCCGAAGCTATGTAATGGAGTTTTCCGCTTGTCCTATAGTGATCTATCTGATCAATTTATCGATCTCCGGAGGTATATTCTTTATTCTCCTTGTTCGTATAAACTGTAGTACGATTCAACAATGTGTTTTTCGTGTTTTATTATCCTTTCTGTTTGTACATTTGTGTTTGTTATCAAGTTTAATTTCCGCAAATATGCGTTATACTATTTGCCACATTGCCTTAAGAATTATCGTGTATAGTTGTGAGATAAACTTGTATATATGTTTGCCTAATTGTGATTCCAGATGCGATATGTATACCGCTTGAATTCACAGACATGGAGGATTGAGAACAAATGATCGTGTATAAGTGCTTTTGAGTTAGATTCTTCAGTTCATCGTTTATGCTATGCGAATGGAAGAACAGTTGATAAGAGGAAAACAGCTGGTTTGTTCGTAAATTAGGCAATCGCGGTGTTGTTTTTACTGAGAAAGCGTAAGTAAATTCTACTATTAATAGCATGAATCTTCTTGTTAAGGTGATATTTCGTGTTATATGTTATAGCTAAGTATTGATTGAGCCTGTAAGAATGCGTAACTCGTAACTTATTTTAGCTTATTATGAGGTTTCCTGAGCAAGTTATTTTACTTCAAATATGATGGCAATCCAAGAACCATTGCCTGAATTCAAGATAAACGTCAGCGTAACAACATGAAACAACACAACTCATTGGTTTTAGGACCTGCTGGTGTAAGATTGAAGAATATTCATTTGCATTAGTTCGTAAAATACCAGGAGTTTTGTATTGGACAGCTGCGAGTACTTCATCAACTGTTTTTTGGGCATGGTGTTTCATTTGTTAACTTCTGTTTTGTCAGAAAAGAGCATTGGACTGCTGCAGTTCTTGAGATTTTGCCTATTACCGATGGCAATAAGGATATTACCAAATACCCTGTTAATAGGAGTGCAGGAAGTGCATTGGTTAAATAGTCGTCTTATGGCTTTCAAAGTTCTAGGCACTTTTACGTGAATGCATTGGTTAAATAATCGTCTTAATCATTATCCCTAAGGCTGAAAGTAAATAGTGCCTCCTTCCTCGAGAAGCTGCAGCCTGACGTCAATGTGTTTTGCTTAATCTTGTCTCATTCTATGCTGACATTTTTCTTTTAATTCTAATTAGATAAGTTGGAAAGATCTGGTTTCTGTTCAGCTTGCTCCTGGCACTGCACATGGGGAAGAGTTGGTGAAGCTGAAGACATTATGCAGTATTATATTGTAATCTTTAACTTTGTGCTCGACTTAGATATCATACAATCTATCTAAACAGCATCACTACAAATCGTATTAATTCAAGCTTAGCTTTATTACAACTAAGACATCATGGAGGCTTCATGATCAATCAAATAAAGAAGACTCACTAATACTTTCATTTAATTGATTTACATGTCGTCATATCATTATTTTGAGATACTTTGGAGCCTGGAAAGTCTCGCATAAACTCCATCATTTGCTGCTATAAGGGTTGCATGGGTGCCCATTTCCACAACCTTGCCATTGTCCATAACAACTATGGTATCCGAGTTTATTACGGTTGACAGCCTGTGTGCAACTGTGACATGTGTTGTTTGCAGTTTAAGTGACTCCAGAGCATTGATGACAGATCTTTCAGACTCAGCGTCAAGTGCACTTGTAGCTTCATCAAGAAGCATTATTGCTGGTTTTTTCAGTAGAGTCCTAGCAATGGCTATTCTTTGCTTCTGTCCTCCAGAAAGTTGGCATCCCTTTTCCCCTACCGACGTGTCATATCCTCTAGGCAAGTTGCTAATCAGTTCATGTATGTTTGCATCCATTGCCGCCTGTATGATTTCAGCTTCAGAAGCTCCTTCATTCCCATAGCATATATTATCTCTAATTGAGAAACTGAAGAGAAGCGGCTCCTGCTGCACCAAGCCGATTCGTGTCCTTAACTGTCTCAGGTTGTATTTTCTTATATCATACCCATCAATCAGTACTCGACCTTCTTTGACATCATAAAATCTAAGCAAAAGCGCCAAAACTGACGATTTTCCAGCTCCACTTGGTCCAACAAGAGCAACTTTGGATCCAGCTTCAATTTTCAAGTTGAAGTTATCAAGTACAGTGATTTCTTCTCTTGAGGGGTAAGAGAAATGCACATTTCGAAATTCAATATCCCCCTTAATGCTTTTACACGGTGATTGCTCTGGTGAGTCTGGTTCGATTTCAGTCTCCCGGTCAAGGGTTTGGAACACAGGTGTTAGCACGCTGATGGCAGAGAAAACAGTAGGTATCAGTGTCCACAGTTCTGTGATTGATGGTACTGTGAGGGAGAATATCTGGTATGATCTTATTCCATCCTCAAAGCTTGCTTGTTTTCTCTCAACTAGGATAATTGTATACCACAATGCAACAGCATGAGCAATATTCCATAAGCAAAGGGATACACCTTGTATGATCCCGTATTTGACACTTTGTCTCCTGCTTATCATCAGCGGCTTCTTCAAAGTAGCCTTGGCCTTTTCAATCACATGCTCTTCCTGACAAAAGGAGGCGACGGTCTTGATGTTGGTTGCTGATTCAGAAACAAGGGCAACCAGTTCTGAATAAGCGGCATTACTACCACTTGAAAATCCTTTCGCTGACTTGGCTTGAATTAGCCCACCGATGAAGTGGCATGGCATCACAGCCCAAGCAACTAGACCCATTCTCCAGTTAACTTTGATGCTGACTATTGTTGCAATCAGTATGGAGGATATGCATTGGACAATGACAGACATGCGGTCGGAGATAATGGTCTTGACTGTGGATGTTTCATTGATAACTCGTGATGTAAGGGATCCCACATTGTTTTTGGGCTTCTCAAACCAAGCCAGTTCATTTCGTAGTATAACTGCAAGGTAAAAATTGGAATTTCAAACGATTGATGTAAAAGACTGATGTAGTAGATACATAACGTATTTTATGAAACGATACCTGAATATAAAGCTTGCCTGAGGTTTCTCATGGCCTTCTCTCCAACCTCTCCAAATAAGTAATGCTGCAAAGTGTGGGCGAACAACGAGAGAAATCCTATCGACGCAAAAATTATTGAGTAGATTCCTACTTTGTGCTTTGAATCATCTTTATAGTATGCCACTCCTATTGTTATGATGAAGAACCCGAAAAATGGTTTAGAAATGCCTGTGAAAGCAGCTGCGGAAGAGCCTATGGCAATCTTTAGAACCTCTCTCTTCTTTAGGCCAAACCATATTCTGAAGAATATATGTTTTTTCGTTATTTCCTTCAGTTCCTTGTCCTTGAGAGAGAGTTTGGGGGTTCTGCTTTTTTCGCTAGGTTCATTAAGTTGGTCCAGGTACTGAGATGAACTTTCTGTCTGTACACTTGCTACGTCTTCTGTTGAATCCTCTACTCTGTGACATGGACAGTTACAAAGGTTAGGCCCAGTCTTCATTACTAGGAGATTAAATATAACTTTGATTTAGCATGAACCTTTACCTTGTATCACTTTCTTTGCTGATATTCTGCATTTCAAACAAGTTATGGTAAAACTGATTGTTAGTTAGTAATTCATGATGTGTTCCTGTCTCTGCAACTGTTCCATTCTCTACAACAGCAATCATATCCGCATTAACAATAGTAGATAATCTGTGTGCAATCAAGATGACTGTTCTCCCTTGCATCGCTGTCTCGAGGGCTGCTTGAACTAGCTTTTCTGATTCTGTATCGAGGGCACTGGTTGCTTCATCAAGTAAAAGAATTGGTGGATTCTTTAGGATAGCTCTTGCTATTGCGATTCTCTGTTTCTGTCCACCTGATAATTGGACTCCCCTTTGTCCTACCTAGTGTGATAATAAAGCTCCTCAGCATACATGAAATTTTCCAATTTGAAATGATTTTTATATGCATATATACATAATTAAAATAATATTGCAAGTATGTTCTCAGTGGCGGATATTTAGAGGAAGCAATGGAATATCAGACAGCATGCTGCAAGTTTTATGGCCCTTTGGCGTGGTTTTAGTGATTAAACAATATCTATTTAGTTGCTAATTTTGACGGTGCCTGAACTTCATTTGCCTTGTTTTCTATCAGCTCAGTACATTGTTCTATTCTTTGTTATTAGGGCATCATATTACTGTCGTCCCCTTCTATCTTCAATGATTTTTCAATAATTTTTCGTTCTCAATGATTTAAGTTGAGGGAGAATTTCCATCATATGAAAGTTGACTGTAGAGTGTTTAAGTTGTATCTGACCTCGGTCGAATATTGGTCCGGAAATTGGGATATGAAAGAGTGTGCATTTGCCATTTGAGCTGCATTCTGGATCTGATCATCATCTGCACTGGTGTTTCCTGCCATAATGTTGTTCTTGATATTGCCAGTAAATAGGGTTGGCTCCTGTGAAACTAGTCCTATGTTTCTCCTGAGGGATTTCAAATCAAGATCCTTGATATTATGGTTGTCGATTAGAATCTCACCTGATGTTGCAAACTCAGTTAAACCCTAAATAAGCAAAACACTGTTTGGTGTATGCATGAAGATATGCAGAAATACGTGACTGCTTGTGCACATATTGGGAGTACCTTTTATAGGGTCATAGAATCTTGTTATAAGTGACATGATGGTGCTCTTGCCACATCCACTACTTCCAACTAGCGCTACCACCATTCCTGCTGGAATTGATAATGAAAATTCTTGAAGAATCAAAGTTTCTTTCCTAGAAGGATAATAAAAGTGCACATCATGTATATCTATGTTGCCGTTGATCAGGTCCAGTTTCTTCCCCTCTCGGTTGGTGTATATCATGGGCTTTCTTTCAATCACTTGAAATACTTCCTGTCCTGCAGCTTTTGCTTGATTGAAGATTTGCATGTCTGGCGCTGCATATGTAAGCGATCTGAAATTTGCAAAGCAAAAATGGTTGTGATTCTTGATGTGGTATTTTTTCTCTTTGATGTGGTGTGAGTGGAACTGGACATCCATGACATAACAATTTTACAATTAAGTTTTGCTTCTTACATAGCTCCGAAGAGGATGCTCATAACTGCAGCAATAACATCTCCTCCACGTGCTTTCCCAGCTACTACAACAATGGCTCCAACCCATACAATAAGAGCCCATGAACAGAACGTCACAGTTTGGAACATGCCTGTCCCGAATCCCTTGATGAATGCTTCACTCTTGCTTAGTCGAATTTGCTTTTCTATGCATTCCGAGAAGGATTTAATTGCTGAATTCTCTCCGACAAATGCAAACACAGTTTTGATATGGGAAATTGTCTGTAATATAGCGAAGAAAGAGTATCTTTAAGTAAATTTGGACTCCAATTTTGAAAGATTCCGCCTATGCAATATGGCCTGAGATGGATTACTGATTATATTATTTGTTCTTATACCTGTTCTACCATTACAGTAGCTTCTGATAGGAATGACATCCTTATTGTTGAAATGGCATTCATTCTCTTTGTGTAGGTGGCTCCAATTATAAGAATCATGGGGACAACAAATAATGCTAGAAGTGAAACTTCCCAGCACGCTATGAGAGCAATCAAGACGCCAGAAAAGAAAGTTGCAAAGCATGATAGGAAATGCCCCAACTGTCAGCCAGAAATATTGTAGTCGAAATGAGATAATATATATGTGAGTGATGTTTGCTTTGTTTTTGAACATTCTGTGATTGCATATGTTGAAGCTTTTTGTGCATATAAGATTTGTTATATTGCCACATGAGAACTGTTTTCAGATTGCATCGTTAAACATGTTCAATTGGCAGATGAAAACCAGATGCAATGAGTAAATTGCTACCGGAACAAAATGTGCCTTTTGTGTCATCCCTTTCATGTGCATAAAGTATAGATGCAGTCGACTCACATGAATATTGTCAAGGAATTATAACATTATCAATCATCAGAGATGTTGAATCAGAAAATTATGTGGTACTTTTGTCAATTAAACATCTTTTTGAATTCATTTGCAGTATCACTGACAAATGCTTTAGTTCATAGATATACAAATTTCACTTTAGAATTAGGAGTCTTGATCCTTGTAGCTTAAATGACATTTTTCTTGAACATATCATTTTGAATCAAATATCTTGACTTTGAAGGTGTTATCTAAATAAGTAACAAAAGCACTGTTAATTGCTGTAAATACTCTAAATAAATTCTAAAAGAATTTAATATTAACAAAGATAGACATGATTTGTGGCGAACAAAGTATGAGCTTGGTACCTTCTCGCCAATTGCATCCTGTATTATAGACATGTGGCTGCTAATACCACTGATTATTTTCCCGCTTGTTAAATCTGTATCAAAGGCCCCAATCTCTTGGCTGAGGACAGCTTTTAGAAATGTTAATCTTAAACGTGTTACTTGTCTTTCACTTGCATACATCCAGCATCCTATCTCTGCATTAAAATTAATTACTCTATTCAAGAGACAACATTTTTCTGAAATAATTTTAATCCAATGCACCACATCTATTAAGTATTCTCCTGTGATTCTTGTGATTATCTGACATGACATTTGTTATTTCTATACTAGGTTTATATTGTAAGGGTTCATCTTGTTATAATTAGGCTTCACTAATCGACTTTCTCATTGATATTATTGTTCTTCAGAAGTAGCCCCAGAAGTTACCTAGTATTCCAGCTGGAAATGTTGCTATTGCCATGTACCACACATATGGAACAACCTGATCAAGCAGAAACAGATACGAAACTTAGTCAGGTACTGGTACATTCAATTGAAAAAAAAAATAACTATGTAAATATTTACCTTTTTAAGAGCATCAACCATTTCATCAGGATGATTAATATTGTTACCAAAGGCATCCAGGGCCTTTCCTAGTAGAAAATATCCAATAGGTTGGGCAAGGCCGTGGACAATGGACCCCAACGTACCAAGAGCCATCAAAATCCAATCCAAGCGATCCGCCTGGCTCAAAAGCTTATAAAATGGCAACGTTTGAGAGGTATCATCCTTCTTTGACGTCTCTGTTTCATCTCTATTTGCAATCTGCATAGTGTCTATGAATTTGATGAATTGATTTTTACACCTTAAAAAATTGCATGCAAACGTGCTGCAAAATGTGGGAGTTACCTCTCTGATTTAAATAGCTTTTTATGATTCCCATGCTAGCATGGAATATTATCTGGATATGCCTTGATATCGTAATATAGTAATTAGTGTCATGCAAAGAACGTCTTTTTCCTCTTCGCTATCATCCCAGTTTCAAAATTGCTGCCTGCTAAGTTGCAAAAGGACATACAGAACAGACATAGGAGTTAGTAGTTTACTTGAGGTCTGTTTGCAGTTAAACTTGCAACTGGTATAGGAAAACTAGAATTTTTTTGTGTGAGGTTAACATTATTACAGCAGAAGGGAATCATTCTTTTCAAGTTTGTTTGAACAGGAACCTTAAAAAAAAAAATTGTCGTAACCTGACACCATACGTTGCCTTAAACTTCACAAAATGTACTCTTATGTAGTTTAGCATATGCTGGAACCTTGGAAAAGATGGAATCAAGATTGTCATCATTTGAGACGTTATTGTTCATATTATTGATGCATATCTGAGGGATTCTTGTTAGCTATGCAAGCTCAAATACTGATCAAACTACTTATTCGAGTTAAGCGTGAGCTTAAAGAGAATTGACTCATCACTTGATCAAATTCGAGTTAAGGTCAACTCTAATGCATAATCATCTAGTTTGTAAATAAGGCTAAGAAATCTCACAGACTGACCTAAATTAACTAATACATAATCGGTATAAATTTTGGATAAATAATTTGAATTCTATAAAACCAACTAGAACATAACTTAACAATAAATTGTGTTAGTAATTTTTTCCTTTTATTATTGAGTTTTGAACTCTTGAACTCATTCTGCAAAAAGGAGATGGATGTTTGAGTGTCACCACAAATGGTGGTGGTATTTTTTTTTTGGTTTAAACCACATATATTCCTTAACCACATTGGACCAGAGCAATCATTTTCGCACTGGATCGGTCCACAAAGGGGGTAAAGTGCTCCCAATAAGTAGAATTACATCCTCAAGGAATCGAACACTCAACCTTTGCTTAAGGGATGAGAGTGTCGAACCACTCACATCAACCACTTGTTGGTATAAATGGTGGTAGTTGGGAGATGGGAGTTTGGATATATTATTCATAGGCCATTTCTCAATGTTGTGTTTGAACACAACTTAGGTTATGGAGCAAAAAAACTTACAATTTAAGATGTTTGATATATGAACAAATTAAAGCTGTACGTACATAGGTGGACTCGAACTTATGAGAATCTGCTGTCACTTTCAATGGGTTTTCATTTAGGTAATGTATTGCTGGGTAGATGAGGACATCTCCATTATTATAACTATTATGAATTCTAAGATAAGGTAAGAAAGCCAAAGCCAATTAATTGAAGATTACGTTAGGGAGACCTAAAGCTAGACTAAGTCAATCGTATTCTTTAATGACATTTATTTCCGAAATAATTGTCTCATTTAGTATTGTATATGAAATCAAACTATTTAATCTTTTCGATAAGTTGCTAGATGTTTATGATTTTGATATCATAAAGTATTTTTAAATATAATATTTGTTATTTTATTTGACTTTATTTTAATCTTTTAAATGTAATCTTTTTTGTTTTAAATCCATAATAGAATTCTAAGCTCATAATGTATTTAGAATTCCAATTAATAATTATATTGTATTATTTTTTTAATAAATTTACAAGAGTACAAAGTAGTGTATATATAGACTTATATCGTAGTCTTAACTATACAATTAGTCAATGGCCAAACTGGAGTACACTAAAATATATACGCAAACATTTATGTATATCTTGTTAAGAAATTAATGAAATTATATATTATTGTACTTTTTTTTTTAATTCCAAAGAGGGGCGGGGGGGGGGGGGGGGGGGGGGTTTACCCAAAAGAGTTATTGACTCGACAAACCCGAGCTCATAGTTACTAAGTGTGGCCATTTGTGGCCATTAACATCTAACGAGAGAAAGTAATCACTACGAATATCCGGTACATGAACTAAGTGCATGGGGTTCTTCAAACCCTTTTTAGCAAGATCGTCGGCAACATGATTTGCCTCCCGCCAAACATGACATAAAGAGACCTCCCAATCTCTCTCTAGCATACGCCTAATGTCTTCAATCACGCTGAAGTGATGATGTTCAATGGAAGTGTCCTCAATACTCGAGAGTGTTGTTGTGCTGTCAGATTCCAGTATTACTTTTCGAACTCCAGCCTCCCATGCTAATTCTAACCCCAGTAGAATAGCTCGTATCTCGGCTTCCAGTACCGAACATGGATCAATACTCCCACCGAAGCCTTTGATCCATTTTCCTTGTTCATCTCATAGAACTCCCCCGACCCCTACACAGTTGCCAAGGCCGTTCGTATTGATGGACACCGCAGCATCCACATTCACTTTAGCATACCCCGAGGGTGACTTATTCCATCCCGTGCGAACATAAACAAGTAGTTCTTCGGGTCACAAATTTTGGCAAAGCGGACTCCGTCAATTCTTTTAAGTAACAGATCTAGACTCAAGTCAATTTCCGGGAAGTCAGCTCGTTTGCCATGGAGAACCTCGTTCCAAACCTACCACAAAAAGGAAAGTGTTTCAGTGAATACCATGGTCTAGTTATCCCAACTATCATACCTGTTCGCAGCATGAGCTAAGTTCCAGTCAATCCAGCTCTTGTGAGTTCCTGCAAAAAAAATTGTGTGCCATTTTGGATGAACAATATGGCTCCATATGGTACGTGCCCATGGGCAGCCCCGAAGAGCGTGTAAAATGGACTCAGCCGCGCCACCATATTGGGCGCACACCTCAGAGTCCGTAAGTCCCCTCGAGTATAAGTGCGCTCTCGTGAGGATTTTACCATGTCTA
Source organism: Buddleja alternifolia (assembly GCA_019426215.1). NCBI lineage: Eukaryota > Viridiplantae > Streptophyta > Magnoliopsida > Lamiales > Scrophulariaceae > Buddleja > Buddleja alternifolia. The sequence continues at coordinate 45,212,014 of CM033395.1, forward strand.
ACAAGCCAAACGAACATCTTACGCCGGTGAATCCCATGTGATTTCCAAACTCTCATCCACTGTCGTGCTTCCCAGGAGTTGTCGCCTGTCTGTGAGAGTTCGGAATACGCACTCTTGCAGTTGTATCGACCATTCGGGGACAGTTTCCATCTCGATGTGTCTGCATGGTCCCCCGTAATATCCAAATTCACGTTGTTTAGAGCTATCACCACCGCCGAAGGCAGGATTCCTATACTCTCCCAATCCCAACCAAAACTCGGGATCCAATAACTAGCCACGGTCCTATGCAGTGTCTCCGTGTCAAGTGGTTGGTCAACACTCCTCTCAAGTGGCCCGCCGTCGATCCATTTATCCGTCCAAAAGCGAATGGCTTCGCTAGTACCCACGATCCACTGAATCCCTTTTCGGAGAAACGACAATGTGGCCGAAATGCTTCGCCATGAATATGAAGTGGCACCCCGAGCACGTGCACGGTTTCGCTGAACATATTTATGTAACATTACTTGGACCCATAACCTTGACTCCTCGGTGATCACCTGCCATCCAAGTTTCCCGAGTAGAGCGAAATTCACATCACGAAGACGCCGTAATCCTAATCCCCCACTTTCCTTGGGCTGGCATATTATATCCCACTTAAGCAGATGCATTTTCCTTTTCGCATTCGTACCACCCCAAAGAAATTGCCTGTTGGCCTTGTCAATGGCATGACAAATCCCAAGCGGTATTCGGGTAGTTTGCATGTGGTAAGCTGGCATTGCTTCAGTGACCGCTTTGATTAGCGTGGCCCATCCCGCCAAAGACAACTATTTACATTTCCAGCCTTTGAGTCTTGCCTTAACCTTTGCTACCAGGAAACCGTAGTCTCGATTGAGGACTCGCCCATGATGGAGGGGAATACTGAGGTAGCGCTCGAGATTATTCATGACCTGAAGGTTTGTGATCCGAGCTATACCATGCTTGGTTTCGGGTTTAGTATTCTTTGAAAAATAAATCCTTGATTTTTGAGTGTTGACCCGCTGACCCGACATGGCACAAAATTTACTAAGGATTTGCATGGCTGACTGAACTCGTCTAACTGAGGCCTCTCCAAAAAGGAGGAGGTCATCCGCGAACATGAGATGCGATATTTGAGGGCCGTTCCGGGATGTCGGGACCGGTTTCCAAACCCTATCCTTCACCGCTGCATCTATTAGAGAACCTAGTTTCTGAACACAAAAAACAAACAGATAAGGCGACAGGGGATCCCCTTGTCTTAGACCACGCTGAGGCACGAACCACTCCGTAGTTGTCCCGTTCCACAGAAGAGACAACTGAGCTTGAGTAGTGCATGTCATAATTCGCCTGGTCCAATTCACGGGAAATCCCAACTCATCCAACACATTCTCCAGAAATGTCCAATTAATTCGATCAAAAGCTTTCTCAAAATCAATTTTTGCAATAAAGAAATTTTTCTTTCCTTTTAAATTTCTCAAATCATGAACTATTTCCTGGGTAATCAAAACATTGTCGCCCTTTAATAAAGCTACTCTGGGTTTGAGGAATGAGCTCATTCATAAATTCACGGATCCGGTTAGTCATAGTTTTGGTTAAGATTTTCAAAGCTACATTGGTCAGACTAATTGGACGAAATTGAGAGAGATGTGTCAGGTGTTTTTCTTTAGGAATAAGCACTATACGAGATTTATTCAAATTAGTGTCGAGCGTACCTAATTTGATAGCATCGCGGACAAGCTTGAAAATGTCCTCCTCGACAATGTCCCAGCACCTCTGGTAGAAAAGTGGTTGAATAACGTCTGACTCCGGCGATTTTGTGGGGCTCATTTCCCACAGGGCTTGCTTCACTTCCGCTTTGGACACGGGCAAATTCAGCGTGGCCTTTGTTGGGAAATCATTTCGAAAATAACCCCAAAATTGGTACGCAGCGGAATTAAATTAAAGAGTCTAGCTCTATCGCGTACATGCATGACATAAAAAATTTAAATCATACATACTATGGCTAATTAATAACTAATTAAACAATTTAATTAATAATTATTGATTAACTATAGCTAGCAATTAAAAAACTAACTAACTAATTAATTAATTGCATGCTATAGAAATAAAATCAATAATTAAAATAAACAAAATAATACAACCTTTCTCCGAAGATTCAACCGAGCCGGTAGAAAGCACCGCAACAAAATACCTCCTTCTTGTCGGAGAAAACCGAGCTTTCGAACCGCAAAGCCTTCTTCGCAGAGCCTCGTTTTAAACCCGGGAGAGTGGGCTCCCAAAATAAAATTACTAAAATAAAATTTCTTAAAAAGAAACTTTATACTTGCAATTATATTTTCCAAATACTTAGAAAATTTCTTTGCAAGATTTTTTGCTTAATCTTCATTGAACCACTAATCCTCTATTTATAGAGGTTAATTGATGAAAAACTTGCAAATTTCTTTCAATGTGGGACAAAAAAAATCTTACATACACTTGAACTAACAAAGAAAAGGGAAAGGCTAAGGCAAAGGAGCCAACCCTCACACACACACACTAATCTGCCGAGATTGGTGTGCCTGCTGCCGAGGGCACGTGTATCACACGGGCACGGGCGCGTGTATTACACGCGCCAGACACAGCCAGCAGGCGCTGGCTGCCACGCGCGTGTGACGGTCACGCGCGCATGTTGCCACGCGCGCGTGACGGTCACGCGCGCGTGTTGCCACGCGCCAGCAACATTATTTTTTTTTAATTAAATTAAATTAAATCCAATTTAATTTAAATTCAATTTTAAATATCTTTCTCAAAAGACAATTCCCACATTGCTTTTCATCTAAGTTCAAACTATCCATTCAATGGAACCTTTAGAATTTTATCGGGTTTCTTTTCGAGACTTGCGAAGGGACCTTAGGGAAAAATTAATTCTAGCTTCAAATGGGTCAAATCGAATTACCATCGCATGGTAATATTTGATTACCACTTAACAATATTTAAGTCCACTAAATAAATATTGTTGCACTCTAGAATTAATTAAATTACTCAAGAGTTTACATACTTAAAAATATTACAACTAACTCCTCTATAGAAATATCCGTGAAGAACTAAAATCAATGCTACTATTATTTTATTCTTCACCTCTTATCCTAAAATTGTTGATTTGCTCATTGTCAACTTTTCATACGAAAACTCATTTTTCGTTTAATTTCAGTGACACTTCACATGAAATACTTTGGCCAAAGTTTTAGAATAGTTGAACATTGCAAATCCATTAAAGGGAATATTTCTTATCTCTCATGGAGATTATAGATTCCTTATGAATGTCCTTCATAATCACATTTCATGCAATTACTCAATGTATAAAGTATATTGGCCACCGAAGACCTCACTTCTGAATACATCAAAGTAATGTACACTAGATGCATTAGTCCACGACAATTATAGGATTTAGAGTTGTTGTTCAAATTATTTATTTTCGATAGTAACCAAAATAAATAACTTAATTGGTCCGTTCAGTGTTTCAATCTCATTGATTTACACGAATATACTATATATGGAATCATCATTCCCATGATTAAGACAAATCATCGAATATAGTATATTATAGTCTTTAGCAGATAAGACGCTCATTCTTATCACCGACTACAACCTATTTGTAATAATATATGATACATATAATCCAAGTCTTTTCATAGAACAACACTTCCATTTGGATTATCATATATTATATTGGACTACGTCTATCTTATAGTACGATTTCTATAATACTCATAACTTGCAACAAAATTAATAAAGATCAATTTCACAAACGAAATATAAACGTTTCATATAATTGGATTTTTAGGGCACAATCCCTAACAATCTCCCACTTGCCCTCAAATCCAATTAGCCATATATCTAATACCCATCCCTTCTAAATGAGAGTCAAAACTCTTTTGTGCCAATGTTTTAGTGAAGGGATCTGCCAAATTATTAGTTGAGGCTATCTTGGTAACTACAATCTCTCCACGATCCACATATTCTCTAATGATGTGATACTTCCTCTCAATGTGCTTCGAACGCTTATGACTTCTTGGTTCTTTAGAATTTGCTACAGCACCAGAATTATCACAATGGAGTGTGATCGGTGTTAGCCCTTCTCTAACAACCTCTAGATCCATAAGAAACTTTCTTAGCCAATAAGCTTCTTTAGCAGCTTCAGAAGCCGCCACATATTCAGCTTCCATAGTGGAGTCTGCGATGCAAGACTGTTTTATGCTCCTTCAACTTATGGCTCCTCCACCAAGAGTAAATACATATCCCGAGGTGGAACGTCTAGAATCACGATCAGATTGAAAATCTGAATCTGAGTAACCCATTGGTAACAGCTCCTCACTTTGATAGACAAGCATATAATCTCTAGTCCTTCTCAAGTACTTTAGAATATGCTTCACTGCCACCCAATGTTCTGGTCCAGGGTTCGACTGATATCTACTGACCATTCCTACAGCATAACAGATGTCTGGCCTTGTACAGAGCATAACATACATGAGACTACCCACAGCGGAAGCATAGGGTACATTTCTCATGTGTTCTTCCTCTTTTGGTGTTTTAGGACACTGTTCTCGAGAAAGCTGGATTCCATGTCTAAAAGGCAATGACCCTTTCTTGGAATCTGCCATGTTATACCTTGCCAATATCTTATCTATATATGCAGCTTGTGATAAGCCTAGCATCTTGTTCTTTCGGTCTCGCAAGAGCTTGATCCCTAGAACATAGCTGGCTTCACCTAGGTCTTTCATATCAAATTGATTGGACAGCCAAATCTTAACAGCAGACAATGTTCCCACATCATTCCCAATGAGTAAGATATCATCCACATAAAGCACTAAGAACATTATAACCTTTTCATGATGTCTTTTATACACACATGGTTCATCAGGTAACTGTTCAAATCCAAAAGATTTGACAGCTTCATTGAACCTGATGTTCCATGATCTAGACGCTTGCTTGAGTCCATAAATGGACTTTTTCAGTTTGCATACCATATGCTCCTGATTTTCAACTACAAATCCATCTGGTTGTATCATATAGATTTCTTCTTGAAGATTTCCATTCAAGAACGCTGTCTTAACATCCATTTGCCATATCTCATAATCATAATGAGCTGCAATGGATAAGAGAATCCTTATGGATTTAAACATGGCTACTGGCGAGAAGGTTTCATCATAATCGATGCCTTCTATCTGGGTATAACCCTTCGCCACTAGCCTTGCTTTGAAGGTCTCTACCTTCCCATCCATTCCTCTCTTTCTCTTGTAGACCCATTTACACCCAATGGGTTTAATGCCTTCTGGCGCCTCTACAAGTTCCCAGACATTGTTTGAGTACATTGACTCCAACTCAGATTTCATTGCAGTGATCCATCGATCAGCATCTATATCTGCTAGAGCTTCGTTGTAGTTAAGAGGATCAGATTCAAGCTCAGGTTCAACCACAAGGGTTTCCTCAAGATATCTGACAGGAGGCCTGATAATCCTCCCACTACGACATGGCTCATGTGTACTAGGTTCTACATCAGTTGTTACACTAGGTACATCATATGTATTATCTATGTTCTCAGTTATATTAGGCTGCTTAGATGTAGTATCTAATACTGTCATCTCTTCTAATACAAGCTTACTTCGACTCTTGTAGCCACTTAATAGTTCATCCTCAAGATATTTGGCATTTGTACTCACAAATACCTTATGATCATTAGGACTATAAAATTGACCACCCTTAGTCTCTTTAGGATATCCTACAAACAAGCATACTTCTGTCCTTAACTCTAACTTGTCAGGATCCTTCCTTAACACATGTGCTGGACATCCCCAAATACGGAGATAGTTAATCTTAGGCTTTCGCCCAATCCATAACTCCACAGGTGTTTTAGGAACTGACTTAGATGGGACTAAGTTCAATAAATAAGCAGCTGTTTCAAGTGCATATCCCCAAAAGGAACTAGGTAGAGTCGCATGACTCATCATGGACCTTACCATTTCCATCAACGTTCTATTTCTTCGTTCTGCAACACCATTCTGCTGGGGTGTACCCGGTGCAGTAAGCTGAGATCTAATCCCATTTGCAGTTAAGAAGTCCAAGAACTCTCTAGATAGATATTCACCACCTCGATCTGATCTAAGTGATTTGATATGTTTGTCTAATCGATTTTCCACATCAGCCTTAAACACTTTGAACTTTTCAAAAGTTTCAGACTTATGTTTCATTAGATATACATATCCATACCTTGAGTAATCATCTATAAAAGTTATGAAATACTCAAAACCTCCCCTTGCCTGAATGTTCATTGGTCCACAAACATCAGTGTGAATCAATTCAAGCAACTGCGTGGCTCTATTGCCTTTTCCCTTAAAAGGCCTTTTGGTCATTTTACCCTCCAAACATGATTCACACACTGGTAGATTTTTAAGGTCTAATGGACTTATAAGTCCATCAGATACCAGTCTTTGGATCCTATTAGAGTTAATATGACCTAAACGCAAGTGCCACATATATGCTTCATCAGTCATGGGAGTTTTTCTTTTCAATGGTAAGATTTGTTTACTTGTATTAGCCTCAGAATTACCAACAGAGTATTTATCCGGAAATAATAAAAACAAACCATCTTTCCTAGTGCCTTTACATATAAACGATTTATTATGCTTAATAGACAAACTTTGTTCAAAGACAACAGTAAGACCATCATCTATCAAACAACTAACAGAAATCAAATTCCTACGGATGGAAGGCACATATAGACAGTCTTTCAAAAGTAATACTCTGTTCTCAAAATATAAACTAACAAGCCCTATAGCTACTACTGGCACACTTGTACTATCTCCCATCAGTAGGTACATGTCACCATCACTTAGCTGCCTGGTCAGCTGAAAACCCTGCAACATGTTGCAAATATGATTAGTTGATCCTGAGTCCACACACCAGGAACCTGGTGGACTTCCAACTAAACATGTTTCAAGTAAACAAGATATCATTATACCTTGATTAGGTGCTTTGCCAAATTTAGCAGGAAGGCTTGCTAAATATTTTGGGCAATTCCTCTTCCAATGGCCATCTTCCCCACAGTGGAAACATTTTCCTTTTTCGGGCTTGGCTTTCTTTTGAATATTAGTTGCTACTGTAGCAACTTTGTTCTTACCCTTTTTCTTTTTCTTAGCATTCCATTTCTTAGCTTTCGTACCAGATGTCTGAGCAAAATTGACACTCCCTTTAGCTCTCATAACACCCTCTGCGACTTGCAGTTCATTCATCAATTCAGGCAATGAGTAATCTTTATTATTCATGGCATAGTTAAGCCTGAACTGAGTGAATGAACTTGGCAAAGAGTTTAGGATCATATCCTGCTGGGTTTGACTGTCAATTTTAGCACCGAGGATTTCTAGTTCATTCAAGTAAGCCATCATCCTCATGACATGCTCTTGAACTAGTGTTCCTTCAGTCATCTTGGTAGTAAGAATCTTCCTCATCAGCTCATGCCTAGTTGTCCTATCCTGACCACCAAACATCTCCTTGAGATGTTGCATCATCATTGCTGCAGTCACCATCTCTTGCATCTGATGCTTGAGAACATTAGACACTGATGCTAGGATATAGCATTTGGCCATCTCATTGGCCTTATGCCACCGTTCGTAACGGTCCCTAACAGCTTGTGATTCATTGGTAGCAGGAACTGGAGGACATGGTTCGCTAAGAACAAACTTGTGCTCATCATGAGTAAGCACAATCTCGAGATTCATTTTCCACTCAGCATAATTAGGTCCTAAGAGCTTATTTTCCTTAAGGATAGATTGCAGAGGACTAATGGATGCCATTTATGAAACTGAAAAATTTACAAACAAGTTATGAGTCAAATTATTTTAGCAAACAAACAAAATTGGAATCCACATAACCATATTTTGTTCATGCAATGATGACCTAAATTTATACATTTTCCTTCCTGGCGGCAGGATCGAAAAATATAATAAGTTTAGGCGAGAACATTTCTCAGTTAATATGTTTTTCCCTTGTAACTCTTACGAAACATCATTAACCCACCATTTCAATCTTTAGCCTTTGGGAAGACATAACAGAGCTCCTCAGGGAGGCTAATATGTTGTCCCAATCAAGTGTATACCATTACTTAGACAATCCATATGGTATTCGAGATACTTCACGGCAGCGTGATCGCACTCGTTTACACATATTTCAATCTACCCATTTGGGATCTAATCTTGTAATCGTGAGCAAATACCTTCCTCAGGGAATAATATCGACGCATTATACCATTAGACCAGAAATGGAGGCCGTGAAAATTCAACTCTTGAATCTCGCTCCCACTTGATATTTTACAACTCGTGGATTTTTCATTATCACATAATGACAACATTGGCATAAATAAACAAATTATGAGTTCTAATCAAATTAGAATTTTCAAAATTAATTGAACAATAATCCAACACTTGACTATTTATTCTAAAAAAATAATATTGAAAACACTCCCACTCAATCATTATGTCAAACTATTTTAAACATATGATTGACATAGTATATTCAAATATTATTTAAACAATTTAAATAACACATTTGATCAAATCATATCAATAATGTTGAATATACACAAATATATTAATGCTATAAACAAGTATTCATGCCTTTAAACAATTTAAACATATTGATCTCAATCAAATTAGCATGCTTTAATCATAATTAAAATTACATGTTATAAGCATTAATATCTAGAATCTAATTCTATAATATTCCATAGTATCATTCGATTTAAAACATGCAATCATGCCTACATGTCTCACATGTACGTATCAAGAGCCCTGCTCTGATACCACTTGTTGGGAAATCATTTCGAAAATAACCCCAAAATTGGTACGCAGCGGAATTAAATTAAAGAGTCTAGCTCTATCGCGTACATGCATGACATAAAAAATTTAAATCATACATACTATGGCTAATTAATAACTAATTAAACAATTTAATTAATAATTATTGATTAACTATAGCTAGCAATTAAAAAACTAACTAACTAATTAATTAATTGCATGCTATAGAAATAAAATCAATAATTAAAATAAACAAAATAATACAACCTTTCTCCGAAGATTCAACCGAGCCGGTAGAAAGCACCGCAACAAAATACCTCCTTCTTGTCGGAGAAAACCGAGCTCTCGAACCGCAAAGCCTTCTTCGCAGAGCCTCGTTTTAAACCCGGGAAAAATAAAATTACTAAAATAAAATTTCTTAAAAAGAAACTTTATACTTGCAATTATATTTTCCAAATACTTAGAAAATTTCTTTGCAAGATTTTTTGCTTAATCTTCATTGAACCACTAATCCTCTATTTATAGAGGTTAATTGATGAAAAACTTGCAAATTTCTTTCAATGTGGGACAAAAAAAATCTTACATACACTTGAACTAACAAAGAAAAGGGAAAGGCTAAGGCAAAGGAGCCAACCCTCACACACACACACCAATCTGCCGAGATTGGTGTGCCTGCTGCCGAGGGCGCGTGTATCACACGGGCATGGGCACGTGTATTACACGCGCCAGACACAGCCAGCAGGCGCTGGCTGCCACGCGCGCGTGACGGTCACGCGCGCGTGTTGCCACGCGCCAGCAACATTTTTTTTTTTTAATTAAATTAAATTAAATCCAATTTAATTTAAATTCAATTTTAAATATCTTTCTCAAAAGACAATTCCCACATTGCTTTTCATCTAAGTTCAAACTATCCATCCGATGGAACCTTTAGAATTTTATCGGGTTTCTTTTCGAGACTTGCGAAGGGACCTTAGGGAAAAATTAATTCTAGCTTCAAATGGGTCAAATCGAATTACCATCGCATGGTAATATTTGATTACCACTTAACAATATTTAAGTCCACTAAATAAATATTGTTGCACTCTAGAATTAATTAAATTACTCAAGAGTTCACATACTTAAGAATATTACAACTAACTCCTCTATAGAAATATCCGTGAAGAACTAAAATCAATGCTACTATTATTTTATTCTTCACCTCTTATCCTAAAATTGCTGATTTGCTCATTGTCAACTTTTCATACAAAAACTCATTTTTCGTTTAATTTCAGTGACACTTCACATGAAATACTTTGGCCAAAGTTTTAGAATAGTTGAACATTGCAAATCCATTAAAGGGAATATTTCTTATCTCTCATGGAGATTATAGATTCCTTATGAATGTCCTTCATAATCACATTTCATGCAATTACTCAATGTATAAAGTATATTGGCCACCGAAGACCTCACTTCTGAATACATCAAAGTAATGTACACTAGATGCATTAGTCCACGACAATTATAGGATTTAGAGTTGTTGTTCAAATTATTTATTTTCGATAGTAGCCAAAATAAATAACTTAATTGGTCCGGTTCAGTGTTTCAATCTCATTGATTTACACGAATATACTATATATGGAATCATCATTCCCATGATTAAGACAAATCATCGAATATAGTATATTATAGTCTTTAGCAGATAAGACGCCCATTCTTATCACCGACTACAACCTATTTATAATAATATATGATACATATAATCCAAGTCCTTTCATAGAACAACACTTCCATTTGGATTATCATATATTATATTGGACTACGTCTATCTTATAGTACGATTTCTATAATACTCATAACTTGCAACAAAATTAATAAAGATCAATTTCACAAACGAAATATAAACGTTTCATATAATTGGATTTTTAGGGCACAATCCCTAACAGCCTTGTGATGTTCCTGTAAGTGAGGAAAATCAGCCGTCATAGTGTAATTGTCGATAGGGCCTGCGTCCCCATACAGCCTTCTGTAGAACTCCACAGCCATTCGTTTGAGCTCACTTGGACTGGTCTCCTCACTCCCATCCTCTCTATGTAGCATACGAATTAGGCTCTTATTTTGACGTGTGATTGTCGAAAGGTAAAAAAGCTTGGTATTTAGATCACCAGCTCGCAACCATTGAACCCGAGATTTTTGTTTCCAAAACATCTCCTTTTGCTGTAGTGTGTCATTATATTCCACCAGTAGCTTTGATTCGAGTTTCCGGAGTGAATGTGTAAATGACCGTCCCTGCGCCCGTTGAATGCCCTCAATCCGAGCTACCAATCTTTGTTTTCGCCGAAAAATATGATCAAAAACTTGTCTATTCTACTCAGAGGCCTCCTTACGTGTGCTGCTATGTCTCCAATTTGGTCCACACCTCAATTCCGAGCTACCATCTCTCTAAAATCCGGATGAGTGAACCAAGCTGACTGGAACCTAAAGTTCTCATTTGTCCGAGTAAAGGTTGAGTGACCCAGTAGAGAAAGCCGAATAGGTGAGTGATCAGACCCATTTCTCGGAAGGTGAGTAACTAGCGCATCAGGAAATCTAAGATGCCATTCTTCATTGCAGAGGGCTCGATCAAGTTGTTGCAATGTCGAAGTTCCCCCTTTCGCCCAGGTGAATGGTGAACCTGCAAACTTAAGATCAATCAAACTACACGCATTAATACATTCCACAAATTTCCGACATTTGTTGTAATCGATCGCCCCCCCCCCCCCCTCCGAATTTTTCCTCCTGACTAATGACCGTATTCATATCCCCGGCAATGACCCACGGGCCACTGATATGTGGTTCCATGTGTCGGATGTAATCCCACAGGTGATTCTGGCTTTCTAGTTGGGGACTCGCATAAACTGCCGTAAGCACCCAATCACACATCCTTGGCTGTTTTACAACTGTTGTTATACTCTGGTCATTAACTGCTTTAAACACCAACTCCACCTTTGTCGTGCTCCAGAATATCCAAATTCCACCCGTGAACGCACAAGTTTCAACTAGTTCCACTTGGTCAAAGCGACTATTGCACATGATTTCTTCAGCATGCGTGCCCCGAACCCGTGGCTCCATAAGCACTAAAATCATCGATTTATTACGCCAAAGCACTTCTTTCAACGAGGTTAAAAAGTTAGGGTCAGCCGCCCCTCTGCAATTCCAAAAAACTAACATAAAAAAATAAATAAATTATACATGTTAGGAAAAAACTGGACTTCAAAAAGTCATACCTGGGGGGGGGGGGGGGTTTGAAGAACCCCCCTCTCAGAGCTCGAGATAATGTCTGTATCCATGCATCGGTTGGTCACAGTTGCACCATCGCGATCCCCTTCCTCATTGTCATTTTTCGAGTCCATAGATTGCTCATTGCTATAATGCTATCCGACTCCTCATCCGATGTCTCCAACCCCTCAGTCTGAAACGTCGCCTCCGACCAGTCATGCGGAAATTTGGCGCCAAAGTTAAATACTCGAACATGGGATCCTTCTTCACCACTAGTTGCATCCGAAGGTTGTCCCATCTCAAACACTGGGTTGATTCGGTTATGTGTGATAGTGTATGTATTCCCATGTGAGAGATGTGAGACTCGATCCATGTTGATTATCGGCTCTTTGTGTGCTATAGTAGTTTTCGGGAGTAACCGACGGCGAACCGTATGGTTCCCTTTCTCCCCTCCAGCTGGAGTTTCATGCACACCTTGCTGACCCATATCATTCTCCAAATCATTTAAAATGTCAAATCTGTTACCTGTTTGAGCCGGTTCAGTGTTTTTCTTGGTTGGTCTTTTGGTAGTTTCACCCGCATCCTTTCGTACATAGTGTTGCCTGGGTCTAGTGGTAGCTGCAGTCCCTTTCCCTGTGGCCTCCTTGGTAGCCGCGTCTCTTGTACGAGCCCCCTCATTTTGTCCCGAATTAAAGGTACCTGAGGGGAAAGTCGAGTTCCGATTAGTGGCTGGCCCCCCGCTCTTCCTTTGGTATCGTCGTGGCCGGACTAAATTCCACGGGCCATATGTTGTGGGAGGTGAAGTATCCTTTGGGGGATCCTGTTCTTGTTGTCCCTGTGGAGATGGCTCCGAAACACCCGACTGTCCCATAGACCCACACGTCTCTTGTCGATGCCCATAGGCACCACACGAAAAGCATGGCATAGTGAGGCCTTCATATTCCACTACTCGAATTTTCGTGTTTACCCTTAAGTAAGGCCGAAGCGGTTTTTTGAGGTCGACTTCCACACACACCCGAGCGTACCTGCCCCTCTTCGTCTCCTCGGTATTTTTGTCCAATCGGATCACCTTGCCGATTTTCCCTCCCATACCACGGACCACTTTTTCATTGAGATAGTGAATTGGTAATTCCGGAAAGCGAATCCAAATGGCAGTGGAAGAGATTTTTTCAGTTTTAGGTTCAAAGGACGGATCCCATTTTTTCACAGTTAAGTAATGTCCGAGGATCATCCATGGTCCATCTTCCAATACATGATCGTACTTCTCTTTGTTGCGAAATCGAACCATGTAAAATTCATTACCAATGTCGACCAGGTTAATGTCATACGGTAATTGCCAGAGGGTTTTCATTCGTTGTTTGAGCATCACAAACCTGACTTTGTGTCCGAGAACTTTCACAATCAGTGCCCGTCGATATGGGATCACCATCTCCTTAAGATCCGCAAGTGGTATTGTAAAGTCATCGTTCCCATCCTCTTCTCCCAAATCCGCTTCAAGAAGAGATTCTAGATCATCGTCTACACCGTCTCCCGTGTAAAGGGTTGGTTCCGTCGTTTGTCGCGCCCAAGTATCCCTTAAAGTGTGGGATTCCCATGCATTGTTCATCATACAATCATCCGCCGAATCATGCAGACTGCTGGAATTCCGAAGTGGGTGTATCATTATTCATGCGTGGTGGTGTAGGGGCTCCTACTAAGTGCCGTTTTAACCTTTTGTTGTTTCTGTTCGGTGTGACCGTTACCGGTGGTGGCCCGGCCGTCTCCGACTCCGCCATCTAGCCGGCGGGAAGAGAGTAGGTGAAGCCCTAGCAGTCTAGGGTTTTTTGCCACGGGTTAGGGTTCCCCAGCTTTCTTTTTGAAATTGTACCTTATATTATTGTACTTCTGAAATGATTAAGTTGATTGCTAAACATGTACCAAAAAAACACTCATTTCTAGTTGCAGTGACATAATTATTATTCATTTGAAAATGAATTATGAAGTAGACAGGGGTTGAAGATTTCCACTACAAGTGAGAAGGTGACCTATTAAACCAAATTTAATGTTTGGCCAACTATAACATGTAGTCAAATATTTTAGCAAAATTTAAAAATAATGTATGGTACTTCAAGGTTTAACATAATACATACATATTTTATTATATACTTAGACATCAGAGTGTGTTGAATCTTGACCGAAATCAATGGAATAACATTTAATTCTTTGAGCTGTTAGAGTTCTGGCTTCGATCTATTAGACATATTTAAAAATATACTATATAATATTTATATTAAATCTTCAGAATCCATTTTGGCTGGGATTGATCTGCATTTGATAAAGTTAGATTAATATAGATTTATGTACGTTCTCTTTTTCACCTGCACAGTCAAAGTGAAAAGTTGCTTCTTTTTTTTCACAAATAGTGATTTTTAACGTCTTTACGAAATTATATTTTAGTCAAATATATAATTTGTTGATATATGTCTTAAAGTTTTAGATCCAAAATTATGTAGAAAACTCAATATTAAAAGGCCTGACATTTAGTTCAATACTTTTGATATCCATTCTAATTTTTACTTCTTCCATCAATAGTGCAAATACTTTCTCTTCTTTCGTGAATATAGACAATTGTCGAACCACATAAATTCTTGTGTCTTTAATATTTATATACTCTTATTCTATGAATTGTCTTAACAAAATTGTATCCAAAAATACATGTTACATAATTCTTCCTAGAAGGTTGGGCTGTGAACCAAAGATTTTCTCTACTGAGACGACCGATGGATGGCTCGTGGGAAACGTGATTAAAGTTTTTGTGGTCACTGTTTCACGCTTTTCAAATAAAGAAAATAACATGTTCATTTATTTTTAGGAGTTTTCTTTTTTACATGTATAAGAAATTATAATAATTTTTTATTTTAACAAAAGAAATCATAATTATTCGTGCATTAGGAGAGGTTAAAAGTCCAATTTATATAAAATTGATACTTATGTCAGGAATTAAATTTGAGACCATTTAAAGGAACTCATATTCCAGAGTATTCTACATTCTACAATTATCTAAAGCATTTATGTGCGGAGTCAACTCAATACTCTATTACAAATTGCAATTTAAAGTTCGTACATTTGCTTTTGGACAATTTTCTTGTTGAATAAAGAATGGGATTGGATTAGGGATGTAAACGAGCCGAGCTCGAGCCGATTGCCAGGCTCGAGCTCGAGCTCGTCGAGCTCAACTCAAGGGAGCTCGAGCTCGAGCTCGAGCGAGCTCGCGAGCCGAGCCCAAGCTCGCGAGCCTGGGCCAGGCTCGCGAGCTTGAGCCTAAATTTTTAATATTTTTAATATTTAATATTTATATATTTAATATATATAATTAATATTTAATATTTATATAATTAATATTTAATATTTATATATTTAATATTTAATATATATAATTAATATTTATATATTTAATATATATAATTAATATTTTAAATATAAAAATAAATATATATAAAAATTATGAAGAAGCTCGCGAGCCTGGCTCGCGAGCTTTTTGCAGAGACAAACAGGCTCGAGCTCGGGCTCGTGAAGCTCGGGCTCGTGAAGCTCGGGCTCGAGCTCGAGCTCGGGCTCGTGAAGCTCGAGCTCGAGTTGAGCTCGATTCGAGCCGGCTCGGCTCAACTTACATCCCTAGATTGGATCCACAAATTTTGTTTGCAATGTGAACTAGTATAAACACGGGTGATTCTATGTCAGATCGGGTTCAACAGCGTCACTGCACTATATATTATTGGATGTAGAGACAAGATAGTAAAACACACTTAAAGTATATATATCCAATGATAATAAATGAATTGGCTCCATTAGATCCGGTCCATTTTAAATTTTCCGTATAAACACACCAAATTTTCTCTTTCATTTATTTAGGATTGAAGTAGTAGCTACTTTTAGGGTCATCATCAAAAGCCTTTCTTCTCCTTAAACTCAATTTTTTGCATTTATTCTTTTATACATGGCCATATAATGGGATTAACTCCATAGAAAACACATGCTCATATTTTCCATCTCAAAAAGAACAAAGAATAAGAAACAGACAACCCTATGGGAAACAAAATAGTACACAGATATTCTTATCTTGAATGGTCCCCTCACGGTAATTTTCTTTTTAATTAAATGAGAAAATTACCTACTGACCCTCTATGTTATGATCAATTATTGAAAACTCTCTAATCTTTTCAAAATTACATAAAATTTACATGAAAAATTCTAAGGTGAACCGAGAGTGTTGCTCCCGGTTCATTTTACACCACACATTCAAAATGAGTGGAGTGATTTTTACACCCACCTATCTTGTGTAAACCACCCCACCCCAATTATTTGTGTGGTGAAAAATAGATCTGGAGCAACACTCTCGATCCACTATAAAATTACCCAAGTTCACATCATATTAAGTCATTTTTATAATTACCTTCTGATTATTTAAAAATTATTACAATTTTACTCCTATAAACTTTACAATAAGGGGTCTCATTGTAATTAAACAAAAGTTGGGGAGTTATGATAATTAGCACTAAACTGAAAAGGTGTGCATGTAATTCTCCTAATTAAAATTGCATATATTACATCTCTAAAATAATTCAGTGCTCTTTAATCATAAATTACTATATTTTATGCAGTGATTTTAAGAGAGTTCCATGACTTAAAATTTGAGTACAATTACAATTTCAATTGCGCTAACAGCTCAAATAGCAACGTATAAGAGATTTTATGTTGCCATAATTTCTATTATGTGTTATATGTAATTGTATACTTTCACTTCCTCATTCAAGAAGTTGGGTAATTTCATAGTAGACGAGAGTATTGCTTTCGGTCCATTTTTCACCACATAAACACTTGGGCTGGGATGATTTACACAGAGGTGGACCATAGATGGGTGTGAAAACCACTTCACTCATTGTGAATATACGGTTTAAAATGGATCGAGAGCCAACATTCCCGATCCACCTTAGAATTTTCCCAAGAAATTCTAGTGGAACCCAACTCATGGTACAACAGTTTATGATTCCGAGCACGTTACAATGTGTTATAGAATTTCTTGTAAGATTGCGCAAAACTGTTTAATATCAATTGAAAATACGTTGATTGTGCACGAAATATATGTCAAACATGGCTTATGTGTATGGCAGTTGCTGTACGTATGAAATTCAAAAATAAAAATAAAAATTGTACTCGAAACAGAGTCAATATGGATCTCGGGATGTTCCTTTCATCATGGAAAATAAAATGGTGTCATTTTTGAACAATTTCAATCGCCGAAAAAGTTTATGTAATTGGATTTGTGGTGAAAGGAAAAAGAAAAAAAGAGAAAAGAGAAGAGAGAGGTGGAGAAGAAGGTGAATTAAAAAAAATGAGGGGTATTTTCATCTTTTCAAGTGGATAGGGAGTGAATCCAAACTTATATTAGCAACTAGAGAGTGGAGAGTGTAATATTATGAGTGGGGATTGATTTTTAATTTTAAATAGGGATTAGAGATTTTTGACCAATTTTCCCTTTTAATAATTTATATTCTTTTTTATTTTGTTGAAAATAATTTTTAATTATACATAATTATTTGTATAGTTTACATATAACATTTATACCTTTACAAAACATTACAAATAACATTCAAAGGGTATAATTGTCATAGAAAAATTACGTCTACAGGTCCAGAAAAAGTCAAAGGCATTTTCGGAAGTTTACCAAAAAATTTAATGGCACAGTACTGAAACCCTAACGGATGATGCTCAATATTAGACGGAATAAACGAAATGGATATTAGATATGATTTATTGAATTAAGAGATTTTTTTTTTAATTTAGCAATACTACCCAATGTAATTATTCCTTTATTCTTTTATACATGGCCATATAATGGGATTAACTCCATAGAAAACACATGCTCATATTTTCCATCTCAAAAAGAAAAAAGAATAAGAAACAGACAACCCTATGCGAAACAAAATATTACACACGCAGATATTCTTATCTTGAATGGTCTCATGGTAATTTTCTTTTGGGATAATAGCATGCACCTCCCTCAATTATGGGGTGATGTGCACTTTGCTCCCTAACTTATTAAAATGTGCACTTCACCCCCTCATTTATCATAAAATGTGCACTTCACCCCCTCAGGCAGTTCGAGCAGATTATGGCACCACATTTATCATAAAAATTGGACTTT
The DNA here is from genome assembly GCA_019426215.1 of Buddleja alternifolia. Taxonomy (NCBI): domain Eukaryota; kingdom Viridiplantae; phylum Streptophyta; class Magnoliopsida; order Lamiales; family Scrophulariaceae; genus Buddleja; species Buddleja alternifolia. The sequence continues at coordinate 45,230,254 of CM033395.1, forward strand.
TGCCCCCTGACTTATGTGTTTTTGTAGCATTTTGCCCCCTCATTTATGTGTTTTGTAGCACTTTGCCCCTGTTCGAGCTGCCCGAGGGGGTGAAGTGCACATTTTATGATAAGTGAGGGGGCAAAGTGCACATCACCTCATAATTGAAAGGGTGTTTGCCATTATCCCTTTTCTTTTTAATTAAAAGAGAAAATTAGCCATGGAGCTCTTCATGTTACTGGCCTTTTCAATATTACATAAATTTCACATCATATTAAGTTATTTTTATAATTACCTTCTGATTATTTAAAAATTATTACAATTTTACTCCTGTAAACTTTATAATAAGGGGGTATCATTGTAATTAACCAAAAGGTGGGGAGTTCTGGTAATTAGCACTAAACTGAAAAGGTGTGCATGTAATTCTCCTAATTAAAATTGCATATTATTACATCTCTAAAATAATTCAGTGCTCTTTAATCATAAATAACTTTATTTTATGCAGTGATTTTAAGAGAGTTCCACGACTTAAAATTTGAGTACAATTACAACCATTTATAAGAGATTTCATGTTGCCATAATTTCTATTACGTGTTATATGTAATTGTATACTTTCACTTCCTCATTCAAGAAGTCGGGTAATTTTACACTGGATGGGAGTGTTGCTTTCGGTTCATTTTTCACCACATAAACACTTGAGCGAGGATGATTTACATAGGGGTAGACCGTAGATGAGTGTGAAAATCACCCCACTCATTGTGAATATACGATTTAAAATAAATCGAGAGCAATATTCTCAATTCACCCTAAAATTTTCCCAAGAAATTCTAGTGGAACCCAACTCATGGTACTGTTTCGCCAAAAAGGGGCCAAAAAAAAAAACATGGTGTACATCGACCCCCATGCGAAGTGATCTCTCCAGTTTCCAGGCCGTAATTCCAAAGTAATTTTTTTGGGGGAAATTGCGTAAAATCGCTCTGTGTTATTTCAAAAATACGAAAAACCTCCATGTATTAATGAAATAAACTAATTATCCCCTTGTGTTTTTAAAAAGTGTACAAAAAAGCCAAATTCCATTAAAAAAACGAGTGCGTTTTTCATGTTTTTCACTTTTATTGGCATACTCATTTGTCATTTATATACTTTTCATACTTTATAAAAGGTATATAGTGTTAATTCACTAAAAAAACACATATTTTCTTCTATTATTTTAATATAATTTGGCTTTTTTGTATATTTTTTAGGAACACACGAAGATGATTAATCTATTTTATTAACACAAAGGGCTTTAGCATTTTCAAAATAACGCCGTGGGATTTTACGCAATTATCCCTTTTTTTTTTAAAGACAAAGTAATTCTCTCTCTCTCTCCAGTTCAGAACATGGTCTTTGTGATGAAGAGTCTGTCATGTTTTCACTGTGAACACACTCAACTTACCAATACCATTAAATGCGATGCAACTGTCAACAGCTCTATAAATAAGCCTCCCTCCTCTATTACATTTTTTTTATATAAGACCATTTCTGTTACCAGCTTCTGCTGCTGCTACATTTATATATATTAATAAATAAGTATAAACTAATACATCTATGGTTCTATCCAAAAACAAAATACTTCTATGGTTTTCTGCAACATTTGCACGCAATATCATATGGTTGACAACTTTTCTGTCCATGATTAAACATTAGCAATCCCACTTATATATTTAGAAAGTTTCTATCCACATTCGTAAAAAAAAAAAAAAGGTTTCTCTCGTGCTCTCTCTCTCACTCTCTCAGTGTGTGGAGATGGAAAAAGAAGAGCAAAAATGGGAGCAAGCAGAGGTAGAGGAACAAGAAGAAGAGGAGTCTAGTCATCTTGTAAGAAAATCAAGAGCTGGAAATGACAGCAAATCCCCTGAAATTGCTGCTGTTGGTGTTGAAGTTAGTAATGGAATTTCTGAGACTAATGGGCATGGAATTCAGTCAAAAAGTGCTGAAAATGGAGCTAGAAATGAAGAACCCACTTTTGAAAAAGAATCAGAAGCCATAATTGGGGAGCAGATGATAGAGGAGCTTAATGGGGTTCTTGAAAATGAATCAGAAGAAACCACTAATGGGGAGCAGAAGATAGAAGAGCTTAATGGGGTTCCTGAAAATGAACCAGAAGCCATAAATGTGGAGCATAAATCAACGAATCTTGTTTTCTATGACAAAGTTGAAGGTAAAAGTGCTTTTAATTTGTCAAGATTTCATTTTTTTCTGCATACATTTTCTACAACTATTCTGTTGGTTCTAGATTTTAATTGGGGTGTGGAGAATATTTTTTTTTATGAACGATAGAGATGAACAGTAACATAATATTCTTGTGGCTTAACCCCACTCCATGGCCACTTTTTAACCCTACCAGGCTACAAAGGGACCCTTTTTTTTTTTTTTTTGGTCATCCCTCATATTTTATTGTATTTGTGTATCCATAATAGCTAGTTAGGGCATATGGTTCAGTTAAAAATCGTGTATTTTTGGTGGAGACTGAATGAGATCTGCAATTATTTACCTGTGAAAGAGCACATATTGCTCTTCAAGCTCTTTTGTTTGGAGGTAATTGATTTGTACTTTTCTTCCAAAAGTGTTTTTTTTTTTTTTGCTCATTATTTTTCTTCAGAACTTGTTTATGTTTGTGTTGTGTTCTTGAGTATGCAATAATCTTACTGATCAATATTCTACTATGGCAGTTTACCTTTTACTTGACCGCATTAACCAGTAAAAGTTTGCATCATGGAAGAGGATAACAGTCGGGCCTAGATTTTGTGCGGTAGGCAGAGTATTAATTGCAGTTCAAACTTGTGTAGAGTAGATCTGGAAGGTGACATTATATATGTTGAGTGTGTAGAGTTTTCTTCCGAAGACGCTTCCAAATTCCTTTAACAATTTATGGAAGTAAAAAGATCAAACTTGCCTAACCTTTTGGATAGTGCCATCAATAGTAATATAATACTTAGGCACTATCTGCAATTATTACGATTGCAATCACTTCTCTTTTGTCTGACTGAAGGAATATGGAAGTGTCGAATCTGCTGTTGGACATATCGGAATGGAAGTGTCTGTTTTGACCATTTTCAGAGTCATAATGGACGATTGCATAAGCTGATGAGTGTCAAAACTTTAATTTTTGAAACTGAAGGTCAGTAGATACTGCAATTGATAGAACACTATATCATGGTTAAAATTTGTAGAATTTGCAGTTTTTGATGTTCCTGAAAAGATTGGTCTTAGGAACATAGTAAAGACGTTCTTCCCCTTCATCCATCGTGGAGCTCACTGAAAAATCGATCCATGAAACAAACACTACTCTCTAGTTTTACTAGATATAACCGTTAAAACTATCTCGCCTTGTTGCATAGATATACTCGTGTTGTTTTACATTTATCTTTGTAATTTTGGTTTAGCAAGTGAAGGTTTACATGAAATATGATTTCAGGTGTTGAATCTACTTCAACATACTTTGGAGAGAAGCAAATTTTGAAGGATCCTGGACACAGTAAATTGGACATCTCATCTCTCGAATTTCTTGTTCAGACCAATTCAACCTCTGCAATAAACGGGGGAGATCTCAAGAACAATACATTGTCCAGTTCAAGTCTTCAGGCTTCTCAAACTTCATATCAAGAACATACCTCAAGTTATTTTAACTCTTCTAATGAGATTGAAAGTGCAGAAGTCGACCTCATAAATGAAGATGATCTGGACGAAACAGACTATGATGTTGAAAGTGTAATACAGAAACAGAACACGCATGATCTATACTGTCCTAATTGCAATTCATGTATCACAAGGAGGGTTATTCTTCGCAAAAGAAAACGTAGAATTAGAATTACTGATGATGAAGCTAAGCGAAACAAAATAGAGGCTGGACTTGGCTTCAAAGTAGGTGCAGGCTCGGTGCGTGAACCCAGTGGTTTTGATGATACTGAAATAAGAAGAGAAGATGATGAGGAACGTGGTAGAGGGCCTGCTATATTCAAATGCTTATCATGCTTCAGCATTTTCATTCCAACAAGTGAGTATTTTTTTTGCCCTTGCAAAACTGTGCTATAATATTGTTATTTGCTACATAATTGAGATTTGACATTACGGATTTCCATTTTTGATTATTAATCAGTGTGAAGCAGTACACAGATGCTATATTTGAGACAGCTATATACAGAATTACAGACATGCATGCACTAATAAAATAATAAACAAATAAATGTCTAAATTAATGGAACTTTCACATTATGTCATATGTTACTAGAGAACTCTATTGCATGTCCAGCTTTTGTTATTGCTAATAATTCTTCCAAAGCTTGACTACATAGTTTTTCTTTGAATATTCAGGGAAGGGGTTCCAGTTGTTATTTGGAGATAAAAGTGGGAAAGAAACTGTTCAGAATGAACAAGTGCCAAGTGTAAAAAAGAACTGGTTTATCTCCCTGTTTGCATCAAATAAGCAGGACACAGCAGTTGGTCAAGGTATTTTTTCTCTCTATTTTTCCGGCGAAGTATCTGTTGTCTAACTAATGCCCTTGGGAATTACCAAAATACCCTTCACGAATGCGAGTCGCTGTCCTTTTCATTGCACCTCATTTTTATTAGACTCCACAACTCTTTTACCTCGTTACATTTTTTACACTTCTTCCTTGAAAGACCTCCAGAAGGAAGAGTATGCAATAAGGTTAAAATGAATTCCTTGAGAATATAAGTAAACAAAATAGTGAAACAATGAAGTGGAAGAAGTTATTTGGTCTGTCTCTTCTCCTCATGGTGATGGTGCTATAACATCTTCAGGCTTAACTTTATTTATGAAAGCAATTTCTGAATTATTCCTTTGATATGTTTATAGAAACTCATGGCTTCTGTCACAAGCAGGACGTAGCTCTCAGACAGATGTGCAAAAAGGTGATGTTGGAGTCGAGCAATTGTCTACCTTAGATGCTCAAAGTGGTCAACCATCAATTCTGCAAAAAGCTCGCTCACCTATTCAAGCTTCTGAAGGCGAAGATAATATTTTACCTTTTCCAAGGCAAAAATCATCAATAAATGGAAAAGTAGTAGTTGGTGCTGGAGATAAATTAGATATGACAATAGCAGAGAGGATAGGTATGGTGTTTGAATTTTATTTTTCAATTAATTTTGATACTTATGTTATAATAACTTTGCCTCCCTTTCGTGCTACAGATGCTACAATGGAACAGTTTGAAACACACACCAGCAGTCAATTGAAGGAATCAACGTCTAGAAAAGAAGTCGAAAATGATCCTTCAGTAATAACACCTCCTAAGAGGACTGAAGTCACTAATGGGGAATCTTCAGAGGATGAAATCTCATTCGCAAAGCAAGATGGACTAAAGTTGCTGATTTCCTCAAATAAAGGATATTCAGATGAAGGTCAAATATTAGGAGGTGCAGCAGGTTAGTTAGTTTTAACTTTGAATTGTCACTTTCATCTAAATTGAAACACTTACAAGAAAGAAAATATATGTCTTGCTATTTCATCAGAGCATTTAGTTCCCTATGTTATACTATACACTAAAATTTATATTTTATTGTATCTGATAAAAAATCATAACTTTCAAACGTTAAAATTTTCTTACAAAATTAATGCATTATGAATGGTGCATCTACAGATAAGGAGGCTAACCAGCTCTTGCCAACATCAGTTTCAGCACTTCAAGCCTCAGATGTGGATGGCCAATTGAACATCTCATTATCTATTCCTCATCAAGAACAAGACGTCAGAGCCACTATTTTCACAGACTCTGTTGTTGAAAATAAATATTCAAATTTCAAAAGTAGCAATAGCGGTATCTGCTTTTCCAACTCCTTGTATATCTGAAGATGCTTCTTGCTATTTTAATTTTATTTTTTTGATTTTCTGATTGAAGACACTATCTGATAAATAATTTAACATGCACTGTTCTTCCTAATCATCTTGGATACAACATGCATATAAAACTGATAATATTCCCTTTGAATTGACAGGTCGATTCTATCCCACTGAAATGTCTCAGCATACTGTCACCGAAACAAAATTCGAACTCCATAATGGAGACTTGCTAAAAGTTGACAATGTTTCAGCAGTAAATGGTGCTTCAGTTGCACAAGGTAGATTATTTAACATAAAAATAAAAATATTAAGCTTGTGGCTGCAAAAAGCGAGTACAAGTAGATATAACAAGAAAGTTTGTTATTAGCAATTTAAAGATACAATTCAGATGTCTCGTTTTTCTCAAGTTAATTTTCTTGAAAATCTGATGCAGGGAAGGACGCCGTGATAACTATAGATACACAGCCAACTGGACCACCTCAGCCTATGCAAGGTACAATGCTTCCTGCGGAAAGTGCAAGTCCATTGTTATCAGCAACTCAAATTATTACAACTGGTGGTGAAAGAACTGAAGCCAGAAAAGAATTTGAAATTGAAGTAGTTAAAAGCATAGTGTATGGTGGGCTAGCTGAATCGATTACTAGCCTAAGTGTTGTTTCATCTGCAGTTGGTGGTGGTGCTGCCACATGTAAGTATACTGTAGACATTCCTTACTCATTTGTGGTTCATTCTCAACTAAATTCGTTATCATTTAGTTTGCATTTTTTTCGTTAGAGGCACTTTTAGGTAATTTAAACATTATTCTGTTAGCAAAAAATTTGCATTTATCGTATAATGATACTCTTTTATTAAGTGGGAGCACCTTAGTTTTCAAATTTGGTGGGGCGCTGAATTATGTCTGCTCATTTGCCACCATATTTATATGTTCTCATTCAAATATGAATCATGAGTATGTTCTTTTCTAATTTTCCTCCCATATTCTCCACAGTGAATATTTTAGCTCTGGCAACGGCCAATCTCATTGGAGGACTTTTTATCGTTTGTCACAATGTAAGTAGTACTATTATTCAACTCCCTCTGCTAAGCTGCATCACCCATTAAATACCTTCATTTCACTTCAAAATAGAAATAAAATCGTTTTACAAATACCAAAATTTCGTTATTTTCTCCATGTTACATGAAAGAAACTACATAATTTCAAATGATCCATTTACTATTCATTTCCATGCATCACACATAGACTAAGCTATATACTTTTACAGCTTTGGGAACTAAAGAGAGATTGCATAGAAGAAGTTGCCAATCAAGTTTCCAACCAAGTACCCAAACAAAGAGACCGCTATAAACAACTCTTGGGCCGGAGAGAGAATTTCATACTTCATGCAGTAGTTGCCATAATATCATACATCATATTTGGCTTAGTCCCACCACTCGTCTATGGTTTCTCGTTTCGAAAGACCAATGACAAGGAACTGAAGCTTCTTGTGGTGGCAGCATCTTCTCTTCTATGCATTGTTCCACTGGCCATTGGAAGGGCCTATGTAAGTAGACCCCCGAAACCCTACTTACAATCTGTGACGACTTTTGTTATTTTGGGGTTTATGGTCTCTGGCGTATCTTATGCTGCTGGTATATTAGTCGAAAGGCTTCTGGAGAAGCTTGGTCTGTTTGAGTCGAGTTCGATTTCTAATCTACTTCTGCCTGAGATGGCAAAAGGAGGATCAGCATGGGCTTCTTATTGAGTGAGATGGTAAAAATTGATTATTGAGTTCTATTTGTCAAGGAAGAAGCTCGTAGAAAAGAGGGATATTGCATGCTTTTGCTCTGGGGTAAATCACACTGTCAATTAATATTATATGGTCTGGTCCATTTTATTTTATTTATTTATCCTTTATTTCAATTTGTTTGAGCATGTGAGTCCTTTTTTTAAATGTTTTTGAGTTTTCTTTTCAATTGTGTTCAAATGGAAATCATTTGAGAAAGAAGTTAAGGTTTGCAAATGTTGACCCTTCCGTTGAATTAGTGCAATAAAATTTAAATTATTATTGTTGTTGTTGTTAATACTGTTCATGTTCAAGAAGCTAGAAGTCCTCGGCTCTAGTAGTATCAACGGAAATGGATCTTCTATCACACAATGATGTACCACAATGGTGTCGCATCATTATGGGATTAACAAGTGTTCATTTAATTTGAATTATTATTAATTATTTTTTTTAAATATCAATTCCACAATGATGTGACACCATTGTGGGATAAAAAATTTGTTCCGAGTATCAACGTGTGACATTTAATTGTCGTTGATTGTTGATTATTGATGATTGCTATTATTATTGGTTAGTTCTTGATTCATATTTCAATGCAATGATGCGTGTAACGCTCTTAAGAAAAATGATTGGGATGTGCATGCGTTATATGCTTCTTATGTTTCATTATTGCAAATATACAAGAGAAGTCAAATACTGCAACAAATCACTTCCCCTAATTTTCATTTGGGAATCTGACTTTTTAAATGATTTCTAGAAAGAAGATGCTCTGGGAAACGTGCTAAAAATGTTATCAACAAAATGTCACCACCTCAGTACGATGGGTAGCACCCTTGAATTGAATATGTGCATTAAATGTATTCTGAAATAAATGCTCATTTAATGCGTCCAAAATCATATTGAATCTTCTAGGCAACGTTTTGGAATTCTATTTTATATATATTGAATTAATAAATCCTAAAAAATTTAGCTATTAACTATTTTTATTCAAATTCACAGTTTCTCAACTTCAATTTTCATTTTTCCTATATAACTACTTATCAATTAATACATCTATCATTTTAAGCAATCATCAATCAATACATCTATCATTTATTTCAACCAATACTTTTCTATTTCTCTATCATCAATTTTTATTTATATTTAATTTATCATACATCAGCCAATCATTTTTTTTTAACACATTTTACAAATTCCAACAATTTGTAGAAACATAAACACACAACACAAATTACATCATTTTCACATTAATGTCTGTGTACACATTTCTCAAGAAATTTTCAAAATTTTAACTCAAAAACATAAACAAAGAAAATCAATGTCTCATTTTGAATTTCAATCTATGATGCAAGGACACTCTCAAAAATTATCTCGTGCACTGTCAGACACGCACCGTGTTTGTGTCTAGCTATTGAGGAGAAACAAAAATGTACAGTTGCGTCCAAACAGTGTCTGTGTACTAATTTTTCTAAGAATTAACATGTCCGTGTTCACGTCATGTCCACATCCGTGCATCATATATTTCATTTAATACACACACCATGTGCATAAAATTCACGTTACTTGTATATTTGGAAAAAAAATAGGAATAACATGCATGATTAATAAATTACAAGATAAAACATCATGGTTCAGAGGATCAGTATTCAATACTATCTAAAATCAGTCTTGATTTTGAGGCTATCTCAAATGACATGAATATGTATATGTGCAAAGAGAGTCACTTTCACTTGGATTTTGATTTACTTATCCGAAAAAATCTAATACATCGTAACGAGATCTATAAATTATAATTAGAGAGAGAGAAAAATCGAATACTTCATAGCGAGATCTATAAATTATAATTAGAGAGAGGGGGGGGGGGGGGGGGGGGGCAATTTTGTCTTTCCATTTGGAACATACATGTACAAGATTATATAGTTAGCCTCTCACAGCAATTATAAAGAAGAAAAACCATGGAGACTATAAAAGCTCTCCCGTATAACGAATGTAAATCCTTTTACAATGGGGACAAGTTCAACATCATACAAACCAAAACAAGCTTCTCTTCAAATGAAATCAAAACAGAGCACATGAAACATAATAATTTAGAACACGAGACAAAATGTATAAATAACATTTTGGTACAAGAGTAAGAAACTTGTTTTAACTTCTAACTACTAAAAATCAAACATTACTGTCTGAAACGAAAGCTTACCGGCCTACGCATAATGGTCAAAACGCTGTTGCAAGCGAAAAAACTGCACAAACAAGTCCTTGTCCCATTATTACGGGAAACTGAGCCGTCTTTTCCCAATCATAAACTCTTATCATCAGATCCCTGATTCAGTTCTTGTCTGCTTTTACCTTTTCTAATCTTTGCTTTAACCTTAGACTTCGTTACGAGGGTCTGCACCGTGTTAGCAAAATTTCCAACAGCCATGATTATGAGAAGAATCCCACATGTAATTACCTGAAATAGTTTCATCTTAGTATCTAACTGAATTTAATATCATTAGAACAGAAAGTGATTATCAAAATTTGTAGCCAGAAAAAAACATCCACAGGTTTAGTGTTTCATGATTACTTTACCTGCCAGTCCGAACGAAATCCAGCAATTGCAGTTTTAAGCAACAAGACCCCAACATAAGCTTCAAAGCCCTGAAAACAGAGAGCATAATGCTTACAAACTTAGATCAGCTCCTGATATAGAAAAACACTGAGCTGAAGATAAAATTATAATGTTGACTCCGGTATGAGTAACAAGATTGTCTATCAAAGTTCACCAAGCCTATTTCACAGATAAAACCAAATAAGCAAAGTCTGTGCTATTACGAGAAACAAAAAATTGGAAACTCAGTATACCTGTAAAACGAAAAGTATAGGGCAAAGCAGCAGTAACTGACCCTCCACGCCGGCAGTTTCTCCCCAAACAACATCCATTCTCCTTGCCTACAGAATTGTCACCAGAAGACAGTGAAAGACTGTGCAAGATAAAGGAAAGGATAATACACGCTAGCCCATTTATCAAGTGATAGCTTAACACAGTGCCAAGTATCACCATAAGATAAAAAGTCTGCAACCTTTTCTGGGTACATATTAAAACGAAAACTGAAAACTGAAACTAATTTTAGTCAAATTGAGAAGAATGAAAAGCAAACATTTCCCCCATTTCTCACAAGATACCATAAAAAATAAGGCACAAGAACAGTTGATCCGACATGACTGTTTTACAAGTTCACACGTGGGCATGAGAAATGAGTCCAAAGTTTATAAAAGACGGAAAAATGAGGGTGAGGGCAACAGCTCCACCCAACAATTCCTAGGAGCTAAAATTACCTTGCCAAGTGCAATGCGTGTATAAAGTCTCTGCCTCTGATATCTATTCTGAAGAATCATGGCAACTCCTTGCATGATTGCCCATTTCAGAAACAGTTGTACACCTCTCTGCAATAACCATTTTCATTCATATGAAAAAGAACCAGAAGAAGGAAAAAAATAGGAAACATTGTAAGTTCTATATGTAACTTTATGAATTACTAAAATATATATATATATATATATATATATATATATTTGACCCAAGACCAGTTGGTCTAGTGGTATCCACCTCCCAGGTCCTAGGTTCGAATCCAGGCTGCCACGAGTTGTGCCTCCTTTATGGAGTAAGATAGAGTCTTTTTGGTGCAGGATTATGACTATCAACTGGGTTTGTCGGGCTAGGTATTTAGGGTATCCCCTTGAATTATAATATATATATATATATGTAACTTTATGCTTCTTTTTTTTCAGTTGGCAGGTTGCTTCGTTTGTTTGTTTGTGGGTGAAAGACTCATAATGCATAAACTACCTGTTTGTGAGCACAATCAGATCCCCTCTCTATATCCCAAGTTAGACTAATGACAGCCATAACCATGGCACAGTAGTGATGTTTAATCCACCTGCAGAAATAATCACGCGATTTAATTAAATTATCTCTTACCTGTTTACTCTGAAACTCTTTAATAAAATAATATTCAATATTCACGCCCATGGAAAAAGAAAATGCGGAAGTTAATATCTGCTAAGGTAGATTGTTCCATCATTAGTTGGAAATTTTGCACAACGTGTCAAAATGAATCATGTCTTCTTGGTGACATTTTCTATAATGATATACCCCGTCCATCCATAATTTTTCAATTAAATTGTTGAGCATAGCACAAAAAAAGATTGTCGAGCTGATAGCCATCAACACCAGCTCGACATAAACTTCTAAAGTTAGGTAGTACAAGTATCTATGAAAATGCAGCATCATAAATATATAAAGAATGTCAACTTATGTAAGCACCAGAATTCAATAATCTCTTTCCTTTCAGGAAAAACTGGGTTAAGCAAGAATATCTCTGTTCTTGCTAAGCCGCATTGCTATAGGTCCTAACTGCAGCACAAATACATTACACCGGTTATGGCTTCAGTTATTACCAAGCTCTTTTTTCATTTAAAACATACAAGTTTAACCCAATATGTACAATCACCAAAAAGTTATACACCAATTTCATCTGTAGAAAGGGTACCTAAAACAACTCTTCTAATTTTCAGTGAAAATGTGAAAAAGTATAGCAAGTGATCAAAGATACCTAAAAGGGCGAAAATAAGCATCAGTTCCTAAATTCCAAATAAGATGCTGCAGTCTAAGCCATAATCATCGAAAAGAAAAGATTGAGGTATTCGATTACCATGGGCGTATATCACTTCCATTAACTCTCAAGATGTTTTCTCTCAAAGCCAAACCGGTGTAGAGATACAGCAACCATGCCTGGCAAAAAGAATTGAGTTCATGAGTATAAGATTTGTATATATTGCATACTACACCAAAGAAATAGAAAACCAGAAGGATGAACTCTTAACACAGAGCACCTGGTAAAGCTGAACTGGTAATGCAGGTAAACATCCATCCCACATCCATGACCTTAACGTAAGCAGCAGTGACGGAAAAAGGAGAAACAAATACGCTGTCCGATCCTGCCATCAGATTGGCATGTGTTAAAGAACTAGGGAAGTACAAAAGATTTTCAATCGATTGATTAAGAAAAGCATTGCAATCACTTGAAGCTAATTAGTAACACCCTAACTGAGATGAATCAATATTGTTTTTACATTAAAAAATCCATGCATATCAAATATCATCCACATTCAATATTCAGGCCAATATGTAATGAACGCCATAAGCTAGAAATCATTGCCTCGCATGATGCTGCTTCTGTTAAGTAATACTGGCCACCAAACTTCATTAAAAGCATTGGAGCTTTATAAATTCTTCCAACACGTTCATGTCATGTAATAACGTGAGTAGAACCTTGATGCCAATATGGTAATATTCCTAGTTAGACGTAACACACACTCTAGTAACAAATAGTTATACAAGTCTTCGAGTAGTCTCCACTGAGTTACTGTTTCATGAATCACATGGCATAATTATAAAATGTCATAAGCTGCTCATGCTTTGATCATAAGCTCAATTCCAAAGAATCCATAAAAGCGATTCAGAATTACTAATAAATAATATCCAAACGAATCAAAAAAAAAAAAAAAATCCAGCAAGTTATAAGCTAAATCAGCATAAGCACAGATCATAAACTGATTTCACAAGCTACATAAAACCGTACTCTGAAATGATTGTATTCCTCTTTCACTTTCAACTGCACATCCTTCCTATTTGCCCGCACATTAATCGGTCCCAAAAACATCCTCAAAAACCTCCCTACATTCACATAATAACATATAAAACCAACAATTCACATCCAATTTCATAAATGCATCATCAACTTTGAAGAAACAAAACAACGAACCATGAGATTTGCTCGGAAGAAATGCCGCCGCATCTCCTTCACTCAATACATATTTCGCTCTAATTAACTCCTCTTCCAGCTTGCAATTTGAATAGAAAAAAGAAACATCAGCCAAAAAAAAAAACTCGCATGCATGTATAGATATACAAATATATTTAAACATACTTTATCGGAGTCTTTGGAGCTGCGGAGAGTTGAACGGAGGGACTTGATGTGAGAATCGAGTGAGGCGACGCGCTGGCGTAGCGCGTCTTCTTCGCGAGTGGTGCGGGAGATGAGAGACGACGCCGCATCCTGCAATTCCTTGGCTCGCTCAATCAGCCCCGACGCCTCGCCGGCGGCGGACGGTGATCTCTCCGGCGAGTCTCCCATCGGATGATGCTGACCGTCGGATCAACCGATACGAGATTTCAGATTTAACGGATGGATTGAAGGGGGGAGGGAGATTTGTATTTTGTTTTAGTTTTTGTTTTGGTTTTCCCCTCTGCAAATATGTAATGGTATATAAATGCAATAAATTTTGGGGGGTTTTATGGGAAAAAGGGAAAACGGATGGCTGGGGGGTTTTTTGGTAAAAAGGGAAAACGGATGGCGTTGGATTAAAAGGAAAGGCTCAGGTGTTCAGGTGGGATAGATATAACCTAAATCACGTAATCTTCCATATAGAGTTAACGCTTCAGCGCTCTGAGTTCATTCTTGCACTCCGAGCTTGAGAGTTTCGCTCTATGATGCTCTTAAAATTCTTAATTTTCGAACTAAAATTTAGGACCCACACTTGACGAAATAAAAATAATTTTTCACTAATAATATTTCATATGTATTCAATGAAAATTGTTTTAGTAGTCAAAATAAATAAAAGATTTGCCCTCAAAACAAAAAAGAGTGAAACAAATATAGATTTTATAAAAAATAATACCTATAACTTGTAATGCTGAATTTGAGTCTTTGGTTGTCTTTCCGGTCAAGAGTTGGGACCTAAAACTAATATTATTTTAATAATTCTTCATCATATATTATATTTTTTAAGCATGTTAATAAAGACAATCACATCATTTTATTTTTAAAATTCAAGTTAACAAATACTTATTTTAATATGAGATAATCTTATCAAAATAATATCTAAAGATAATTTGGTTGAACAATTTATAAAATATATGATATATATGACAAGATACACTTTAAATTATATTTATATTATATACCCTCTAAGGCGCTCCCGCTCCCAAATTTTTCAAATTTTGTAGCTCTACGCTCCCGCTCCCGCTCTATGTGACTTAGGATATAACCACCGCCCCTCTCTCCTCGTCTCTCTCTAATCCCTAACCTTCTTTTTTCTTTTATTTTTTTCCGCCAACTTGATGAAGTAGTCATCTAATTCATCACTGTTACAACCACCATCGTCGTCGAATTGAATTGAATTGAAGCACTCTTCTTCAATTTGTACATCACGTCTTCAAATCTGACGAAATGGATATGAATCTAACAAGATAGAGACAGATCTGACGAGATAAAAACGAGTGATATATAAGTTTTTCTATAGTGTTTTAGATATTTTGTTTAGTAATTTATTTTCTCTCTCGTATAAGAGTTTGCTTCCTCTCTCAAATGAGAGTTTCGCCTCTCCTTAAATAGAAGTTGCACACGAATTTTTTTTGGCTCGTTTGTTAGTTCTTAAGATTTATTATCTTAAAAAATCTAGATATTTGGTGCTTCAATTGTTATTTACTACATCGTTAGATATAGTCTTAGTTGTATTATTTTTTATGTTGTAAACTTTTATTGGATCAAATAAAATACCGCTTTCCCTTCAAAAAAAGGTGGGATAGATATCAAAAAAATAGTTAAAGTGGATCTTATTTTGAACGTTGGATTGTTTTTAATTAAAATATGTGATAAATTTGACTTTCATTATTGAGAAATAATCGGGCGAAATTCTTTTAATTGTTGAGTGAATTGTCAAATCATAAATAGTAAAAAATTATTTTTTCTCTTTCTTTTGCAAAATAAAGATAAGAACTTGAGATTATTATAGGAAAAAGTCTTTATAGGCATGCCATCCAAATGCAAAAATATTTTTTCATGGGAGAGGTGGTAATCTAATGAAGGTCATACATGTCATGAATATTAAACCTAACAAACTATAATCAACTGAGAATTATCAG
This sequence comes from Buddleja alternifolia, assembly GCA_019426215.1. Lineage (NCBI taxonomy): Eukaryota > Viridiplantae > Streptophyta > Magnoliopsida > Lamiales > Scrophulariaceae > Buddleja > Buddleja alternifolia. The sequence continues at coordinate 45,245,810 of CM033395.1, forward strand.
AATCAGAATTACTAATCATTTAAGAACTATTACGAAAAATTAACAAATTTACTATGAAATGAAAGTGAAGAAAGACTCACATTGACCTCTAATATTTTGGGGTCTCGATTTTGCTAGTAGAGCTAAGTTTCATTGGGGAGCGTACTTTATTTTGTTTTGTACAATTGTTTTTTGTCACTCCTAAATATTGAATTGTATAAGATCTACTCGTTTCATGCATGCACACGCCATCGTTCGTTTTATTTGATGGGGTTAAGGCCTAGACGAATAATTTGAATAATAAAAGAAAACTATGTTGCTTAATTAGTAGGTTGAAATTATGTTCTCTGAATGGTCTAAAATACATAAATTTATTAGATGTTTAATCCAAATTTAGTATTTCAATTAAACTACTGGATAATCACGTTGACTATTCTCTTGTTAAAAATAATTTTGGATACTTGAAAGATTGACACGGATTTGCATTTGCCTTAACAATATATTGCATATTATTGTTAGGAAAAAAAAAATATATATATATATATATATATATACATACAATTTTTGGTAAACTTTATACATGGTGTACTTTCCAATAGGAGGAGCTTTCTTTACATGTAGTACTTTGCGGTTCTAACAACTTGGACTTGTGCAACCATCAACCTACCTCAAACTTGTACAATGGCAAAGCTTGATTTCTTGTATAGGTTGTCTAACTCTATAATAAATTCATTGATGTAAGAGTTATGTGTGCTTAATAATTACTTGGTATGTTAAGACTGATGAAAATAATGAAAACGATTGCTTGAATAATGAAAATTTCTTAAGCCGGGCTAATTTGAAATATTTGTATTTTTTGAAGCGCTTAAATGATCATGTTTTGGATGAAATTGTTGGAAAAATATCCGTGAGCCTACTCGGGCTTAATATCTTTAAAAACGATTTCAAAGTCGAGGCAAGTGTTCTACACTTTATCTTTGAAACGAAATTGCACCGTTCACGGTGGTTACGGGATTTGGCAATCGTTTCCCAAGATTCAACGACATAGTAAAGAACTAGTAGCACTACAAACTTCGATACTCTACGAACAAACTTTGTTCCAAACTCTCTCGATGGACTATGATGAATTAAATGCATATCTAGACATTTAATATACAAAACTATTCTCCAAATATTAAATTAATATTTAGGAATATCCAAAGAATTCTCAAAATACTCAAAATAGTATTTAAGAGAAGAAAGGAGAAGATAATATGATTATGGTGTATTTTAATCTCAAAATATGGGGGTCTATTTATAGAGAATGAAAAGTTTTGGGTCAAAAGTTGCAACTTTTCGTACATTGCAGAAGGGCCCAAAAGGTGTGACTTTTGGACGAAAAGCCCCCTGAAGGCAGCTTTTCGGAAAGTGCAGATTCGCCCCATAAATTGCAACTGTTGGCGAAAAGCCCCCTGGCAGGCGAGAATCAAATGTGGGCGGGTGCACGCTACACCCGCTCAATAGCCAATGGATTCACTCCATGAGTGGGCGCTAATCCAGTGTGGGCGGTTGCACCCGTTGCTGTGTAATTTAGCCCCTGACTTTCCAGAACTTTCAAATTGACCCCAAAACTTTGAATTTTGATCAATTATTTCCTTTCAAATTGGTCCCTCAATTTTTTAACTTGAACACTTAAGTCCCCGAACTAAATGAACCATTTTCCATACAATCGCGGCCGTCGATCGTATGACTTTGATCATTTAATCATGTGTGTTCATATCGATTCATTGATTCCAATTATAACCCAATTTTTAAGTGACATATTTTGTTAATTAATTTCTCATTCACCCTAAATCGGAATTGAGTGATTAAATACTCGAAATTTATCTACTCGAAACGTAGATAAATTTGAGCCAAAGACATTCCACTTTCAACATGTGGAATTCACTTAAATCTCTAACAAAATTATGTTAACACACGATTTACTCAATCAAGATTTCCAACAAGAAATAACTACGCTTTAATAATGATCCATGTTAAAAACCTAAAAAGGTAATTTGTTTTCCTCTAGCATTAGTTAATTTGTGGAGTTTCAGTCAAGTGTTAAGGGAAGTGCGTAAAAATTATAAATAAATTATGTTGAATAATTAAAGGCGCGAAATTCATCATGACCCTCATTAAGGAAAGGAATCGGATATTTTTTTTATTAATTGTTATCATGTTTATATCAAATTGAGTCGCCAACTCTATTGTACCATGATAGTTGCCTAATTTGATTTCAATCAAACCTCATATTTGAGTAGTGTTTTAAATTATAGAATGAGTCTCAAATTATTAACAACTAATTCAAATAAGATAAGTATAATGTGTGTGATATGTCCCAACTTTTAAAACTCTTTTTGTACTATATCGAAGCATTTTTTGACGCGCTAAGTAACATTAATTGTCTAGTAAAACGACACCCAATATGTAAATAATAGCGATTATATCATTTTGATTACTCTTCACAACAAAACACTAATCTGACTCGAAAAATGTCTCAAACTCAATGTTAGTTCATCTATCATCATGGATTGAGACCTAAGACAAAATAATTTTTATGTAACAAACAAGTTATATTTTCAAAATATTCACGTTTTGACAAATTAAAAATTTGTTTCATCTGATGAAAAATTGCATATTACACAACTATTTAGATATATTTGACATAATGTAGTTACATGTCAAATTCCCTTGACTATATATTTCATCTAAATTATGTAAAATAATATTTCATTGAATATATGTGTGTATATATATATATACACACATATATATACCATAGTCTATACATACATGATATGGCACACAAATATATACACTTATATACATGTATTAGAGTTGTAAATAGCAGCAAAATAAAAATAAAAATTAGAGTTGTAAATGAGTCGAGTCGATTTGAAATGAATAAATTGTTGTTCAAGCTTGTTTGAATTATCATCGAGTTTCACAATTTGTATTTGAGCTTGGTTTGATTGTTAATCGAATCAAGCTCAAACGAGCTTTAATCGAATAGAACACGAGTCAAACCCGACTAGCTTGGTTTTTTTGTACATATTTTATCAGTTTTTACTAATCGAGCTCGAGTTGAATTTCAATTTTATCAAACACAAAAAAGGTTGTTCAAACTTTATTGATATGTTAACGAACCGAAAATCAGGTTTTAGCAATCGATCTCGAGTAGTTTGGTTCGTCTTTTTTTTTCTTTTTTTTAAATTAAAGAGGAAGGGGATACCCCTATATATCTAACCTCACAAACTCGAGTTAATAATTATAATTTTGAGCTATAAAGACTCTATCTAACTCCATAATGGAGAGGAGAACCACACAATTTGTGGCGTAATCGAACCCAAAAGCTCTCACATAAAATAAGAGATGAATATTATTAGATCAACTGTTCTTGATAGTTTGATTTATCTTTCGACCCACGATCAATTATATAAAATGACAAGATGGGCCTAAAATGATGTGAAGAAAGGGGGTCCAATTACATTATCCGCAAACTACCGGGCCCGGGACCCTTCTCCAACCTTCTAGTTCTAAGCACAAGTCTCAACTTTCAACCACGAAAAAAGAATAATTAGAAAAAAAGAAAAAAACGAAGTGAAAATTATCTTACAGTAGTAACCTTACCTCACCATTTTCGCCGTTCATGGCGTCCAGCCTGCCATGGCATCCTTTACTCCACACACAACCCCGACTACGTTCACTTCATCGATCCAATTCCATACGCATCCGACACGTGGCGACCATCCGCGCCTTCACGCGCGGCGAACTTGATGGATTCGCGAAGCGCGTGGCCTCCGGCGAAGCGTGGCGCGACGCGTGGCGGAGAGCCAACGACGGCTTCGAAAAGTTCGTTTTTGAGTCGAGGAAAGCGGCGGAGCGAATTGACCGGAGATACGACGTTTCACGGCGGTTCTCCGCCGTGGCGCAGTCCGCCGCCGACCGAGCTCGTGAGCTGGACCGAGAGTTTGAAATTACTCAGCGGTGGAGGAGTTTTTCGCTCGACTTCAGTAGAAATTGGCCAAGGGTATACTTTCTGTATTAACTTTTGGATGGTAGAGTATTAGAGTGTGGCTTAGCTCGTTTAGGGGAATTATAGTGGTGTGATGAACTAGAATTGTAAATGAGTCGAGTCAAGTCAAGTCGAATATTGTTCAAATTCGATTGAAATTTTATCGACTTTCGGAGTTTGTGTTTGAGCTGGGTGTGTGATTGTTAATCGAGCCGAGCTCAAACGAATTGTAATTGAGTCGAATACGAGTCGAGCTTGAGTAACTTGATTTTTTTGCATATATTTATCATTTTTTAGCTCGAGCCAACAAGCTTATTGAACACATAAGGTTGTTCAAAACTTGATTAGATATGTTAACGAATGGAGCTCAAATGAGCTGTTACGGAATGATCTCAAGTCGAGTATCGAGCCCTAGTGGTGTCAGAATAGCTTCAAGCATTTTGATGTTAATTTGGGAATTACTATTGTTTATTAATGGTGTATTGTTTTTGGCTATTTTTGGTTGGCAGTACAGGAAGCAGCTTAGTGATTTTCTTGACACACCATTAGGGAGGAGTTTTGCTGTAAGTATCACCAACACTTCTGTTCAGTATTGCAATAAAATTAGATTGCATGTTTATTGCCATGAAGTTGTATGTTGTATGGAGTATAGAAATGGCTTATTGGCTATTTCATCTGTTGGTGGAAGACGAGCTCGAGAAAATGTTGTATTTTAGTTCAGCTATCATCTGGTTATCTGGTAGTTTTTGAATTTAATGCAAGTTTGCAAATTCTTATCTAGAATTTAATGGTTTTGTACGTCAATCGGTACGAATGTGGGCAAGGTTCACCAATTTCATTTACTGCGACAACTTTCTTATTGCCATCATCATGCTTCTCATTCGCCATTAATTAAGCTCTTATATTGTTTTTGATTTGCATTAAGCACTGAATTGATTTTGACTCGGTTCAGTTTCAGATAGAACAAAATGTGCTTCCTAATGGTATTAAGTTTTGTATCTGTAACCCTAGTTTACCAAATTTTAATCATGTTTTTAGTGCCCAATGGATATTTGTTGTGATTAGTTAGAATCATTGGATTTACTTTCTGGATGTTAAGGAAATAAGATAATATTGCAGTCTTGTATCTATACGCTAATTGTGACTGTATCTCTGTGCAGACAATTTTCTTTATATGGTTTGCTCTGTCCGGATGGCTCTTTCGTGTTCTGATATTTGCCACATGGGTACTGCCATTTGCTGGTCCTCTTCTAATTGGTGCCATAGCCAATAATCTTGTCATTAAGGTAAAATTATATGTTCTTGAAGGCTATTTGTTATGATTCCAAGATCTATTGATTGTTATTACTATGTTCTGCGATAACCTTGAAAGGATCTGGTTCAATCATAGTTTGTGAAAGATTTTCGAATATGTATATGAGACACTTATTGGAAGTGTTTTATGATTCCTTATTTCCTTTTGCTATGTTTTTTCAATTATGGTTCTGTTATTTGCTGTTATGAGACACTTATTTGATTTTCACTTAGAAGGTGTTTGGCTAAGTTTGTAAGCTCCTTAATACGGCTTATAAGCTGTTTGAGCAAATATACATTTTGTTCTCATATGTATTAATTTGTCTGAGCAGGGAGAATGCCCAGCCTGTAAGAAGCAATTTGTCGGGTCCAAGAGCCAAACAGTTCGATGTGCAAGCTGTGGAAATATTGTGTGGCAACCAAAAGGTGACTTTTTCTCAAGAGGGGGTAGAGGCACTACTTCATCTTCGAAGTCTCAACCAGATATCATTGATGTTGAATTCGAAGAGCGATGAACGAAGATCATACTAAAACATAATAGAACAATATTCTTTCATTGGATGTGATAATTTTGTTTCAGTTTTTCCCCATCTTTGTGTAATGCTTCTACCATGTATTGAGAACTGAGAATGGCATAACCTTTTTATGTACAGTATTTGATTATTTACAAGTGTGATACGTCTTTACATCATTTAGGGCAACATCGAATGTGAAATACTCTTCTTTAATGCATTGTGAGTTGTATTAACCGTGCTAAATTTCGAGTAAGCTCGACATTTTTTTTTTGTATGATAAGAGAGTAAGCTCGACTTTTGTATGTGGTATGTTCCCATTTTTTTTTAAACGTTCCATTGCAAATTTGCAATAATGGGCAACATTGTGTTTGAATGGAAGGATCTGAATTTGAGGAAAGGATTTAGAAAAGCGAATTTCAATAACTTCGAATTTGATGTATTTGAAATTTATCATATTAATTGAAAAAATTATTTTAAATGAGTGCCAATTTTTAAAGTACATTTTAATTTGAAATCACCAGCCAAGCTCGATTAGTTTAAACTATAGATTCAAAGTTTATAATCGGAATACTTATTTAGCAATGATTGGAGGATTTTTGTGATCTTCCCAGGCAAGAATTCAAATAATCATTCACCTTCTTTACAATTATATCACGTAGTGTTGGATGAGTGAAATTGTTAATGGGTTTTGGGTGGTAATACCCAATTTGGTGCATCAATCACTCATATCCCACTTATTGCGTGATTATTAAAACCCTCCTAATTTTTGATAAATTACCAACACACTCTCTGTCAAGGGTGAAATTCTAGTATACATATACTGAGAGGTGAAATGTAATTTAATATTGTTGAGATTGTAATCTTCTTTTACTATAAAGGGAGGTTATGTTAATTTACCAAAGTGAAGGGTTTTTGATAATTACACAATAAGTGAGGCGTGGAGCGTAATTATCCCTCATTATTATATACATACATACATATAAATATAAAATACTACATACACACACTAATAGTAGTTTTCTTAAAGTGAAGGTGTCACGCGATTACAAGTCAAATGGGGACTTTAGTTGAAATGGGATATAAACTATAAATCCCAACTCTATTGTGAAATTCTATGCTGGCCGAGATCAATGGTCTAGGCTCAATTTTAACTCTTGGATCAACCAATAGAGGGGTGAAATTAGTAAATGACCCCCCCTATTGGGGGATCCAAGGGTTAAAATTGGGCTGAAACCACCCAACATATAATTGCCCAAACTCTATTTCAGTTCATAGGAAAATTATTTTTTAGTCAATTAACTTGGTATCCCTTGCGGTCTAATTCTTTAAGTTGACGCATTGTAAAATTGGTCCGTTGTCTTTAAATTTTTTGTAATTTTTGTTCTTTTGTGCTTATAAAATCAATAAATTTAGTCTGTGATATAATCCCCACAAATAAAATCAATAAATTTAGTCTGTGATATAATTCCCACAAATAAATTAGGCACACCATACTTTTGAAATAAATTTCGACTTTCATAAATTCATATCTTTGTTGTATCACCGAATATTCCAAATCTTCGTTTTTACGGTTTAAATTGTCTTCCAGATACTATTTTGAGAGAATTATATTACGGATTAAATTTACTAATTTTATAAGTATAAAATGACTAAAATTACAAATAGTAAGAAGATAACGAATTAGTTTTGCAACGCGAGCAAACGGAGGTTAAGTTATGGGATTAAAAAGAAATAAAAATTTCCCCCAGCTCAGCCACAGTCTTTCTTTCAGCTCTTAAACCCTAACCTAAAACCTCCCCATACAAAATTGAGCTCCAATTCAACAGCACTATACAATGGGGATCCCCGTATTTTACCGTTGGCTAACCGATCAATATCCACGTGTAGTAGTCGATGTATTGGAGGATTCTTCGCCCGTCGTCAATGGATTTGCAGCCGGAGTTGACACGACGAAGCCAAACCCTAACGGTTTGGAATTCGACAATCTCTACCTCGACATGAACGGCATCATACACCCGTGTTTCCATCCCGAACATTCGGTATTTTGATTCATGCGAAGGAAAATCATGTTAGTTTGACAGGTATTTGGTTGTAATGTACTATGTTAATTATGTGTTTTTACTATATGTAGGCGTCTCCGAAGAGTTATGACGAAGTGTTAACTGCGGTGTTCAAGTATATTGATCGGGTTTTTTCGTTGATTAGGCCTCGCAAGCTTCTGTTCATGGCAATTGGTAAGTTAGTTGTTAGGCCATTGTGAATTAGTTTCAGCTAGAGAAGGATATTTCTGTTGATTTGTGAATAGTTAGTTTTTTTATAAATGCTTAATTGGGGGTCGAAAAGATGCTCTAGTTTGTTGAATATGAGAAGGTCAAACTTTATGGCCTACCTCATGTAAGTGGTTATTGATAGTAGAAAACAGATTGTTGTTGAAAAGACACATGTTTGATATTAGAATTAATGGAAAAACGGAAGTGGTTAGTCTCTGTATCTCAAACAGTAATAACTCGCTGGGTAATGTCGTGTAGATGGCGTTGCACCAAGGGCTAAGATGAATCAGCAGCGATCAAGACGCTTCAGAGCTGCTAAAGAAGCAGCTGATGTTGTGAGTCCCATGGTTTTTACTGTGTCAGAAAGTTTGTTTAAAGATTTTGCATTTAGCTTATCACAAAATATAAAAACGAAATGATATTGCTATCAGGCCCCACAATTAGAGAAACGGAAAGGTGGCTCTGCAAAGGAAGGGAGAGCCTCAGTATTTAAACTTGATTCAAATATAATCACACCTGGGACTGAATTCATGGAATTGCTGTCCTCTGCACTTCAATATTATATACGTTTGAGGATGAACCAAGATCCTGGTTGGCAGGGAATCAAGGTAACAAATTGTCACTCATTAGTTAGTATGAGTATCCTTTCTCCACTTGATGTAATTTTGCCCAATGACATAGGTAATCCTATCTGATGCTAGTGTCCCTGGCGAAGGGGAGCATAAAATAATGTCTTATATCCGTTTGCAAAGAAATCTTCCTGGGTTTGATCCAAATACACGACATTGTTTATATGGATTGGTAAATTCGTGAAGTTCATTTTGTTCCCCTCTCTGATGTACTTACATGATCGCCGATTTTGCTGCAAATACATACATTTAAATGTGGTGCCATTTTATCAGGATGCAGATTTGATCATGCTTGCATTGGCTACCCATGAAGTTCACTTCTCGGTTTTAAGGGAGGTATGTTGTAGGCTTTGTACTTGACTTTTCATCATTCAGATATTGTATTCTATTGGCTTGCAAGTCCTTTTTATAGGACAAGACCTCGACCTAACTTTAAGTAAGTTCATCCTACTTGACTATGTGCCTGAAGGAGATTGTTTCAGCTATGAAACTACACATGCCATTTATGGAATTATATTATTCATTTTCACAAGCTGCAAAAACATGATGTGTGATAGATTTGAGTTTGTACAACATGCACAACTTCTCAGTTTCTGTTCCCAGAGTCAAGAATCACCATTCTGCTGCAAATGGAATTGACACACTCTTTTTCTCTGTTATATATCCCTACACGGGGACGGAGGGAGGGGGGGGGGGGCTGGTGGTTGCCACCGCCCCTCCTCAATTTTTTTTTATTACTATTACTATCCATAAAATTTTCAAAATATCTATTTTCGCCCCCCCTCAATGACATAATTATCCTCTACATTATTCAAATTTATTGTAATTGAACCTAGTTCCTTATTAGATTTCCCCCCATAAATATAGTGTACCGTACCGCGGGGGACAAGCCCCCCGCACCCCCCTTCAATCCTTCATCTATTTGGCAAAAAAAATTATGTATAGCTATCTTGCCCCCCTCGCTAAAAATCTTGGCTCCACCCCTGTCCCTACATAAACCCATGCTGAGGGATCTTTTATGTCAAATATAGTTTTTTCCTCGAGATGGACTTTCTACTATCTATACGTTCTCCAGGGTAAAATTTGTTTTTTCAGTAGCTTATTTGTATTTCTTTTGCATGTAAGAATAGTTTTGAGGAAGTTTTCGCTTGGATGGTTTCTAAAAGGGCTTTACATAGTTAAAGCTTATTTTTTTGTTGTTCATGGCCCAGAGAGTGACTGTTTATGGACAAGGTCACAACATGAATAAGAGAGCAGCAGGTGGTAATTTGAAGCCTCCTGAAGGTCCCCGTCGATATCTTGAAGACTTTATATCAAGACAGAAGTTTCAGGTTGATACCCTTCTCGATATTTTGTGTGTTAAATACATTCATCAATGCAGTGGTTTCATTGTGAAAATAGTTTTCAGTGTCACCCAATGATAAGTTCAAGCATTTTACTCTCTTGCTTACTTGGATTGGAGGCTGCAGTTAATATTTACATATAAAAGCTTTAAGCACCTGAGTTTTAGTTACTAGCATGTTACTGGGGCTTGATACCTGTAACCTTTATGTATCTTAGCTGTATTTGTTCTTATTGGCACTCCTCAACGAGTAGGTATGAAACAAAGCACAAGATTTGTCTTGTGGGGACATTCTGCTTATACACACACACACACACAAACACTCACGCCATTCTACATTGTCAAGGAATACAAGTATAATTATATATAAAATACGGTGTTCCAAGTAATTGGCAGTGTATAATAAATGCATATTGACAGAGAATATTTCTGAAAATACCTTACAAACATGGTTGTGTTGTTATGCACTTATCTCATGCTATTCAAACCCTTAAATCCATAATCTGTTATTTGAGCAAAGTACATGTATTCTTTATGATTTCAGTGTGATAACAATATTCAAATGGTTGATTTTATGATTTTTTTCTTTGATTTCTTTGTTTCAGTTTCTTCATGTGTGGGTGATCAGGGACTATCTGGCCGAAATCCTTAGAATACCAGATCCAATAGTGAAAGTAGATCTGGAGCGATTGATAGATGATTTTATTTTCATGTGTCTATTTGTTGGAAATGACTTTCTACCTCATGTGCCGTCATTGGAAATATCAGAGGTTGGCATGTTGTAAATGCAAATTTAGTTTAGCATGAAGCTCTTTAGTTCTCAGCTACTGCATGTATTACGTACAAGTCACACTGCAATTCAGCTTCCTCCATACTCCGTCAACCAAAAAAAGAAAAAATGAAAAATCGCACTGCCTACACAGATGCACAATCTTGCAAAATGTCTTTAATCTTATTCTTTTTTCTGAACTTCCTTCCTTATAGGGGGCTATTGATTTGCTCCTGTTTGTCTACAAATATGAGTTTGTCAGAATGGGTGGTTATCTTACCGATTCTGCTGAGGTATGTAACTAAATTCTTTTTTCGTTGCACCTCATCCAAATTCTCCTGTTGCCCTCCCCCCCACTTACTTAGCCTTTTTGTACAAATGCTGTTAGTTAACCAACTCTGCTGCTTTTAAATAAATAAATTTAAAAAATGCTTTATGATGTCACTTTATTTTTCCAATTTTTATTGTTGATGAATGGTTCAAAACACTTATATATTTGCTGCTTGTATTCCTGCGGAACTCAAGTTTTGGTAAATACAAACTTCTAAAGTTATATGCTTGGATTTTTTTGATAGATCCGAGGAAAATTCTCTTCTGACAAAGTTATTTGTTTCACATTTGAAAATTGAAATGGCAACAGTTTATAATTATGAATAGCATCTTATAATTGTAACTCTTCCAACTGTATTTGCTAATATTCATATTAACATAGGTAAATTTGGAACGAGTCGAACATTTCGTTCAAACTCTTGCTGCACATGAGGATGCAATTTTTAAGAAAAGGAGTCAGGTATTAGCCCTCATACCTGTGTTTCCTTGCTGTTAAAATTGTTTGGGGTAAAAACATTAAACACTCCAAACTATTAGCCGTTTTCACACTTTTTCTTTTTCACTTTAAAACTTCACGGATTTTGCATTTTTTTGTTTATTAGCATATTCCGACGAGATTCTATCACATGAGCGACACATATCTTTTTTAAAGGATAAAACAGTAATTCTAGGTGAGATTTTCGTGAAATAACACTTTCACCCCTAAAAGATCATTTTCTACTTTAAAAAAACAGAAAGAAAAAATCTGAAAAATGAAAGATCCAAACCGTCCAGCATTATATATAATATATATGTAAAAGAGTCGTGTTTTATTTTAAACAAAATCAAAAAAATCTGTAAGATCCAAACTTACACTGTGCAACCATATATATATATACAGGGACGGAGGGGGCGATCTGGAGGGTGGTGAAAGTGTATTTTATTTTCAGATCTCAAAGTTCAATAATGTATTGCATTATTTGAATACAAATCTTTGGAATTTGATTTTTTTTCACTTTATATTTCTAAACTCTAGTAAAAAGAATATTTGGTTTAGGATTTCAACAAATACATTATGGATATCTATAAAACAATTTGAAAATTTTTGAGAAGAGAGAAATTGAAGATAAATAGATATATTTAACAAAAAAAAAAAAAAAGAAGAAGAAGAAGAAGATTGGAGATTTCAAATTGTGTGATGTGTTTATATGTGTAGTGGTTATATATGTATAATGTATCTGATGAGTTGATGAGTTTAAAGGGGTGGGCAAGTATTGTCTTATGGGGGTGGATGGAGATTTATTAGTATTTTGTAAGTAGAAAGTTCAGCATAGTGGGATACAGTTATTTCATTTTTTGTGGCATTTGGCCAAGTATTGTCAAAGATAGGGAAGACAAGATTCGGCTTAGTTTGACTCTTTCGGTTTCTACTGCAACAACAGAGCGTGCGTGTTCAAGTATGAAATTTGTCAAGACGAGATTGCATAGTAAGGTGGAAGATGGTTTTTTGAGTAGTCATTACTGGTTTACATTGAAAAAGAAAATACTCAAACTTTCATTATCGACTCGATCACTGACGAGCTCGATGTAATGAAGAAACGTCGAGCACAATTTAGAATGCTAAAGTTATATCTAATAAATAGGTTAACACTATGTTTATTTAGCCGTGATTTGCGTATTTTTTTTAATTCTATATTATCTTAAATTATGATTGCTTCCCCTTTTTTGTTCAAAAACAATTTTTTGTTTGAATATTTATATTTCGTACTATGTTTTGTGTTAATATCAGGTACAAAAATTTGATTATCTTAAGAAAAAAAGATCATAATCGCACCGGAATAAATGTGTAAAAATAAATATTAAATATTTATCTAGGAGCGGGGTTGGGTGGGTGGGGGGAGTGGTCTCCGGAGGAATTGGGGGGTTGGAAAGGTGGCGGTGGTGGAGGAAACTTGGGGTTTAGGTTAAGTTGGTGAAGATGAAGTTTAAAAAATGAAAATGAAATTAAAAAAATATGTCCAATGTCTGTTGTGCCCTTAAAAAAAGGCATGTAGTTTAAAAAATGAAAATAAAATTAAAAAATTATGTCCAATGTCTGTTGTGCCCTTAAAAAAAGGCATGTGACCGGCATGTGATGGATTCTCTAAAGGAATATTCCTCCGGAATATGCAAAAATATAAAAAAGTGCCAATCCCGTGTAAAGTGAAAAAAAGTATCTCCGAAAAAGTGTGAAAATGGCCATAGTTCGGAGGATTTAACGTTTTTACCCAAATTGTTTGAGCTTAACTTTTTATTTGAAATGACCTTGGTGAAGATGCCCTTGTTAGTCATTCTCTGTTTGTTCTTATTTGTTCTGAAGTTATTATGCCATTTTGGATATCCTAGTTATATTGATGTCTTGTACTTTGCCCAGTAGTTCTATTAGCACATTCTTAATTAAGGTGGCAGTAAGTTCTATTTGCAACAATGTAATACTTCCTATCGTGTAACTAGTATCATGAAATGCTTGATGTAAAATGCATCTGGTTGATTCTAACCTCCTCACTTGTTGACTTTTTAATTAGTCCAGGAAGGACAAATCATTTTTTTTGAATACTGCCAGTGGGGAGACCAGCTTTGTGGCGGATAAGGTTGCCTCTTCATCCTTTTTATCCTCGTTCAATTAACTAGACATGACTTAGTGATTTGTATCTTCATTGTATTATGATAACATATTTCCTCATCAGGTCCATTTAGGAGAAGATGGTTGGAAAGAGAGATACTACGCTGAAAAGTTTAAGGTCCAAACTGATGATGACCGTGAGAGGGTTCAAAAAAATGCCGTAAGCAAAACTAATTGTGATATTAACTAGCCCAATGGTTTTCCAAGTCCTTCACTGCTTCCGTATCATCTTTCATTGTTATGTTATTGATCTTACTCTAGATCATGGCCCATCGCGGCATTGATGTTTATTTTTCCCATTCATAGTGAATATCCTTAGACATTTTTTTTTTTCACCATTTATGCCCTAATCAAGATTATATTGGCCTGCTGATCATTCATCTGCAAGCCTGTTTCGGGTGATCGGTTTATGTTCCTATGCATTTTTCTCTACAGAAGTATCTCTTATTTTGTTTATTTGACATAGGTATTGAAATATGTGGAAGGGATATGTTGGGTCATGCATTATTACTACCAAGGAGTGTGCTCCTGGCAATGGTCTGTGATCTTCTGCTTCTTGCTTAGCAGTGTTTTCTCTGCAACTGCTACTTGATATTGTCATCTAACAATTGTAACATACTGAAAAGTGAGTATAGGAGTTCATAAGATTTTGTAAATACAAAGCAGATGGATACCTATTAAAAATTGCTGATTTCAATTCAAATCGTTATGAAAACTCATATTCTCTGCATAGAAAAGTGCCCTACTCAAGAAAACAAATTAATAATCTAATATTGCTGCTTCCACATATTTAAATTTCAATATTGTCATGAGGCGAGCACCTGCTGGGATTCTATCTCTTCGGCTGTACTATTTAGAGTGTATTTCGTGCGCACGAGTTATAAATGGGTTTTTTAGTTTATCACATATGAAATTACAGATTGTTTATTTATAAATACATTCATTTGAATAGCTGAAGTAGGTTCAATATATGTAAGATGTTTTTCACAAAAAGGCAAATTAGGTCCTTATCCCTTTTATAATGATTGTTCCTCTATGAGATTTAAAAGCAACTTTGTTAAATAGGCAGCCGCTTCTGATTTTTCTGGAAGTATTGTAGTGTCTAAAGCTTCTCCAATATATTACTCTGGTTTTCATCAAGATCTTGACTCCTACGTCCATTTGGGTTCCCACTCCCAGTGACCTGCAGTTGCACTGTTGCACCATAAACAAAAAAAAAAAGTTCTTAACATAAATTAGAAAAAGAGAGAAAGTTGATTATTATTAACTTTGGAACATTTGAAGGACTCCCAGTCTTGATATTTGGAGTGTTGGAACCGATGCTTGCATCTGGTTTATTTGAGTATGAACTATAGATTGAGATCTGTTATGGAATGAGCAAATGGATAACTAAGTGCCGCAAAAGTGAAGTAACCGTAATGATTCAACTTCTTAGAGTTGACATAGTGAGTCGTGGGAATGTTCTTTTCTGGTAAAGATTAAGTGTTGCAGGTGCTTTGGCATATGCTTCTCAGACCTAAATTGATTTTATTTATTATTTATGTTATAATAGTAATATAATTCTGTTTTACTTGTTTCCTTTCTTTTGACTGATTTACCTAGAATTAACAACAATTTTATAACCTTATTATTATTTGGCATTGTCAGGTTTTATCCCTATCACTACGCTCCATTTGCTTCTGATTTTCATGGTCTTGATCAGCTCAAAGTCCATTTTGTACTCGGGGAACCCTTTAAACCTCTGAACCAGTTAATGGCTGTCCTCCCAGCTGCAAGGTCTTTTGAGTGTTCTTTTCCCCCTCATTTAGGCATATATCCTCAATTTAGAACTTAACTATATAGGATCTGGTTCTTTTCTAGTGCACAGGCACTTCCTTTGTGTTACAGTAAATTAATGACAGACCCGTCATCGCCTATTTTGGATTTTTATCCTACTGGTAAGGATCTCATTCAAAACCACAATTCTCTCTCTTTGCTTCTCTGTGTTTCTATTATGATGTGAACTTTTGGATTCCATATAGAGTTTGAGCGCGACTTGAATGGGAAAAAGCAAGCTTGGAAGGTATGAATTTTATGCTCCATTATTCTGTTCTCCATCTAATTGCCAGGCAGATCTGGATTGCATTGAATTATTTTACTGTATGAAATAGTGCAAATGCGATCTCAAGCAAATACCTTTAGGCTTCATTTTGCACTTTCGATTTACCAAGCTTGAATATGGCGGCCTTTCACTGTGTTGGAGATTATATGAGCTGTTCAAATTTTACTAGTTTAGAGTACTTGATAATATTATATCAGAAACAAAGATGGATTAGTCCACTGAGCCACAAGGAAACAATATATGCACAACTGATATATTTTTTCTAAATTCTCAATTTCAGCCTTTTCTTTTTTTATTTGTATAACAGTTTAAGTTCATGTTATTATGTTCTTGATTGGCAGGCTATTTGTAGATTACCCTTTATCGACGAATGCCGTCTTCTTACCGAGATTGCAAAAGTGGAACACACATTGACGGTAATACCCGAGCCCGTTCAGTAGTTAAGATTATGAAATAAATTTGAAACAGACAAACAGTAATTTCTCTTTGGTTTGCAGATTAATTTTAATCTTAATATAGTTTATATTTTCAGTTTCATGCCTTTTTTGTCAATGTGTACATATATATATATATATATATATATATATATTTCTGAGTAACATGTGTCCTGATTCAGGATAAAGAGAAGCGGCGGAATACTCTGGGCCTTGATAAATTATTTATTCACATGTCATATCCATTAGCAAGAAAGGTGGTTACCTTCATGGAGCGGAATAAAGAAAATCCAAAGTTGCGTTTAGCTAAAGTGAAGAAGAAAATTAAACCTGAATGGAGGTGAGTTGGTCCACTGAGTTTTCATATTAGTTTTCATTTATGCACGTTTACTTGATTAAGATTACCAAGAAAGTTACCATTTATTCATGTATCAACTATTTAAATTGACTATCTTGGTGAGTATAATGTCTTGCAGTGGTGGAATGAATGGATTCATGTACATCTCGGGTGAGCCCATATGTCCTGAGGATATCTCTTCACCTATATGTGACATGAAGAGGATCACAGAGAACAAAGTCGTGTATGTTAATCTTTTTTCTATAAATTATTTTACTAAATGGACAAAATTTGACTGCATGTTTTACTTGAACCTGTTTTTCTTCATTAGGTCTGTCTTCTATAAACTTCCTGACTTCCATCCTCACATCCCTAGACCACCACAGGGTGTTAAAATGCCTGTAAAGGTAGGTTGTTGATTTTTGTTGTTTATCTTTTTAAATTCACATATACCACTTTAACTCGTAATAACTTCAAGCAAAATTTGTTTAGGTCGAGGTAGCTACATCATCTTTCTGTTTCTTGTTTTTTGTCCATCTCCTTTATGGGTCATAGTCAAAATTCTTGCAATAGGTTCTAATGAAATTCAAAGAGTTTTCAGAAAAGTTCCAGGTTAATTATAAATTAATTGTCATATGAGTTGAATTTGCTTATGTTTTAGTGTTAAATCAGAACTAGCAATTCATGGACAGATAATGCATTCTCTTCAGCATCATTGTCAGATTTGGCTCATTTTACCTACTCAATGTTTCATAACCTTATGTCAGACTTTTATTTAGCTTGCCTGACATTGAAATTATAACTGTAACAGACTATCACAAAGGGTCAAGTACGACCTCCACCTGCTTTATGGCACGAGACAGCTGTCGTGCGGAGCACATTTAACCAAAGGTGACAGATTAACCATTATGCTTTGTGTGAATTCACTTATGGTAATGCATTATTAGAAGAAGCATATAAGGAGCAAAGTGCTCATATATTCTATAATGAAAGTCTTTGCAGTGAGAAAGTGAATGAGAGTAGGTTGGAAAAACTAAATTACTAAAAAAAGTCTCTGAACATATGTAGATTTTTGTTGTTGATTTGGGTATTTCTAAGCTGATTTGGCTGCTTATTAATGTATAGGGTAATAGATAATTCTCTCTGCCATGGTGATATGTGGCCATAAAAGCATTAAAATTCATTTATCCGTCTTAGAAGACATTATCAGAAGCTTTTGACTTGGACATGAGCACGGAAGGCTTAATATTATTATGTATTAGTGTCTTGAGAAAATATAGGATTAATATGTTGAGGTATTCTTGATGCTTTGTATTGGTGTAGAGTTGAATAAGAAGTTTTGGGTGTGTTGAAAGTGAGCATAAATTTGTTGATTTTATATTAAATTAAACTATCGTGAGAATGTGGGCCGACTAATATTAAATTAAACTATTTGCAGGTCTCGGAATGTCAGCGGCAATCGACATCATGGAAATGCCAACAGTCAACTTTATGGAAATGCCAAGAAAAAGAAGAGGAACAAGCATAATAAAAAGAGAAAATTCAACTGAGCATAGTGTTTGCTAATGTTTGTTGCTAAACTTATTCCTTGTCTATTCATTATTCTTAGTTTCAGAGAAACACATATTTGGCCACCTCTACCCCAATACTTGGGATTACGTAGTTTTTCCCTGTTCACAATCGCACCCTGTTGTATCTTAGTATTTACGGGTCATTTATTTGGTGAGCACATTGGCTTAATTAAAGCTCGCATGCAATTTTTAGATCATGAAAGATTTTGTTTCATTCCTTAAGTTGATATAATTCAGTGAACAGTTGTGTTGGGATGCCATGCATTCTGCTGAATGTAACTCTTTTGCTAAGCGTTCTGGAAATTTTTCTCTGGTGAACAAATAAGTTTGCTTGGAAATGAATCTTAAACATTATCTATCAGCTGTCATTTTGGAAGATAGATATCCAAATAATTACACATGATTTTAGGGATATCGAAAACGACAATTTCAAATCTGTGTTACACATGGTGTAATGTAAAGTCTCTTGTTACACTCATGCAAGGTAAGTGTATCGTTGTGATGTAGTGTGAAATAATGCACTTTTTGGAAAGTCTCGTTAAATCTTTTTTTAGTTTATACATATTGTTTGAACTAAAGGTGTACGCTTGTGTTGCGATGGTTTAGAGTGATAAATAAGATAATGGTGATTGAGAACCAAGGCGAGTGAAAAAACAGCTAATTTGCCAAAAAGAGAGAAACTATTTTATCGTAGACACGTAAAATTTAGATGTTAGAGGCTTACAGCACACGAGGAATATGGTTGGAAAACAAATCAATTATGCTATGCTCAACTCAAGATTGATTGAGCTCAATTCGTTTAACATAACAAACAAGTTTGAATACGCCATAAAAAGCTAAAGCTCGGATCGATTCGATTAGGTAAAAAAATTGAATAATATGTGAAACTATTAAGTTACTTGAGCTCGGTAAAAAATAAAACATGAAAGTGTAAATTTATTTCAAATAAGTAATTAAAGATAGCATACACACACACACACACATATATACTGACATTGCTTGATTCTTGATTTTGCTGGATGAAAGAATCTCCTGAAATAGCAGAAAAATAAATGACAGAAAAAGTGAAAGAAGACTGCCTTTGAGTTTGAATCAAATTAAGTGTAAAGATTGAGTCTTTACTCTGAAAAATCTTAGATTTATTGATGCTGGTGATGGATTTGTAGAGTTTTGGTTGTAAAACAGCAAAAGGGGGGTGAAGCAGCCGCAGCCCACATTTCTTACAACAAATGGGTGTCAAATACAGTCAATTTTGGGGATTAAAATGGTGGAGTAAAGAGGTTTTTTTTCATTATTGAGCCAGAATTCACTTCCTTATCAAAACAATTTTAGTAAATAAATAAATATAGTTGAATTCAATTTTTAATGGTGAAAATCAAGGAATTATTGCTAGCTAGTCTCTATAATCTTGGGCTGTTTTTTGGATGAGTTGTGGCCATGACCAAAATTTTCGAGAGTCTTAGTACTAATTTTGATATCAAAACAGGGGAATCAGCAATTTAACAGAAGTACAGGGATCAGAAGGTGATAATATTCCCATGCAAATATGCTCATGTAAATATCCTCCTTGATTTTCATCATGTTGCTGAGACTAACAAAATATACTGATTTTCAAGGTCCATAATAATATGTACATTTTCAAAAATGAGCAGAAATCTGGCAAGAGATCAGCTTATGATCAGTATCCTCAATAGAGGATCTCAGCCAAATGTTGGCACAGGCGTAAACCCTTAAACAAGAGCATTCATATCAGAATAATTACCCTTTCGGGTGTATGTAAACCGGCACACTACAATTGTAGACCTCTAATATTTACTTAGAACAACAAAAATGAATACCATTTGCATTGTGTTCCTCAGTAGAAATACAAATTATACGAAATACATTTTCTGCTCTTGGAGCGTAGTCCCGAGCTATAAACATTCTTTAGACGCTTGTTTCCTTCACGTCCCCTGTTTCTCTATACGTGTGATCTAGTAAAATGCCTTAAATCATTCCTCTTAGGCATATATTATTCTCTACGACAAGAATTAGTTACCCCGAAAACTGTGTAACACCATAAAAACCAGAGGTTCTGCTTAGACAAGAGTTTAAAAAAAAAAAGATAAATTACATAGACCTCTGCAAGGAGAGACTCCAATTACGGAAAACACCCTGAGATTTGAGAAATTACCATGACTTTCCCGTCATTAAAAGCATATTACAATTTCACCCCCAATTTTTTGCAAGTTATCAGGCTCTAAAAGCGGTGTCTTGGTAATTTACGAAACCTTAGGGAGCTCGTGGTAATTACCCAATAACTGAGGTGGTCTGAATGTAATTATCCCCAAAAATAACCTTAAACTGAGTTTAAAGACATGCGGCATTAATCTTTGCAAAGAATGCATTTGCTCAACCGAGCCCAGAACCCAAGAACGACTTTAGTTTCATTTCCATCCATCGGCTCCTTGAATTTAGCTTTCTCGCTGAGTTGTTCAAATGAGTTAACAAGATTCTGAAGCCTCGCCACAAATTCAATCAACAAAGAAGTAAATGTTGCAAGAGACAAAGCACTTGCACTTTCATACGTTCTTACTTCACGCTCATTCAAAATGGTTTCACCAATTAGCGAGAGGCGCGAAGGCCACATTGTCTGATTTTTAAGCACATCTTCTCCAGAGCCCCATTGTGAAACCGACATATTTATGCTCATGTTAGGATTATGTGAATCATAGTTTCTTAACGTCTGAGTTGATCTTAGATTGGCAGACTCGCTGAGTGAATTTATCACGAATTGCTTGTTTTCGTTATCCTTGAGTTCTTGAAGATGTTCGGGGTCTGCAAATTTTCCAGGCAGTTTTTGACTTTCCCATCTCTCTGCGTTTACTAAAAGATAGGATTTTTGGTCAATCATCATTTGTAAATCTTCTGCTGCGTCGTGAATTTCTTGGAGGAGATCTCCGGGGTTTAGTTTTTCCATTCTTTCTACTTTTTCGCTTAGTTGTCTTAGCACTTTAGCTCCTTCTGTACCAACTCTTTGAATCGCATCCTTGAAAACTTGCCTTAACTCAGATGATGCCTGCAAATGAAGAAGTTTTACTAAAAAACCAATAATTAAACAGTATACAAGCTTAAGTAAGAAAAAAAATTTTGAGTCAAGCTACTGCTTAGGCATATTGTCCGTAAAATTACTATTATCGACCAACTTTTTGAGACAGAGTCAGAGATGTTATGTAACCAATAAATTACTTCATTAAGTTACTCCATCGTCTTAATTAGCAGTATAAACAGTTAAAAGAAGCAAATACAAAGAATCTGAGATAGCTTCAATGTTATATGAACTCCTCAATCATAAAATTGTGTCCTCTAACACCGATTAAATTGCTGATACATATAGCAATCATTGGTGTCGCAAAATAAAAGCATGCCATATTTTGTATTCCCAAATCAATTCAGGCTTAACCCCACATTTTATGAGTCGACACTATCAATTCTGTATTTACCTTTTGCTCTATCAAAGATAATCTATAATTATTTATTCTAGAAAAGATCATGCTTTGGAATTCAATGTTCTATTCATTATGTACAACATCTTGAGCAAATTGGACATAACGCTAACCTAAGATATAATCGTCATACACTTAGAGAAAGTATAGAATGCAGCACTGAGTGATAACGGAGTAGAAAAATGCTATATGTCACCGGTTAAACCTTCACCGTTCACCATTTTAATGGCACTTGATATGGTAAGATATTATATTGTTATGGTTTCAATCAAATACATCTATTGCATGTTATTTTTACCATAATTGAAGTAGTGGTAAAAAGGTGATAAATAAAGATTCGACATATAGCAGTACTCAAAAACGGTAACACCGTGATGCCCACGAGAATTGATGACAAGGAGCATTCACGCAAGTAGCAAAATAGTTGTAAGTCTTGCGAGATCATATAAACCAAGCTCGAGTACCCTATATCTAAAGTCATCTCAGCACTGTGAGTATCTCAAGATACCAAGATTAGAAGCAAAATTTATACGTCAAATGACATTATGTATAAGAATACTAAATTAACCAGAAAAACGTACATCAGCCAAATTAGTACCTGTATTTCTGAAAGTATACTCCCATGCATTGCCATCACCATGAAAGCACAATGCCTTAGAGCACCGCTAACTTTAACATATTCACTCCATGGATAATTGAACATTTTGTATCGCCCATGAGGCGGTTCCCAAACAGCAAAACCCAACTTCAAAACCGAATTTATAAATAAATAGATGTTAAAGCTAACTTTGGCAAATATTGTACTAACGAGAATAAATCAAACGTAATACAGATGCATACCAGCGACTCCTCTTGGCTAGTGGACTCTACTGCAGCTCTATATCCCTTGTATAGAGGATCATCAGAAGCCTGATAGAGCAGAATTTTCGAAGGAATTCTAGAATATTCGACGCACTGCAAGTACATATTTACACAGCCTATGCAAATGACATAAAGATTTCAGTTTAAAAATATTGCCTTTATAAGGAAATAGTGATTAATACATACTAAAGGACTAAATATTGACCTTCGAGAGAAGTAGCAACTCCCTTGAAATTCTTCACAACTAGTTTATGCAAATCCTCTCCAGCCCAAATGGGGTAAACACATACGTTTATTAGCAAACAAACAGCAGCACCAACACCAATTAGCAGTAATCTAGAAACAGCTGTTTGAACGAAATGAGAAGTTCCCGAGACCAGTACAATACAAAAAGTCAACAAGAACACACGGAAACCATATTCATACTGCTTCATGGCCGGATGCAGCTTCAAATAACTAGCAAAAAATCCTGAAACTCAGAAAAAGGCATAAAAAAACCCAACTTAATGACACTTCCCATGTTTCAAGAATATAAGATCACACAATAAATCAACAATTCAAGTCGAGAAACAACTTGCAATTAACAAATGCAGAATAAAGAAATCTGACCTGCAATAAAAATGTTGATCACAATCACAACTTCTTGCAATTCTCCAGCCATTACAGACAGTTCTGCAATTCCTAGAGCTAATGCTCCAGCAGATAAAGTGCCCAACGCACGATTAAATCCTTTGTTTAGCGTAGCCCCTAAATAAGAAAACATTCCCTTAAACACAAAATAAAAGCTTATAAACCTGATAGTAATCTTATTACATTGAAATGAACTGTTTTAGAAGCATTGAAACAAATTCACTTATCATATAGGCTAAAATCAAACACAACAACATTAAGGATGCCCTAATTCATAAATATGAAGCTACCACAATGTGCTGGGAAAAATTAGTGCAAACGGGGCGGTGTTGATGAAGATGCAATTCGCTTTCCTATAATTATTGCCTCGCAGTTGGTGGTTACAGTATACGGCAAATGTCTCCTAAGATACAACGACAATGTCCCGGAAATAGCACCACTACAAATTTTCCGAGCCTATCGAACAAAATCTTGTTCCAAAGTCTCTCGATGAACTAGAATGCATTAAATGCATCTATAACAAAATAGCAACTTTCCAATAATAAATTCAAAGACAACAACACGAAAAATAGTACCACGACAAATTCCCGAGCCTATGGAACAAAATACTTATTCCAAACTCTCTCGACGAACTAGAATGAATTAAATGCATCTGTGTAACAAAATGGCAACTTACCAATAATAAATTCAAAGACAACACCACGAAAAATAGTACCATTACAAATTCCCAAGCCTATCGAACAAAATACTTATTCCAAACTCTCTTGATGAACTAAAATGAAGTAAATGCATCTATATAACAAAATGGCAACTTACCAATACTAAATTCAAAGACAACATCCCGAAAATAGTACCACTAAATATTTCCGAGCCTATCAAACAAAATACTTAGTTCCAAACTTGCTCGATGAACTAGAATGAAGTAAATGCATCCATATAACTAAATAGCAACTTACCAATACTAAATTCAAAGACAGCGTCCCGGAAATAGTACCACTAAATATTCCCGACCCTATCGAACAAAACACTACTTGTTCCAAACTCTCTCGATGAACTAGAATGAATTAAATGCATCTATATAACAAAATGGCAACTTACCAATAATAAATTCAAAGACAACACCATGAAAAATAGTACCACTACAAATTCCCAAGCCTATCGAACAAAATACTTATTCAAATCTCTCTCGATGAACTGGAATGAAGAAAATGCATCTATATGACAAAATGGCAACTTACCAATAATAAATTCAAAGACAACACCACAAAAAATAGTACCATTGCAAATTCCCAAGCCTATCGAACAAAATACTTATTCCAAACTCTCTCGATGAACTAGAACGAAGTAAATGCACCTATATAACAAAATGGCAACTTACCAATACTAAATTCAAAGACAACATCCCGGAAATAGTACCACTAAATATTTCCAAGCCTATCAAACAAAATACTTGTTCCAAACTCGCTCAATGAACTAGAATGAAGTAAATGCATCCATATAACAAAATCGCAACTTACCAATAATAAATTCAAAGACAACACCACAAAAAATAGTACCACTACAAATCCCCAAGCCTATCGAACAAAATACTTATCCCAAACTCTCTCGATGAACTAGAATGAAGTAAATGCACCTATATAACAAAATGGCAACTTACCAATATTAAATTCAAAGACAACATCCCGGAAATAGTACCACTAAATATTTCCAAACCTATCAAACAAAACACTTGTTCCAAACTCGCTCAATGAACTAGAATGAAGTAAATGCATCCATATAACAAAATAGCAACTTACCAATACTAAATTCAAAGACAGTGTCCCGGAAATAGTACCACTAAATATTCCCGAGCCTATCGAACAAAACACTACTTGTTCCAAACCCTATCGATGAACTAGAATGAATTAAATGCATCCGTATAACAAAATAGCAACTTACCAATACTAAATTCAAAGACAACAACAACAGTGAGAATAGCCCAGATGGAATACTGGCCAATATAACTCAAGGGCTCTTTGAAAAAGATGAGAAGTGAAACCAGAGACAAAGCAGAGCCCATTTTAGCTGCAAACACCACTTTTCTCGGGTCGGATCTTCCCATTTCGTACGCACGATCAGCAATCCCTTTACAATCACTCCACCACCTCGAAAATCTCTCACACATAATTCGATAAATTCTACGCAAACAGCCCTCATGGATAACGAAAGAATCATCAAATCCGACGTCGGAATTGTATTTTCTAGATAGCAATTTTTCTTTGCCTCTTTCGGCAAAGCTTTGCCTCAAAGATCCGAAATTTGCAGCCATTATTTAGTGATGTTTTTTGAGATGAATGATCATGAAATGTGTACAATTTAAAAGGGTTTTTCTATGAGATTATTATTATTTGTTCATGGGAATAAGGTGATGAAGTGGGTTTTAATTAATGGTTGAAATTTCTGACAAGATGAATATTATGTTTCATTATTATTTGTTTTTTTAATTGTTGAGATTGGGATCGTGACAGTGAAGGGGTAGTTGAAAATTGAAGTTTCCAGTTGAGATTTGCTGATAAAATGTCGGTTATGAATGAGATGAAGTGCATTTGAGACTATCAAGAATAAATAAAATTTAAATAATTTTTTGTTTTACAGAGAGGGTGATATTTTTTGATTACTAAATAAATGTCTACTTTGCCATGAATGATTGGTGAAAGGAATGGATATTTACTGAGATTTTGAGATGAAAAAACTCATTTTAACAAAAGATTCAATGAATAAATTCAAAACGGGGACAGAGCCAGAAATATAGATTCAAGGGGATGAATACAAAACAAAAAGAAAGCAAAATTGGGTATTTTTAGAATTTAGGGGGCGAAATTTTAAATTTCAAGCGATTCAAAATCGGATGCCATACCGGCTCTGTCCCAAATCCAAACGATTCCCCAAAAAGCAAAATAGATAATTGACAATATATCGTGGTGATAATAAATAATAAATAAAATGAGCTTCGACACAATATTGTAATGGTTAATTTATTTTTTTTTCTAAGAAAAATCTGTCTTATATATTATTCAATCGATCTGAATTAATTTAGAAACAACACGTTATATTAATGTTTGATAAAATTCAACTAAGGCATTGTTATCAATTAAATAATCCACATATATCTCTTATGTGTAATTTGACAACATATATGTATATTAAATTATGGGTAAAAATATGTATATTTCAGATTAACTAAAATAGATATATATATATATATATATTAGTAAATCATATATATATTGTCGATATATAATTTCTTGTACCCTTTATTTTCAGTAACGATTGACATGTATTGTGTTTTTTTTTTTTTTTCGGATAGTATAATTTGATAACATCATCAATTTTCTTTACTGTCTCTTTCTATCTATATCAGATTCCATGCATCTGATGTTTAAAATCATCTATATGAAATAATATATATATATATATATATATGTAAGTATGATGTATAACATCATATCTACACGACTCTACCTATCAATATAGAATATATCTATTTTCATAAAAGTAAACGATGTAATTTGTGTTTGGCTGGTCACCAGCTAGACATATCTACAAGATACGATCTTAAAATTCAAATTCCATCCCAAATATTGAATTATTGATAGCAAAGATAGAAAATAGAACATACAAGAATGCAAATCAAAGCATCAACAGAAAACCCTTTTCTACACCATAAGCTTGGTTAAATGCCATCTAAGTTACCAGTTCATATTAAAGGTTGGATTCGGCCCGGATTAATTTTCAGCATAGCAATGCGATATTGACAGCAGGAAAAATATCAAACTACGCAGGCAACAATGGGTAATCACCAGATAGTAATCTTAAGAAATTCATACACTCAACTGACATAATTGCTAATGCTAAATAATTCAAACAAAATTCGGATATACCGTTTCACCAAAAAAGAAACAAAACAGATCCAACGCTTAAGGTCACAAAAAGTTAATTCTCTTGCCTTCTCACTACTTCTTTTCTTCCTTTTCAGCCTCGGCTGCCCTCTTGGCCCTAACACCAACGTGGCGCTCGTTGGTCCTCTCCAAACGCAGCTTGTCATATGCCTTGAATGATTTCATGTCTTCTGTGACCTTAACAAGCTCCACAGTTGGCTTCTCACGTACAATTGGCAAGAAAGGACCTGAAACTTGTGTGGCTGTGGCCAACTCCTCGGGTGTAGAATCACCAGCCTGTAGAAGAAAAAGATGGGTATGAGAATTTTGTAAAAATAAGCAAAGAAGATTATAGATGCAAATATATAATCTTTGTTACCTTGAATTTGCGAACACGTCTTGGGAAGACAACAAGCTTGGCCTTGTAAGTCTTCAGCCTCTGAACATTAGTCTGGAAACCCTCCAGGGAACTGTTTCTACGGCGATGATCGACAGAGATGCCAACAGTTGGGGCAAGTTTTTTAGGGATGCCTGCAGCCTGGTTCATACATATCAAAGGGATATCAAACCACATTGGTGGCTTATTGATAGCAAGACTATAAACACCCTGATAGCTAATTCTTAATATTTACCAAAGTCGGCAGGTCGCTAACTGAACAGATTACAGAAGAGAAATAATTTTTCTTATTGTTGGTAAAGCAACAGATAGGCTGTGACAAATATCACACTGTGTAGATGATTGCAAGAAGAATAGAATAACTCTGAAGGTGTACTCTCCAATTAGAACAGGACATTTGACAAAAGTTTTAAGTTTTAACACAGTAGACACGAAGCTAAGTGTTAACATCGCAGCCAAACAATTCCCATAGATAAAATTGTAGACATAGAGAAACCATGTCAAGTATAACACATGACCATTCAACATTGATAATAGCTTTCAGCAAAGTAACTCACCTTTAGCTCCTCCAGAGAAAATCCCCTACCAGCTCTGACCTTCATGTTGTACTTCAATGTCTGCCCATGAACAATTGGACGAAGGGGTCCAGCTGTAGGCCTGGGGAAAATCTTCACAGCTTTCTTTTGTCTTGCTGAATAGGAGAAGCATCAAATATTAGAAAACCCATCATTCAAACATCAGAAGATCACAACTGGTAAAAGACATTTGATCAAAAAATAGAACAAGAAAGGCTGTTCTTCACTCTCACTTAATCAAAAAATAACACCAGGATAAACTATTACCAATTCTTCTTCTGGTCTTGCGGGCTGGTTGGTTGAACCAGGTTTTGACATAGTTCTGCCAGTGCTTCCTGAAGTGTCCGTTGGGAATGACATTGTTGTGCTTCATGGCTTACCTAGATTACCAAAGTAAAGACTGAACTCAACCCTACCATAATATATTGAGAATAATTCACATTCTAAAATACGTCAACAAATTTAATAGACATTTATTCAGATACATATGCTGTCTAGTCCAAGACATCCTAGTCTTGCACCTTTCGCATTCCCCTTTTGGCTATTGCAGACAAAGCAGATGATGAAATACTATACGCAACGAACTTCTTAGCAAGAAACGTACTAAAGCCATCCACACACACACACGTCTTGCACCTTATACATTTTCGTTTTGGCTATTGCAATCAAAGCAGACAATCAAATACTATGCGCAACAAACTTCTTATCAAGAAACTGACTGCAAACGTACCAAAACAGTCACAGACACACAAACATCGGTGTTTGTATCGCGCATGTTTCAGTTTTTGTATGTCATGTTAAAACCTATCAACTAATCAAACAAGAGCTGAAATGCATATACTGGTGCTGTGATTCACAGATTAACACGATCATTTGTCAATTGGCTAGCTAATCATGAATTCGAGAGACTGAATATAATATACTATCTATAAAAAAACCAAAAGCACTAAAGTAAAAACAGAAATAATTCAAAAAAATCGAAAAAAAAATACACAAAATGATAGAAACATAACACAAAAATGCAGAACACATTATGCAAAACTAATCGTACATTTTTACAGATTCAACCATCAAAATTTCGCTAACTTTAAGCTCAATCTACACAGCAAATTATACAATATCAGGAGCATGAAATTCGATTTAAAATAAGCTTAACTGCAAGCGATAAGTTGCGATAGTATGTTCTAAAGAGTGAAGATAAAGATCTGAGTGTTTGGAGTTACCTCGGGGATGAGCAGAACGCAAAAATGGAGACTGCTTGTCGTAGTGGTGCTGTTAAATTATATAGGCAGCGAGAAGAAAAGAAACCCTAGGTTAGGGGGTTTTGTGTGTTTCAGTTTGGGCCGTGATTTTGGTTATTCGGCCCAATGGGTTATTAAAGAGAGAAATCCAAATCCATCTTAAATAATTACTACTATTTCTTAAATCTTAGCCAACTAGTTGGCAACATAATTAGAGCTGAAAGATGAACCAAACTACTCGATAATTAATTTGAGATCATTCGATAAAAGCTCAGTTTAACTCGATTTGCTTGCAAATTAAACCAAGTTTGAACAGCATTTTGTGTGTTTGATAAGTTTCAAACTCTGCTCAAACTCGATTAATAAAAAATGATAAAATATGTCCAATAAAATCAAGTTACTCGAGCTCGACTCTTATTCGTGTTGATTAGCAATCAAACCAAGCTCAAATGCAACTTTTAAAGCTCGACAATTATTAAAACAAGCTTAAACAACAAACTTGTTTGACTCGACTCGACTCGTTTACAATCCTAAACCCAATGGAAGAAAAAACTAAATCAACATAAATTAAAATAGTGATATTCGGTCTTAAGTTAATTTAATTAAATTTTAATCAATATTTATTTTATGAATAAAATGCATCTAATTCGAGAAAAATAGAAAAACAAATAAATTTATAGAATAAATCAATTTAAGGAAGATATATACGTTGATTCTAATTTCCAAAATTCTAAGAGAAATTCTAGTATCAATCGAGTTATTTCTGAAAGATGGAGAATTATTTTTTTGCTATGTCCATTGGTATCTGATAAACTATACAAGTCAAAGAATACACTTTTGAGCATACACAGATTTGGAACTGCTCATTGTTATTTCTTTAATTAGAAGTAACTCAGAACTCTCTAATTGCTGATGGCAGCTGATAACTGATAAGTGGTAACCTTGATAGCAACTAGCAACAATACAATGACATATACAAAATGAAGGAATTGCATTTACTGCCATAGCCATTTGAAATCTCTTCATCTCCTCGCCCCCACGAAACGAAACAACAGCATAATTCTACACGAGACATGCCTTAAACCAGAGATGAGCTAACTTTTTTTTTTGCCTTTCGCCCTTCGCCCTTTTTGTCATAATTTAGCACGAGTTCCAAACCAATGAAACTCCTTTAAATTGCGGTTGAAATCCATCATAATTTGAAATGAAAGCTCGTCAATTCAAGATTCCACTTTCTGCTTCCGAGAGAACAGCCCTCCTAATGAACTTTCTTTTACTGAGCTTACTAAACTTCTTATTTCTCATAACTCCAACTTCCTCCAACTTGGCCAACTTCTCTTTTCTACCTTCTATGTCAGCCCGAATAACTCTCTCTCTTTTCTCATCTGACAATAATGCAAGTCTCGCAAATTTTCTCGGTGTTACTTGCCCAAGCCTCTCTTTTATGTCTTTGAAAGCAGGAACAAGGCCTCGTCTAATATAG
Source organism: Buddleja alternifolia (assembly GCA_019426215.1). Taxonomy (NCBI): domain Eukaryota; kingdom Viridiplantae; phylum Streptophyta; class Magnoliopsida; order Lamiales; family Scrophulariaceae; genus Buddleja; species Buddleja alternifolia. The sequence goes on from CM033395.1 coordinate 45,276,646, forward strand.
CATCCTTCTATAAGATGCATCGAATTAGTCTCGGGAAGGATTGGGCTATCTTTCAACTCAAGGTCCAAGCAAAATGGAGAGTCTTTCAACCATGCCCTCAAAGAATGAGCTTTTGCAACGAGGATCCCGCTTCGGGTTTTACAGGGTAAAAATGGAGACCCCATTTCCCAAAGGTATGCCTTTAGTGTGCTGTTCAATGAAACCTTGTTGTATTCTGCTGTACCGGTGATTAACACTACGGACTTTGGAGACTCGGGGAGACCTTCCAATGATGCATCCTGGAGGAACAACAAATTCAAAATGCAATAATGTTTAACATCATTTAGGGAACATTGCAGTACGAGTCCCATAGGATAGACCCAATTGCATTTTCAGCCTCACTATTTATCAACTTGCAAAATTAGTAAAAGACCACGTATTTTTTTGCATTTTCAGGCTCAATTATTAAAAAAGGGACAGTAACCATTAGTCTGGTCACAAGCGTGACCATTACTTAATTTATGTAAATTTCACAAAACCTTAACGGTGCATGTGTACTACACGCCTACACCTGAGATTCCATCTGTTTTTTATGGAAGGGACCAAATTTGTGTAAAAAAAATAAAAAAAATCTTATGGACCTATTTTTCCAACTTTAAAAACGATGGGCACTATCCTATATTCCTATGGGACCAATATTTCAATTTTTCCCTAAATAGTGGTAGTTTTGAAGAATCATTGAACCGAGAAATGTCATTTAAATCTGAAAAATATTGAAACACCAAGGGGAAAAAAGTGGACGCCTTGCCTGCATGTGGTCAAGCCATAAGGTCAGTCCCACAAGAGCAGCACCAGCGGACAGCTTTCTAAAGTCGGCCCCCCAATCCTTATCAGCCACCCTGCAGCGAAAATTCAATTAAGCTGTAAGAAATGGCAAACTGAAAAAATGGAAGTATGGAAGATATCATGGCAGGTCAAGTAATTTCCTTACATATCAGTATAGACATGAGACACCGAGACCCTTTGGTTTCACAACATTGTCTTGTTATATCGAGGAGATTAACCTTTTTTTAATACCATAAATTCTTTAATGCATTAAAACTCCTTGAGAACATACTCAATCTCTCCTAACAAAGCCTTATATCAGATAGTTTACCGTATTAAACTGGTGAACAAAGAAATTTTTTAAAAGCATTTCTCATTCTTCTGGTGTTCATTTTGGAATATGTACAAATATTGGTTGAAAACGTAACACTCTTGACATAAACATGAACAAAGCCAATCAAAAGCTGTATTTAGTAGTTACCTAAACACATTTTGATGATAAATGTTTCTCTTAACTGCTAGTTGGAAAATCCATGTGGCAGTTGCCCGCCGTTCAAAAGCCCACAACATATCTTCCAAAGCATTAACAAAGTTAAATGCTGCTTGATCTTCTATGGGCTCTAGTTTCTTGAGATAGCAGTCTATCTCCGATAGCAACGACATCGAGTTTTGTGTCAAAAGCCTGTGAAAGAGAGATTATTTTATATTGAGAACAGGTAAGATAAAACTCAACTCAGAAAATTAAAATGTATTTGAAGAAAAAAGTACCTTATAGGAATATGGAAACCAGCATCTCCAATCGCATTTAGTAGCATAGTGGCTTCGCTCATGCTATGGCACAGACTTGCAGCCCTAATAAAACAAGTCCATATTCTGTGGTCCGGGTCCAACCCTTCGTTTTTCATCTCTACGAGCTTCTTAATGCCAACATCAAAATCACCATTCTTCAGATATGCATCAATGACAGAGCTATATGGTAATGTAGTAAGATTTGAGCCACTAGATTTTAAACTATTAAGCACTTTTTCAGCTTCCACTGGGAGGCCTGAGCTTCCGTAAGACGTCATAAGCAGGTGCATTGTAGCGTCGTTGGGTTCAATTCCTGATTCTTTCATAGTCACCAGTAAATTTTCTGCTTTAGAGTGGTTTCCTGAATTTCTATACATTTTCATCATCAAATGATAAAAAGACCGGTCTAGCTTGTGCCCTTCTGACTTTAAGCTATCAAAAAGTTCTTCAGCTTCTTCCAACATAAGCTGTTTACAAAAGGCTGCTATGAGGCTTTTATAGGTATCCAAACGAGGCTTGAAGCCAAGCCGTCTCATTTCACGCATTAATAAGGCAGCTTCTTCAGGCCTACAATCCCTGCAATACATTAGGATTAAAGTATTGTAAGTTTCCTCGTCCGGATTAAGTCCCGATTCTTGAATTCGCTGGTAAATTTCAACCGTTTTCTTATAATCCTCAATTTTTGTATACATTTTGAGCAACAAATTATATATGGTAAGATCAGGAGTGAATCCTCCTTCCTCCATTTCAGAAAACATAGCCTCGACATCTCTTACATGTTTTCCCCTGGATAGTAAGCCAATCATAACCCTGTAGAGATGCATGGTAGGAAGATAGCCAGCAGCTTTCATTCCATGGTATATTTTCTTAACTTCAAAAATGTTTCCAGATTGAGCAAATGCTTCTAGCATCAAAATAATCGTACTCTTGCTAATTTTGAAACCCATATCTTGCAAATCCTGAATCACAACATAGAGTTCATTTAATCGTCCATCAACAATTAATGCTTGCAATAGACTGTTCATGTTATCAACGGTTGGGGAAGGCCCATCTCTCATCATTGTAGTAAAAGCAGCTCTTGCTTTCTCATAACAACCATTTGCAGCATAAGCTTGAATTAATGCATTCCAAACTTTACGGTCCAATATTTTGCATCTCTGCCTTAGGCTTCCCACAATGCTCTCTGCTTTTTCCAGTTGCTTCACTTTTCCATAAGCTTCAATAAGGCCAGTACAAATTAACGTATCATGAAAGGGAAGACCTTTTACTTCTGCCTGATCCACCAAATGATGAGCTGTCTCGGGAAAATCCATTTTGCAATACATAAAAGCCATTGTTTGATATATATTTGCAGAAGTTTCGATCCCATGGAATTTCATATCTGAAAATATTTGACAAGCTTCCGGAAAGCGTTCATTCTCCTCGCAGCACTTAATAAGGGATTCGTACATGGCAAAACTCCCATTATGACTATGTAGGTTATTATTTTTGTAGTATTCATCTAAAGCAGCATTTAATTGGCCAGCTTTGCAATGAATAACAATTACAGCTTCAGCTATACACTGCTGGGATCCAGATGCATGCTTCTGTATAAAGTTTAACAGTTCTATTGCTTCAGAATGGCGTCCGGATAAACTATAAGAACTCAAGATTGATAATAAGTTCTCTTCATCAAAATTAGAGCCCTGCATAACTGCTAGTCTTATGATTTTTGCTGCAAAATCATAGCATTTGCCATTTGTTAGTACGGAAGAAATCATCTCTAGGCTCAAGCCATGCAGTTCTTCAAGATCCCCAATGACCTTCTCGATACACTGTTCACTGTTTTCTCCACTAAGCACTCGAAGCAGCGATTCATAGAGGGTACGATCAGGGAGAAAACCATTACCAACCATTTCATTATACAATGACATAGCTTTTTTTGTATTATTCGACCTTAAATGCACATCCAACATGACTGAATATGCAAGGTTATCCGGTTTAATTCCAGACCGCAGCATGCAATCAAACATCTCTTCAGCCTCCACTCTTTGACCAGCTTTTGCATAGCCGCATATTAGAGCACTGTAAGTACGCAAAGTGGGTTTTACACCGCTATTTAGCATCTCCGACATCACATTTGCAGCTTCCTTCATGTTATTTGCTTTCCCTAGTGAGTCAATGAGAACGGTATATGTCACAGCATCAGGATTTCGACCAAAGGATTTCATGTCTCTATAAATTTGCAAGGCAAGGTCATGCTGGCCCTTTTTCCCATGCATGTATATAATGGTATTATAAGTCATCTCATCCTTAACAAATCCCATCTCCACCATTTCTTCACATATTTCCTTCACCTTCTCCACATTCCCTTCCCTTGCAAATGCATATAGTAGAGAATTATATGTAACTGCATCTGGAAAGAAACTCTTTGATCTCAACCCCTTAAAGAGGCGTTCGGCCTCATTAGAAAGGCCACATCTTCCATACACTGAAATCATTGCATTATGCGTCCATAAATCCGGTTGACATCTGTTCACCTCCATGTCACGAAAAACTTTAACAGCCTCCTCCAAATTGGATTCACGCGAACAACCACTAATAAGAGTGTTATAAGTAATTATATCAGGGCGAATACCTGATTTCCTCACTTCACTTAACAATTCAATTCCTAAATTCTCTGACATTGGACCCGATTTCAAACGTGCATTTATCAGGGTATTGAAACTAACAAGGTCCGGTTCACACCCACGTTCACACATCAAATCAAGCAACTCTTGAACCTTAGCAAATCGACCATTTCTAGCATACACGCCCATCATTGCATTATACACTTGTACAGTATTACCAACGGCCGCTTCAACCCGAGTAAAAATCTCCACAGCCAAAGCTTCTTGATTGGCTTTTCCAAGCACAGCCAGTATAGTAGCCAGCATTCTAGCATTAGGAGCATACCATTGCCGAAGATTTAACCACTCGTATACTTCCAACGCCCTTTGCCAACTAACCTGACCAACCCACTTCACCACAAAGCAAAAATCAGTTGGAGTCATTTGCACCATCTTTTCATCCAAAACATCAGCCACAAACTCCCCAGACTTCAACTCCAATATCTTGTCCGTCAAAAATTGCACCCTGTTTCGCCAGTCCTTCGCTCTTTTCAGCGCCAACTTATTCATTTTCTTCACATTATTTCTGCTAAGCCTTTTATCAAACACCTGGACTGCTTCATCATTTTCATCCAAATTCACTAACCCTTCATCACTGTCCACTTTAATTGCGTCTTTAACATCGGAATACAACATGTTGTGCTGAGAATTGTCGCGGGTTTCGGCGAATTTCAAGTGAGGCCATCTCACATGTGGTGAAGCTCTACTGTAGCTGAATTTTTTCGATGTTTCTTGCTCGTTAGTTGAAGTTGAAGTTGAGCAACATGAAAAGGATGTGTCTTTATTGAATTCCTTTGATTTTCTGCTCGAATTCAATGGTGGTGTAGCAAATCCAAGCACTCCGGTGTATGCCATGTATGACATGGGATTTTCTTTTGTTTGATTTACATGTGTATGTATATATATAATAATTATATATAAATGAAAAAATATCTCTACTGGTTTTACTGTGTTAACATCTGTATGACTGTCATGGGTTAATATGGAAATTAGAGAAGTAAGAAGAAGAAGAGGCTTTGGGCCGCGTTTGGGCTTTTTTTTACGGGTCTTTAAACCAAGTGATTATAACAAAATTACCCTTTCAATTTTTTAGATTTTTATTTGTTGACCCATGACCAGTAGATCTAGTGATATTCGTCTCCCAAAGGTCTTGGGTTTGAATTCAAACATTCACAATTTGTAGTTCTTCCCTCCTTTATAGAGCGGTATAAAATCTTTATAACTCAGGATTATAACTATCAACTCGGGCTTCATCTTGAATTAAATATATATATATATATTTATTGAGCTAGTCAATATTATAAATCTATAAAGTTATAAACTTATTATGTTTTATAAAATAAAATAGATAAAGCACTACTAATTTATTAAAAAGGTCCTTAAAACATTGAATAATATAATTCAAAAACCATAAGGAGATTCATAAGGAGATTGAGAGATCAAATATTTAATTTTATTTATTATAAGTTTAATATACGGAAAATTACTAACAGCTCACTAAACTAAACTTTTAAATTCAGAAAGCCTAAAAAAATGTTAATCTTAAATTTTGTGTTTACTATTGAAAAGATTGTAAAATGAGTATTTGAGATTGGAAATAAAAATACTATTATATGTTTTTTAGATATAAGAGTCCTTATTTATTTTTTTGGGGGAGGGGGATATAATTTGTATATTGTTTGTTATACTAATTTTTAAATAAAAACAACTAATCTTGGAAAAATTTCAGGAGTGTTTCTATTCATTTCTTATTTTTTCCTATTTAATAAAACAAGAAAGGAAGGAAAGTGAAATATAAAATAAAAATTAAGGGTAGGACATTTAATATTTTATACATAGGTGGTGGATGCCAAAATTTAATATTTGAGGGGAGGTATATATGTGTGTGTGCGTGCGCGCTTATATATAAAATGTTAATTTAATTAATCATGTAATACCCCTCATTTCACAAATGATTTATAATTTCTTATTTACTCAAATATACTACTAATTTATTAATGTAGATATGCATTTATTGAATATGTGGTGAATTACCATTTGATTAAAAACTAAAAAATAAAAATTAAATTTTGAGATAATACTTTTATAAGTCAAATTTTACAGACTTCAATTATGTTATACTATGAAAAATATATCAAATGTAATCATCGATGGAAGTATGGTAAATATAATATGAAATTTTAAATCATGCGCGTGTATTTTAAAACTTGATAAACAGCTTAAGTAAAAAATATAGTACCAAAACGCAAAATCGACCCACCCAAATGGACCTCGAAAGTGCGGTTTTAATGTTTGTTTGGTCAATCTTGGGTTGATGATTTCAAAATTGCAAAACATCAGGTCGGGCCAAAAAAATAGAAAAACCCACTTAACCGCCCCGTGTACACCCCTACCCAACAAGTGAATAAGAAAACTAAATCTTAATTAAGGAGAATTTATTATGTAGTGTATATATATATACTTTCGTATTACCAAAAAAAATAAAAAAATATATATATACTTTCAAATTTCTGAGGAACATTCTGAATTTTCGGAGAGCAATATTGCTATCATTATTTGTTCTATCTAGAGGTGTACAATCTTCCTGACCCGCTTGAACGACTCAAATCGAGCCAGTCCACTCGAAGCTATCGATTTAGAATTTTTTAAATATCAGTGAAAAATTGAAATAATGGATTCCATCACTTTATGGTTGAGCGGTGAGTTTAATAATTGTAACCCGCCTAACTGCAATCAAACTACTAATTCTATATGTCGCACACATATATGTATAAATAGGGAAAGATCACTTTTTTGGTCCTATATGTTTAGCTTTTTTCAATTTTAATTCCATTCATTACGAGATCCTCACATTGTGTCCCATAACTTTAAAAAATTCTCACATTTAGTCCTAACTTGATTTTTCATCCAAAATTTAACGGTCAACTACGTTAATCAACAGTTTAATCGGACTACGTACAAGAGATGCCCATGCATAGGGGTGGGCGTCGGGTGGGTAATTTGGGTTCGGGTAGTTCGGGTTCGGGTATTTCGGGTTCGGGTAGCAATTTTTGCTACCCAATTAGATACCCGAAATTGTCGGGTACTCGATATTCGGGTACCCGAAAGTTCGGGTTTCGAGTACCCGGTTACCCCTTTCAATCTGCTTAATAGCTTTGGGAATCTTTATGAGTTGGTTGGATGTTCAAACTTCAAAAGTAAAGTTCCTTTACTCTTTTTTATTTTATATTATATTTAACCTCAATCAACTACATTTTGGCATTATACACAAAGGAAATTTTTGCCTACATCAACTTTTTCTCTCTCCCAAATTCCACCATTCTCCGAAATCTAGTCCAATACTTTCTCTCTCTACCCTCTCACTTCTGATCTGAGTCAACTCGCTCATTTCATCTTCGCAAACTCACCTACGATACGTATACACACAAGATCCATACACGCATCTATACATACATATACACGCAGATGTTTAATTAGGTTAGCGTAATTAAACTTGAGCACCTCAATTTTTAAATTTGGGGTCAAAACAGAGGCCTGCGACTCTGTTTTGTTTTTGCTTTTTGCAAGCTAAAGCTGCAAGCAAAAGAGGCTTTAGCTTGCATTTGTTTTTTGTTTTTTTAAAATATTATTAATATTCATTTAAATGTGAAATTAAGAAATAAGTTAAGATTTAACAATTAATTAAATTGAAATTGAATGTAACAGGTGAAGAGTTAAGAGGTTTTTTCTTTTGTGTTCTGCACGGTATATGTATCAATGTCTGTGTGTGTGTGTATATATATATATATATATATATATTGCTTTGAAACTCGGGTACCCGATTGGGTAATCGGGTAGGAACTTCCTACACGATACCCAAACCCGAACTGTAGATCGGGTTCGGGTAATACCCGATACCCGATACCCGAAATTTTTAAAAAAAACTGCTACCCGAATTACCCGAACCCGATCGGGTTGGGTGGGTACCCGAACGCCCAGCCCTACCCATGCATGGGAAGGTATATATCAGTAAGGGGTGGCATTGGTCGGGTCTGGCCCAGGCCCAGACCCAATACATTGGGTCTAGAGCTATACCCAGGCCCAATGGTTCTAGTCATTGGGCCTACTTTTGAGATCCAATGTTTTGGGTCCAGATCTGGGTCTGGACCCAATCTTTTGGGTCTAGGCCTAGACCCAATTCCTTTCTGTATTTTTTGGGCTTTTTTGTGTATTTTTTTGGGCTTTGTTTGGGTTCTATTTTTTTCAAGTAGCAATTATGTCTTACACACACTTACACACACATATACATATAATTTCACTAATATATACACATATACATAAATACATATAATATATATATACATATAATTTCACTAATAATCTTTACATAATGAAATGATCAAATTTTTCAAAAGAAATAGCTTTCATAATTTTAATTTCACTCGTTCCACATCTTACAAACCCCCACAAGTCCACATAGCTAGTTTAAGTCTTAAGATTCATTTTTCAATAAATAATTATGTAATCAGTATAATCATGTCGAATGCAATAAATATTTCATTTTTCTCTGTTGATGGCAACGGAAATTAAATTAATGTGGAACATATCTCTCCAAAATTCATTAGAATAATTTATTTCGCAGTCCTCATCTTTGAATTTACTCCCCAACGATTTAAAGTGCTCCATTTTTTATTCAATCTTTTACTCTTCTTCCTTAATCTGATTTGGAAAATTAGAGAACATTTGGTGAGATTTTTTTTGAGAAACGTGCATATTTGATGAAATTATGTTTGGTTTTATTTTGAATGAGTGATTTTGGGTGTTTTTTTTGTGAGATAATGTTTGGTTTTGTTTTCAAAAGAATCAAAATTTACTATACCTATCAAATCATGTAAGCTTTTTGTATGTTAATAATTAGTTAGGTTTGAAAATTATACTAGTATAATATTGAGTTTATAATAATTATTGTATAAATATAAATATATATATATATTTATATATGTATATGTAAGTAATAATATTTGATATACATATATATATATATATGTTCATTACTTTTATTAAAAATATAAAAACTATTGGAAATAATTCAAGATATATTAAATAAAATATTACAATATTTAGTTATTTACAGTTACGGAAATGCAACCAAAATTAGAAAGTACAAAATAACAAGAATGTTTTCTAATATCTATTCATGCAACTAAGTTATCGAAAGAAATAAAAAAATAGTAAATTTATTAAATTCTTTCTAAAGGAAAAATATATAATAAAATAGTTACATGAATTTACATAACTTATTTAAAACTTATTACTTATTCTTACTATATTATAGCAACCATATCTTTTCATTTAATTTATACTTAATTCAAGGGTTATGCATTTAATATTATCCTTAAATAAAATTTGGGATCAAATTAATTAAAATTTAATCATAAAGGGGGCAAAATATTAGATAGATTGTACTAGATGGATTCTAAGTAATGTTATCAATTTAAATCACGGATATTTTTGTCTATTAATGTGTTTAGGGGGGTGTTTGATGTATTTTAATGTAGTCGAGGAGGGTGTCTGAAAGTTTTAGGGTTACAGGGGGTATTTGATGGTGTGTCTATAGAAATGAAAAAAATTAATTTTGCCCTTTACGAGTATGTCCTAATAATATAAGAAGGGAATAATTGTGTCAATCTCACCTAAACTATGGAAAAATTATATTTTTGGTTCACCAAAGGGTCGTGTACATTTTTTCATACAAAAAAGGGTCCAATTGACAATTTTAGTACACTCCTGCGATAAATTTGACCATTTGAGTATAAATTTCGCCAAAAAATTCAAAATTGGCTGGAAAATATCATTTGGCTGGAAAATTAACTTTTAGTTTGGGGATTTTAACTCAAATACTTTCAATTTTTTTGTTTGATTAGTTTCACTTTTTGGAAACTTTAAATCAAATATTTTTCTATCTAAGTAATTTTTTCTTTTATTTATAATGTATAAAATTTATATAATTAATACATCTATAAATAATATAAAAATATAAATATAAATTAAAAATTATAATATTATATCATAAAATTCAAATTAAACTATGTTTCCTTAATATTATAATTTTTACATTTTTTTATTTTTAACAATTATATTGATTTTTTTAATTTATTATGTTTTTCTAATTTTTTTATATTTTCTTATGTTTCTTTATATTTTTTAATTTTTAATTTTTAGAATTTTCAGAATTATTCAAAAAAGGAGCCATTTTATTTTCTAATTTTATTTTATTTCTTTCTTTCTTTCAGAGTTTTTAATTTATTTACTTGTTAATGGGAAAAATATTTTTCCATTAAAAGTAAATTTATTTTAGATATAATTTTAATTTTTTATTTTCAATTTTTTTATGTTTTTATTATTTTTCAGATAAGTTTTTAATATTTTGTAACTACATTCGCATTTATTTAAATATTATATTATTATATTTTTTCAACGAATAATTATTTTCTTTACCTTTACATTAGTTTGAAATACAATATTTTAATATTTTTCTAATTTCTTAGAATTATTTAATTTAATTTTTATAGTTTTATCTTCACATGAGGTTTGGGGGTAATGTTGACTTTTCTACTCATTTCCCTCCAAATTAAGATGCCACGTATGCAATTTCCCTCCAAGTTTAGACGTAGGCAATTTTTCCTCCATATACCAAAATCCTCAAATTTGGTGCCACAGGCATTTTCCAGCCAATTTTAAATTGTCCGGCAAAATTTGTTCCCGAATTGCCATTTCTCGCTCGAGCGTACTAAAATTACCAATTGGATCCTTTTTTGTATGCAAAAATGAACACGCCCCTCTGGTGTATCAAAAATCCAATTTTCCCCCTAAATTATGGACAATTGACATCCACACTTCTCAGTTTTGGAATATTGACATGGATTTTTCCTTCTTCAACTTTTTTTTTTTTTTTTGAAAAACTCAATTGCATTAAACAGAAAAGGTGTACAAGGTATAACCTTGCCACAAACCACTAGCCGATAAAGACTAGAACAACAAACCAAACAAGCGCTTTCCAACCATGCATGTAACTATGCTATCTTCAACATTCAAGATAGGAACCCTATAATCTGTGCAATATTCAGCAGTAAACCTTCTACTATACCCATGTAACAAGCTCCAATCGATCAATCTCTAACCAGATGTTTTGGAGAGTCAAGTGTAAAACACCCCTCAGACCTTCTCAGGTAAAGTAAGGCTTAGAAAAACATGGATCAGTATGCTCGAATCAAGAATTTGTTAATAACATACCCACAACTTACAAAACATCGCGCCAAAACATCGTATGAAAAATAACTAAACATAATCTATAAACTCCTACTACCAAACAATTCTCCATAAACGTTTTAGTACATCTGCTTGTAGAGATTCTTTGAGATTTAAAAAAATCAGCCGACTTTGGGTAATATTAATTGCAGCAAAAGCCATTTTTCTAGGACTATTACTTGTTCTTGTGAATTGCCGACTATTTTTTTTCCACCAGATATAATAAACAATAGAAGCCATTAAAATCCGATTAGCTATATTTAGAAGATGCTTACCCCTCCACATACGAGAGGCACGATCGACTCCTTGTCTCCATGTGGTTCCCATCCACTTACACCATAACATGTTGCTTCAAAACAAATTCGACATTGTGAAGAATATGAACATTGAAAGAAAAGGTGATCATGAGTTTCAACGTGATTACCATTGCATAAAATACATGTATTATTAGCATTACCAATCCATGGTTTATCTTTTGCTGCTAAACGTTCCCCGATGGCAAGCCAAAGGATGAAATTAAACTTTGGAATATTACCGGGGCCTTGCAATAGGGGAAACCAATGAACCGGAGCAGCCCTCCCTCTGAGAAGATCCCTTGCCGAATCCACAATGAATACACCGTTAGCCGAATGTTGGGTTTTTTATCAGTTTGACCAATTTTCGGTCAAACTTGTCAAAATGACCGATTTTCCGTAACATTTAGCAATCTAACCTGAAGGCGCCATTTCAATTTTTCATTTTTCCAGGATTTAAATTGAACCAATTTATATAATTTTATTTATTTATTTTGAAGGCGCCATTTCAAATCATTTTTTTTAAAAATTAAATGTCCCATTGTAGCAGTCAAGTTGACTGCTACAGTAATGAAGGCGCCATTTCAAATGGCGCCTTCATTTTTTTAATTTAATTTTTAATATAATTTTTTAAATTTGTTGAATTTATATGAGAATTTAGGTAAAAAAAAACTTCTTCTTTTTCCTTAGTTTGGGCTCATTTTTTGTCATTTGCTCTACATTTTTAGATTTTGACATGAATACATAAATTGTAGATTGATTCACAAATTTTTTAACGGTGCAAGAATTGGTTTATTTCGATACCCAAGTGAAGAAATACATGTTAAAAAAGAGACATTAGAGTAGTTTCTTTTGCAAAAAAAGTTTATTCCTCAGTTTGCGATGATTTTTCGACATTTTCTGCACATTTTCGGGCTTTGACTTGAGCATATAAATTGTAGATTGACTTGAGCATCATTAGAAACTTTGTGAGTCAATCTACAATTTATATGTTCAAGTCAAAGCCCGAAAATGTGCAGAAAACGTCGAAAAATCATCCCAAACTGAGGAATAAACTTTTTTTGCAAAAGAAACTACTCTAATGTCTCTTTTTTAACATGTATTTCTTCACTTGGATATCGAAACAAACCAATTCTTGCACCGTTAAAAAATTTGTGAATCAATCTACAATTTATGTGTTCATGTCAAAATCTAAAAATGTAGAGAAAATGACAAAAAATGAGCCCAAACTAAGGAAAAAGAAGTTGTTTTTTTTACCTAAATCCTCATATAAATTCAACAAATTTTAAAAATAATATTAAAAATTAAATTAAAAAAATGAAGGCGCCATTTGAAATGGCGCCTTCATTACTGTAGCAGTCAGCTTAACTGCTACAATGGGATATTTAATTAATTTTTTTTTTTTGAAGAAATGGTGCCTTCAAAATAAAAAAATTTTTATATAAATTGAAGGCGCAAAAATGAAAAATTGAAGGCGCCATTTCAAATGGCGCCTTCAGGTTAGATTGCTAAATGTTACCGAAAATCGGTCATTTTGACAAGTTTGACCGCTGATAAAAAACCCCCGAATGTTTCCACCTAATAGAATCCTCAGAGTTTTCATGTATAGGCGGCAGCTCTGTAGTGATAACTTTGGTAAGCCGTGCACGAGGCCACATCCAACTACCGTTAATGATCACTCTTGAGAGCCTCGAATCCGATGGTAGCCCAGGACGTCGAGAGCCCTCCGGGTATAACTCGCCTAATCTTCCCTTCTCATGCCAAGGATCGTACAAAAGCCAAATACTCTCACCATTACCAATACGAAAGTAGAAACTATTGATAAGTTTTTCCCGCAGTTTAAGAATCTGATTCCCACTCCACGACGCAGAGGGGCTTGGTTGGATTTTCCATATTGAATTATTAACGAGCCTGTTAGCATTTATCCACTCCACCCAAATTGATTCTCTCTCCTCAGAAATAATCGCCCATAAGTTTTTACTCATAAGAGCTTCATTTGTTGTACGAATGGAATGAACTCCTAAACCTGCTTCTCTTTCTGGCAAACGCACGTCATGCCATGAAACCTTAGCATAACCTTTTTCATTATATCCAAACCTAAGAAATTTCCAAATTTTAGATTCTATAGCCTGAATAACTCATGAGGGTAGCACAAAAATCCCCACCCAATAAATGACCAAAGCAGAAAGCACCGAGTTTATTAGTTGTAGGCATCTGGCATAAGATAGACTTTTCTTTGTCCAAGAGCCTAACCGTGAATTAAGTTTTTGTAGAATAGGAGCACAATCAGCAAGACGAAGTTTTGATGTTATCAGGGGAACACCAAGCTAACGAACCGGCAAATTGCCCTCAGGATAACCCATAACTCCATTGATATGTGGCATGAAACCTCTCGACGTGGCCAAAAAGAAGGAATTACTCTTGTTAGGATTTCCTCTCAACCTGGACAAAGCTCAAGCCTGCGATGAATAGTCTCTACAGAGGTTAAGTCAGTATTACAGAATAATAAGAGGTCATCTGTAAAAGTTAGCATAAAAGTACATGTATTTTAAAATAATTCCAAAAGGCTAGCATAGTAAGAGCTCATTCGCCTTTTGGAATTATTTTTTCAATTTTTAGTAGCCAAGTCGTGTAAAATTCACTTGTGCGACTTGATTTTTTTACACTTCTTTAATGGACTCCTACTAAATTTACCTTATAACATGATCCATCATCCACGGGCGATATAGATATTTCTTAAATCTATTGGGGGAAATCGACTCGAAGCACAAAGGTCCAGGGGCCAAAACGCAAAATTACGCGGCACAAAATTTCAATCGTCTGTTTTGTTTTTCATTTGCGCGCGAAAAGTAAATAATTTCTTCCGCGCTAAAGCATGGAGATGCAGCATTTGGTGCTCTTTAGACCACGCGCGATCGCAATTCTCCACAAATCTTCATCTCTCTTTCCGTTTTCTTTCAGCTTCGATCGCAAATATTCAAAATCCACTGCTCTAATTTCATCACAAAATGGTGGAAATAAAGTAGGAAAAAAATCCGATTCAAAATCGGTTAATTGTTCGTTAATTACGAGTTCGAAGCATTCAGGTAGTAATGGTAAGGAAATTTCATTTGATTTGTACAATGAAATGATATGTGAATTGTGCGAAGAAGGAGAAATCGATGACGCCATGGAATTACTGTCGCGAATGGAGGGGTTAGGGTTTCGTCCGAATTCGCTATCGTATTCTTGTTTGATAACTGCTCTTGGAAATGTTGGGAGGACTTTGGAAGCAGATTCGATTTTCCAGGAAATGCTTATTTCGGGGTGTAGGCCAAGAGTTAGGTTGTTTAATGCTTTGCTTGCCAGCTGTTTGAGGAAAGGAATGTTGGAGTTTGCTGATAAAGTTTTAATGGCTATTGATGAGTTTGGTTTGGAGAGGAACCGTAAGACGTTTGAGATTCTGATTGATTATTATGTTAGTGCGGGGCGGTTGAACGATACGTGGCTTGTGATTACTGAGATGAAGAGAAAGGGCTATGTTCCGAATTCGTTTGTGTATAGTAAGATTATTGAGATTTATAGGGATAATGGGATGTGGAAGAAAGCAATGGGGGTCGTGGGGGAGGTTGGAGCAATGGGGATGGCGTTAGATACGAGATTATATAATAGCATTATTGATACGTTTGGGAAATATGGGGAATTAGGAGAAGCTTTGGAAGTGTTTGAGAAAATGCAAGAACGTATAAAGCCAGATATTAAAACATATAATTCTTTGATACGGTGGCATTGTAAGTTTGGGGATTTATCTGGTGCTGTTGATTTGTTTGGTAGGATGCAGAAGGAAGGAATTTATCCTGATCCAAAGATATTTTTGACTTTAATCTCCAGTTTAGGGGAGCAGGGGAAGTGGGATGTTATAAGGAAAATCTTTGAGAACATGAGAGGCAAAGGGCAAGAAAGGAGTAGTGCCATCTATGCTGTGATAGTTGATATTTATGGGCAGTACGGGAAATTCCAAAATGCCGAGGATTGTATTCTGGCACTGAAATACGAAGGTGTTCAGCTGTCGCCAAGCATGTTTTGTGTTCTGGCAAATGCTTATGCTCAGCAGGTTTCTTTATCCCTTCTTTTACTTATAGCATTGGATCGTCCATAAACCTATGATGTGTGTGCAAGCTATCTATTACCAGTTGCCTGAAATTTTCCACTGAACTGAATTATGTTACATTTGTACCAAATTGTACTGGTTTCATGGATGCACTTTGAGTCATACGATTTGCTTGTAGTTAGGACCACTCATCCAAATAAGAATGAGTAAGATTTAGTTTGATTAGTGGAGCATGTCGAAATGAAGCGTGGATGACACATTTATCTCAAGTATCAATCACACAAGTTTTATAAGGGTTGTGGTGGGGGGGGGGGGGGGGGGGGAGAGCAAGACCAAATTTGTTATGAATCAGCTGTAATTTAGTGCGGAAAAAAGGGTAACATAGAGAGTAGATTGCCAACACTACCAAGATCCATAAGCTTTAGATCATATGGTCTTAAACGAGTCGAGTTTTAAGCTATGTAATTTGTCTTTGGGGCACTGTTTTTTCTCTCCATTTGTTTGATATAATCCTCTGTGTAGTTCTATTAGCTCTCTATAAAGCAATATTATTAAATTTAGTCACACACAAAAAAACCTTATAAATAATTTCGCTTGTGTGGCTGACCATTTCATTCTGTCAAACGCAGGGATTATGTGAACAAACTGTAAAGGTTCTGCAACTCATGGAAGCAGAAGGAATGGAAATGAACCTAATAATGCTGAATGTGTTGATCAACGCTTTCGCTACTGCCGGACGCTATATGGAAGCACTATCAGTCTACAACCATATACGAGACAGTGTAAGTTATTATTCAAGTAACATAACGTTTCTGAAAATATATGCATAATCATTCTTTTTCCTGAAAATGGTGTTTATTTTCTACGAAGGGTATGAGTCCAGATGTAGTGACGTATGGTACACTAATGAAGGCGTTTTTGTGGGCCAAGAAATTCGATCAGGTATGCAATCTGTCTTCACTCTAGAATTTTTCCACCCTTACCTAGTAGAAAGGCAACTACAAATGTGGTTTTATTTGTTTTGAATTAGGTCCCTAAGATATATAGTGAGATGGAGGCTTCGGGATGTTTGCCGGATAGAAAAGCTCGAGAAATGCTGAAAACGGCTTTAACTGTACTCGAACGGAGGCATTGATGGTCTTGTTAACTTCACTTGACTCAGTTCCAGAAATCCCACAATGCAGAAGATTGTGATGGACAAGTAAGATATTTGTTGCCTTTTAACTTGCTTATATCTGCACCAACTAATTTTTCATTGATTCGTTGTATTTATTTTATATAAATTTTTGTGTCACTGTTATTTTATTTTGTCATTGTAAATACGAAAAATAAATTTGGCCAATTCACAAGAACATTTCAACAGAGGATATAGAAATTTAAAAATAGACCTCATTTGAGGGGGCAGCTAATAGTTTCGTGTCAGACTAATGTACCAAAGAACGAGTGGAACGTGCTCGATGAGTTTATGCTCAAATAAGAGCCACGTCACTCAGCCTTACCTTGATGATGTCAAGTAGAGTGAGAGGATAATATCCATTGTCCACGGATGAATGGTAATTCGACGCCAGATCGAGTCCAATGGTCCAAATGTGAACTTTGTGTTGATCTCTCTCACATAAGTATGTGTAGGGACCGCACGCAATAAGCATTACTGTGTGAGAGATATAGAGACTAGGACCATTGGACTCCGTCTAGTATAAATTTTTTCCAGATGAACCGGTTAGAGGATGAGAAAGCCGCAGCTATCTAATCAATTATGGATTGATGCCAAAAAGAAAATTATATAGGGTACAAATACAATGCAGTTATTTGAAATCCATTCCAATTTGTCGAAAGATTTTTCAGTCTTGTTCCCATGCTTATGTTCACTTGTAAGTTGTAACTAATACGGGGTTAGGGCGACTCCAAACTACCTAGCAAGAAATTCTGACATTGATAAGTACCTTTTAGATTCCATCAATATTCTAGTGAAAATTATGCAATTTAAATAATAAAAAAATTAGGTTGGGTGAAACCCATAGTGGCTATTTAGAAATTTAACCATCATGGGATTCTAATGAAATTTAGACAATCTAAGTGACACCTAAAGCAAAGTCCACATAAAATTGGGACTCAAAACCTCAGAGCTCCTAAGAACGATTGAGAAACGTTGTCTTTTGTAAACTACGAATAAGTAAGAAGAGAACAACTAAAGTAATAAAGTTCTTTCATAACATAAAAGTAAAGTTGATAACAGAGCATCCAAGGCCACAAAACATACATCTGAACACCAACGCACTATTATTCTACTGCACTTGATATACGGTCTTTACTTATAGATATAGTATAGTAGGCTGCTCCTTAGTCCTTTCTGCAACTCAAGATTCAACTGGCTTCTCCAAGTCCTCCACTTCCAGAGGACGGATGAAAGCTTTCTGCTCCAACACTGAATCTGTATTAACACTAGCATGTAAATCACCGTTACCCCTCGAGGCCAGGTTGTCATCCGTTGCAGGGCCAAACACTCCGGTCTCAGGGTGTGGGGCCCAGTATTCCTCGGATTGGGATGGGATTACATGGTCCGGGACCACAGTTGGTAGGGCATGCTCGTCCGGGTTCTTCTCATAAGCAGTAGCGTGCACGCTCCTGCTTATTAGGATCAACACGTCATATACATGTTAAGATTAAAATGACAAGGAGATTCATGTAGTTCTTAGGATGAGACACACAACGCATTTGAAAAATAGGGATGACATTTCTTTGGTCGCTAATTAAAGATTGAGCTGAAAAAGATATGAACTCCCACATTTTAAAATGTTGCGGCCTTCCATCATAATATGTTAACATTTCATACAGAAAACAGAAGGTTTAAAATGGTAGGTGGGCATATGAGTGAATTAGTTGACTCATAATACAAAATTTTCAGTGCCCATCAACATAAGCAAATATATAATCACATGCTTAAAAGAAAAGAAAATATAGTGTTGAAATAATAGAAATAATACCTAAACTCTTTAAGTAAAACGACTCAAACCCCCACATGTAAATGCTACATACCAAGTTGCTAACTGCTTGAGTGGTTTCATATCATATTCATACCACACTCCCATACCTTAATAATTAATTAACCCTTGATCTTATTTATCCAATTGTTTTCTTTGGATTAAAGTCTAAAAATTGCCCATGTAGGGTAGTTTACCAATTTATATTCTCTATTCTAATTTATATTTCTATTTCATAAATCGAAGTCAAGTAAATCTATAAGAAAATGATATACACGCACACGCACACATATATATATATATATACTTGAATTATATACATGAATTGGTATATGAGCTGGAATTCGAATTTGGTGTAGAATATCCTAACCGGGCATTCAACTTCAGTGTTTCCTTTGAGTTTGAGCCTAAATATAATTTATTTATTTGATAAGGGAGACTAAATATAATTGCTCAACTTAATACATGTCTAATAATATTTATATATCTTTATCGAGATCGATGCCCTCCTATGCTGGAGTGCAAATATGGTAAACACTGACTAGTCAGCTGTCCTTATCCAAACTAAACCACCAACTATACTATGGACACTGGTATTTTGTTAGGTGAAATGTCAATATCGAAAAATATCTTAGAATTTCAGCCTGTAAATTTGGGAAGTTTAAACCAATATAATAAACTCAATAACAAACAATTTGCATATACACATGAAATCAGACAATTACTATAAGCTGTACCGGAAAAAAAGAAAATTACTATAATTAAGATTAAAAAAAATGGATCACTCCAAGAAAAACCACAGTAAATCTAGTGATACAACTAACAAGTAATGATCCATAAATTCAAGTAATGATCACTCCAAATAATAAATATCACTCACAAAAAATATAGTGCTAGAAAGAAAGAAACATCCCTAGCTTCTGGAGATGTGTATTTTTGTATTCTTCGAAAGTTGTGAAGATAAATACACACACCTGATAGAGTGAGAAGGAATGATGGCTGAATCACGAGAGCGGATCTGACCGATTAATCGTTTCCCGAAGCTCGCCAGTCCACGACTCTGCAAATTAGCTGCCATACAAGTAAACAGTAATACACCCTTTCGAGTTACAAAAGTTGCAAAGATTGTTTGAAAAGAATGGAAGTCTTGATGAGAGAGCAAGCAATGTAATTGGAAGAAATGAAAACAGAGCCCTTTATATAGTGAGGGGGGGGGGGGGGTTGTTAGTGTGGGCTAATTCTACATCGGATCGAGTTCAATGGTCCAAACGTGAATTATGTTTCGCTCTCTCTTATAATGCGGATCATACATAATATATATTTATTGTGCAAAAGAAATAGATATCGAGACCTTTGCATTTGGTCCCATTTTTCCGACTGTGTGATTTGCGTGTCAAACCGGAATAAAAATTGTCTCCCTTGTTTTGCGTCCGAACCTACCCCGTACTATGGACTGGACAGATCCGTCCACCTTTTAGGGCCGTCTTTTGACGGCAACCGTCATACTTAACGGAGAGGAGCAAGGCACTGTTTTGGATGATGTTAGAAAGGTTTTATTTCACTTATTGCACTGCTAATATGTGTAATTATACTCTGACACTCTATTTGGTTAAAAAAATTGCTAGGAAAAGGAAAATATAACACAAGAAAAATTATTTTTTATTTTTTGGTTATTAAAGAAAATGAAGAAAAAAAATATATGAGACAAAATCTAATACTAATTTGACTCAATACATTTTTTTCACCATTTGATAAATAAAAAGGTGGGAAAAGAAAAATAGTTTTTCTGTGTTTTTCTTTTGGTTACGTACCAATTTCTTTTAATCAAACAGAGTGTAAAAGTAAATGTAATTTCACATTATTTTAATGAGTAAGGTAATTATAATTATAATTATCAAAGGGATGATATGTATAGTTAATTACACATATTAACAGTGCGTAGATGTAATTATCCCTTTTAAAAATGGTTTGAACATAATTTTAATAAAAACTATTCTCGACAATATTTTCTTTTTGGCGTTACAAAAATGGTCATAAATAATCGAGTCAATTCGAATAGAGTGTAGTTTATATTTATTTGACTTATTATCAAGTTTTAAAATTATTGTTTGAGCTTGATTTGAGTGTTAATTCAGTTGAACATTAATTGAGCTTGAAACTTTTGTTTTTTAACACATATTATTATTTGTGCTAATTAAGTTGAATTTCAAAGCTTATCGGAAAAATAAAAGATTGTCAAGCTTGATCTGTTATTTGAAAAATCGAGCTTAAATAAACTTTTGACGATCAATTACGAGTCCAGCATTGAATTTTTTTTTTTTTTTACTCTTATTACAAATATCATTATAAGAAGCAAGAAATACTTTTCATACTAGATTTGCAAGTTGCCAAATCTAATTAAAGCCCGTGGATCATTTGAAACTGTGTGAATATTATGATAATGTATAGTTGGTGTCAAATCCTATATCTATGTGAACCTTATTAAATAAAGTTAAACAAGGCTTTGAAGTAAGTTGTCAAGATTACAATAATCAAGGTCCATATTACATTCAATAAAAGCAGATCCTACGGCTATGTATGTTTATATTTTTTGGGAATATTTTTATTTTTTGGATCATCTAAAAATGAAAATGTACACTCCAAATTAAATTTTATAGAAAATATTTCGAATTTTAAATCTTACTGCACATTTTCTTATATAACTACTTATCATTTCAATCACTTTATTCTCCATCTTTATTAATTACATAATTCAATTATTCAGCACATTCTCTTTCTTACTTTATTATAAATAAAATATTATTTTTATTTTTTATTCTATTATCACTACATATATAACTAATTGAATCAACTTTATATCACATCTACACAATTTTCAAATATTTCTCAAAAACACATCCAAACAAACAAAAAAAATTAATATTTTCACACGAATTTTTATAATACACATTTTCTAATAAAAACTCAAAATTTATATTCGAAAACACACCCAAAGCGTAATAACTTTTTTATACTTTGAGATAGGATTTTGTGTCAACTGTTTTATGCTAGCAAGTACACATTCATGTGGACCTAGTGCTACATTACGTGGATACTGTAACGGCGTATCCCCTTGTCCGTTTAAGAAACATATTCGGGATATTTTACTATTTTCACCGTCAGATCGGCCCACCACTGCTGGTTAAATGACGATCTTGTCCCCCTTTCAGAATCGTTAATTTCGGTCGGTGGTAACTGGTACTTGAAGAGGCGTAATGGCATATCCTCCATCTCTGTAGTGACACGTGTCAGCTTATTTTCTCACCGCAGCTTACAAGCTACTAGCGTTGCTGCGTTAGCCATGTAATAACAACACCTAGGCCTTGTTTGTTTATGTTCTCAAATTTCATTTTCAATATTTTGAATTATAAAATTCTAAAAATCATAACATAAATTATTTTAATCTAAATTTATATTTTTTCAATTTGACTTTTCCAATTTCTTATATAACTATCTATCACTCTCTATATCTATCATTTTACATAATCATCAATTAAAATTATTTATTCCAATTATTATCTTTTTTTTCATACTTTACAATTTTTAATTTATATTTTGTTATTTCTTTATTTATATAATCATTATATAAATAATTAACTCAGTCATTCAACACATCAACCTATCACCATTGATTTGACATATTTTTTACAAATTTCAACAATTTTTATAAAACATAAACAAAAATAACACACATTTAATCATTTTCACAGGAATCTCTCTGGAATACAAATTTCTTAAGAAATTTTATGAATTCTAATATAAAAAAATAAACAAACATAGCCCTAATGTTTTATCTATTACTAGTTCGAAACTTCGAAGACTTTAAATTACGTATAACGGTAAATGAATCCAAATTACCATGTATTTTATTAGGATTGAGGCGGCAGACTTCTACAATTTAACATTAATTCGATGTTTTTTATAAATGAAACTCTTATTGTCACACTCAGATAGATTTAATATTAAAGAATTTGCTTAGTCTTTTGATTGAAGAGGAACAGTCTGTGTTACTATCTTTTGCAAATAAGAAAAAGTAAAACGAAAACAAACCAGTGGTGTAGCATTTTTTATTTTATTTTTTGATAATTCGCATTTTATTATCATAAGAAGACTTTAGGTATTCTTTTATTTAATGAACAAGCTAGAGTATGGTAAACATGATAATGATGTAAAGTTAGCTAAATTTTGTGTGATGGAGGAAATATGCCTTAAAGATTTGAAGAACCATCAAAAGAAAAAACGTGTTGAAATGGTAGTGAATTCTAACTTTAGGCTTTAAAAAGAACCCTTTAAAGCACGGCTATAGTGTTCGGTGATGAATACTTGGCTTGATTTTTATCGATAATATTTCCACTTATTCCGATAACAACATTCCTTAGAAAGTGAAATCCATTTCTGTAGCATAGCAACGCTAGGTGGTCATCTCTTCCCAGTGCGGATTCTATACAAGTTTCCTATCCAACAATGCTTACTCTCATTGCGGTTATTGCATCAAGTACGGGTTACGAAAGCAAGAAAGGACATAAAATTTCGAATATTAAAAATTTATAGGGGAGAAAAAAAATTCTTAAAGTTAAGGGAGAGAAGCTCCACCAGCCCATGCTCCTTTTCTGCCCTGTGAGTTGTGACACACTAGATAGATGCAAATTACAAGATTTGAAAACCATAAATTTTTGTTTGATTTTGTATCAAATCTAAGTGGCCGGTGACCATATAATAGTCCGAATAACCACTTCAATATGTACGTATACATTAAACTACTTTGGAAGTAGATTTTAGATCCATAGGGATTTTTCAAACCCAAAATTATTTGTAAATTCAGTGAATTACCCTCATCGTGTAATTGGTATATCAAAGAGTGCAAATTGAATCTCACCTATCATCTAATTAGTTGAGTTGAAGCAGATCTAATTCAATATGAAACTTCCATAGCTTATAACTTATAAGTTAATGGGAAAAGAACAATTTTGAAAAGGGAACTTGGTATATATCAAATGTTTTCTTAAGAAAGAGTTTTGGTGAAATGTGTAAAGAACAAGAAGGAAAATTATTTGATATATTGGGTGTTGAGTGCCAATTACTGTGTCATATCAGCATAAAATATGATTTTGTGCTAATATGGCATAATCAACGTCACTTGATGTATGGTACACTAGTGCACCAAAAAAAATTTCAAACACGAGGAGTATTTTGAACTCTACTACTTTATATGAGAATCTTTGTGTGACTCAAAAATAATAACAATGACAATGATTCCCAAGCTCATTCCCCACGCATGCAAAAAAGGAGACAAGAAAAGAAGAAGAGTTTTCCAGTTTAATTAGTGGGAATGGAATCTAATGAGGAAAGATTCCCACTCTTATACAAATTTATAAGACTGTGGATGACTAATGGGCTTAATTTACGGGCCTCCCAAATTATGTGTTGCTTTTATGGGGCACTTTTGAACAGGCTTTTATCATTGCAGCCCAATCCTAATTGGATGTTTTCCAATTTCAATTTTTCACTATTTCTTCCAATTTCTACTTTCTTTTTTCCCTCATTTTCTGTATTGTCGGATCCTTTAACATCTATTTACCAACCAAAAAAAAAAAAATTCAACATTTTATTGGTCCCTTATGACCCCCAACATCCCCAAATATTCTAACGTGCACCCAGTTCAGCTCTAGGAAACTTAATCACGTGAAAATGAATTATATTGGCCGAGTACCCAAAATGTTACCGCACTTGTCATATGATTGAGTGAGTTTTAGCACGATCCGGGTTAGAATTTTACCTTACCCAATACACTGAAAAAAAGAATAATCTTAATATAAATTTCCAAGGTGGATAATAGTATTGAGGACAAGAAGTGTGTTATGTGTTCTCGTTTTTGTGGCCATTTAACACTTATAGTTTCAAAAGGGCGTGTGGCTCTCCTAAGTTTATCTACACATCCAATCCAATCCAAGCCACTCAAACTTCCAACCAACACTTTTCAGTATTTCTGACAACTCACACACGCACACACACACTCTTACACTTGCACTTTTGACTCATCAACTATGGCTGCTGCTGGTGCATCCTCTTCCTGTACATCTTCATTAAGCAGAAACCTCTCTATCAAAAACAATTCAAATTACTTAAGTCCTCAGTTTCAGGTATATATATATATATATGTATATATGTTTTTTCTTAGTATAATTTTCTTATCTTATCTTATAAGCCATTTGACTATTATGATGTTGATTATTTTTAACTTTTTGTGATGGAAATGACCAGAAAACTAGTTTCCAGGGGCAGTCAATTCAAGATGCCAAAAGGGTTGTCTTCAGTTCTTTGATTGCTGGGAGTATTTGTAGTGTTAAGAGTGTGCGAAAAAAGGGGCTTGAGATCACAGCTAGAGCTGGAACTGCTAAGAATATTGAGGTTGAAGTTGATAAGCCATTGGGATTGACTTTAGGCCAAAAGCAAGGTGGTGGAGTTGTCATCACTGTGAGTATTATTATCCGGAGTATTTATATACATTCTTATTGTTTTCGTTGATGGGATTGTGGAGTCTGATAAAATAGAAATGCATAAACGAAGGAGAGTGTTAATATGGTTCGGACATTATTGCTAGTAATATGTTACTCAATAATCAATAAAATTTTGTAGTGCGTTGTGATTCTTTGTTGAACCACGTAAATCTTATATTGTAAGTGTTTGAGCGGCCTTCCAATATTTGTATCTTGTTTGTAACACGTTACTGGCATTCTATGTGACAAAATTATATGTATCAAAATAGAGTGTGTTATTAATAGCAATTTTTGAAAGAGTAATCTTGATTCAGGGTGTGGAAAATGGTGGAAATGCTGCAAGAGCAGGACTCAAAGTTGGAGATCAAGTACTCTACACCAGCAGCTTCTTTGGTGATGAACTATGGCCAGCTGATAAGCTTGGCTTCACTAAAACTGCCATTCAGGCCAAACCCGATTCTGTCTACTTTGTCGTTAGCAGGTCGATTTCTTCTCTTTGATTCCACTTTAGAGTTTTGATTCTTCATTAATTTAACATTTTCCAATGTTCATAAAAGCTTTTCATCTTTAAGTGTTACTTAAAATGTATAGAAATGAAATGCACTTTCATGATTAATAATCCTCGGATCAACTAATGATGCAGAGGCGTGGAAGTAGATGTGAAAAGGCTACCAAAGCGTCCAGCTCCCCCGGCCTTTGGTAGAAAATTAAGCGATGCTCAAAAGGCGAGTCTTACTTTTTCACTGCTTGTTCTTCTGTGTGTGTATATCTATATATATATAGAGAGAGAGATATATATATTTCTCTGCCTAAATGCTCAAGGGGTTGAAACATTTTATTTCAGGCTCGTGCTACTCATATATGCCTTGACTGTGGATATATATACACCCTGTCAAAATCTTTTGATGATCAAGTAAGATTTCTTTCCTCCACTGATACAAACTTATTGACATCTTAGTTTATAGCAGTTGATACTTTGATTCTTCAGTAGAACCCAGCTATTTTGCTCGTTTGGTTTATTCAAACGCAATAATCCCGCATCCCGCCTTTAAAGGATTTTCTTAGGCCATACTTTAACGAATTGTGATACATAATACGTTGATTCCCCGTCATACTTTCCCCTATGTTGAAAATGCCTTATTCATATGACAAACCCCCAGCATATGTTATTGTACTAAAATCCATATAGTTGATTGAATAAGTGCAACTAAAATATTCGTATATCTCAAGCGTCATGTCAAGTCTGTGTGGTAGCAATTGCCCTCCTGTCCAGTGCTTGGGCCGATGTACGACTTTTTAAAGATTCAAGTGGTACATTTGTTATCAGTTATAGCAGTTAGCATATCGGCAGGCACTTGATCCTAAATCACCTGTTTAGCAAATTGGCATCAGTTGTGCTAAAAGCAACTACATAGGCTATAACTGATTGCAAGTGCCAACCCAAAATTTTAAACCGTGCATTACCTCAAGCGCTACGTTGAGCCTGCACGGCAACATTGCTCCCGTGGGGCTTGGGCCGTGTATAGTTTTTAGGAAATTTGAGTTGCACTATCGCTAACAGCTATAGCACGTAACAAAACAACATACCCTTGATCTTTCATGCCACATCACCAATGTAGCTCCACGAAGACGAGGACAACTATTGTCACACAGATCACATTAATCTTTGGTTATTTTGTTGAATTAATGCAGCCGGAGGATTATGCATGCCCACAATGCAGAGCGCCAAAGAAGAGGTTTGCAAGATATGATGTTAACACAGGGAAAGCTATTGGAGGAGGATTGCCCCCTATTGGAGTCATCATAGGCCTTTTAGCTGGCATTGGTGGAGTTGGAGCTTTATTAGTTTATGGCCTTCAATAAATATATATATATATATATATTTATTTTGCGATTGCAAATTTTACCGGTCCCAAACATATTTTGTATCCATGTCCCATGTGACACTTAATAAAAGTCGATTTTGATTTTAATTATGTATGTCTAGTAGATTCACTTCTTCCAAAAGTTAATCCATGATTCACATGATTTTTCTTATTTGTTTTAGTTATGAATAACCCTACTTTACTTGTTGTATAAACACGAAAGTCCAAGTCCCAAATATATTTTGTATCCATGTTCCATGTGACACTTAACTAAAGTCGATTTTGATTTTAATTATGTATTTCTAGTATAGTCACTTCTTCTAAAAGTTAATCGATTTTTCTTATTTGTTTTAGTTATGAATGACCCTACTTTACTTGTCGTATACGCATGAAAGTCTAAGTGATGGTGAGTGAAGATCAATCGAAATATGAAATCTTTGGACTCGCAAAATATAATCTGGACTTGAACAATTAAAACATGATTAATTTAAATATGACTTAAACAAATTATTGTAATCACATATAACCATATTCCAGCAGTCAGATTTGCGAGCTGGCTGATTTATTGTTTAAGTTACATTATTAGACCAATTATTTTTTAATAATCCTCAAGATTAAATAAATAAAACTTAATCATTGTATTGATTTAAATAAATTGATGGGTGTCATGAGGTAATTAATTCTTTTATTATTATTGTTATTATTATTATTATATATATGTGTATATATATATATACATATATATATATATTATGTAAAATAAAAGAGAGGCATACTTACAGTTAAGCCACACAAACACAACACTTGAAGACAGCTCCGTCACTATCTCAAACTCTCAAATTCGCATTAAATTCACAAATCCTTCTTTCACACAATTCTACTCGAAAACAAATAAAGAGTCCTTTCTAGTGTTACTTTTAGAGAGAGAAAGCAGAGAGCTTTGGAGAGAGAGAGAGATGGAGAGAAAGGTGATAATAGTGTGCTGTGTTGTGGGGTTTCTAGGGCTGCTCTCTGCTGCTACAGGCTTTGCTGCAGAGGCTACGAGGATTAAGGTTTTTTTTTTCTTTTCTAAGTTATTAATTATTGCTGGAGAGTTAATGTTATTATCTACTCAATTAGCCTTTTGTTTGTGTTATGGATACATTTTTTATTATGTACTGTAGCTTTATATACATGTCTTTTCCTTTTTTTTTTTTTTTGGGAATTAAAGAATGTGCATATTGGCTGGTTTAATTTTTTTGAAAAAGAATTAAAAATGATTTATTTATTTATTTTAGTTATTTTAGAGGGTCAGTTTATAGAATGTTAAATTCACCAGAATCAGGTTTTTAAAAAAAGGTTTAATTTTGCTAACTTAATTGAAGAGATCAGCTACTTATGGTCTATGGCCGAGGCCTGAGTATAGCAATTAAGTGTCAATTTGTTTGATTTAGGTATGAATGTTTAGGATTGGGGTTTTCTCATGTGACCTCTTTTGAAGCTTAAGGCGGTTATTTGTGTAGTTTTCGGATGAATTATAATGGATATAATTTGCATATATTTGATATGAACTGCATTACTTGTGAACTACAATCTTTATTACATTCCTTTCTGGTCTTACATTTTGTGAAACAGAACAGTAGGCAATTATATCTTTATTCATATTGTGAATTTGCCGTTGACAAGTAGATCTCGAACGACAGCTGAACAAGGGGCGTGAGTTTATGTGTATTTGCTATTTCATAATTTTAACCATGTCACGTTTTAAATCATCAATTACATAATTCTCTCAGCTTTTGATACTCATTGGCATAAATGTAAAGCAAAAATACCTAAACACTAATTGAACATTTTCTTATTATTTTTCAGTAAACCATAATATTTTATTGTTTGTTATTATGTAGAGTAACCAAGTCAATTACCCGTCCCCTGAAGAATGTATATATCCGAGAAGTCCTGCCCTAGTCCTTGGATTAACTGCAGCTTTTGCTCTCATGATTGCACAAATTATCATCAACACTGCAACTGGATGCATTTGTTGTAAAAATGGCCCACATCAGTTGAACTCTAATTGGACACTAGCACTTGTCTGCTTCGTCGTTTCCTGGTAATTTAATCACGAACATCTTATTCCAGTCAATTGTTGTTGTACCATTTTATACCTAGATGCAAATTTTACCGAGCTAACCTGAGTAGTAAATTCCCGGATTGTGTTGCAATTCTTTCTGATGGAATTATGGAGTCTCATAAGAGCAAGTACTCTAGAAAGGAACTCGATTCACAGATCCAATATTGTCTACAAGGGTATTATTGTCATTTATAGTAGTGGTTGTAGGCCTGGACTCCAGTTATAAATAGATTTTGCATGTCTCTTGTTAACTGTAACTTGAATTCAATGGAATTCTAGTGCGGCCATAGAGGTAGGTCATTATTAGTTGAATCACGTAAATCTTGTCGTGTCTGTGCGAGGGTATTTTGATCATTTGCTGTAGTAGTTGTACCTCTAGAATTCAGGTACAAATAGATTTGGCATGCCTCTTGTAATCTGTAGCTCAAGCTCAATAAGATTCTGTAGTGCAGCCATAAAGGTAAGCCATTATTGGTCAGGTCACATAAATCTTGTCGTGTCTGTGATTATTCCTCCAATGTTCTCCTCTAGCTTGTTTCATTCCAAACATTTTCTAATGCCATATGCAGGTTTACGTTCGTGATAGCATTCCTTCTGTTGCTAACAGGTGCAGCCCTCAATGAGCAACACGGTGAAGAAGAGAACTTATACTTTGGCAATTACTATTGCTACGTTGTAAAACCGGGTGTTTTTGGTGGAGCGGCCGTCTTGTCACTTGCCAGTGTCGTTCTTGGGATTTTCTATTATCTCACTTTGAATTCAAAGAAAAACACAAATGATTCATGGGGTTCATCTGTTCCTCCCACTCAAGGTGGCATTGCAATGGGACAACCTCAATTTCCTCCTCCACAGAATGCTCAAGATCCCGTCTTTGTGCACGAAGACACTTACATGAGGCGGCAATTAACGTAGCCAATATTTTGACGAGTCTCATTATTGTCATGGTTAAAAAGTAGTATTAGACGATAGTGATAGGGACAAAAGTGGCTGTGTGTGAATTTGGTTGAATGAAATATGTTAATAGAGCCCGTTTTCTTTTGTCGAAACTAAAAAGTACAGTTCCTTGCTTCAGTTTGTTTTGGGGATTTTCATATTCTGAGTGATGAATCTCCTTAATAGCTTAGAGTAACCCCAGGAACTATTTTAGCTACCAATATAGCTTTGAGGTGACCCGTAAGGATACTTCACCGCAGTCTAAATCCCTTCTCTTTGGAAGTCTACCGACGGAAGACCCTTATTGTGACACGATGGAGAATGAGGAATATAGATTTTATCATTAACTTTGTGTTTGGATTGATGGATTTGGATTTGAGGAATGAGTTATGAAATGAAGTATATAAATTTCATGGATTTAAAATCCACCAATTGAAAAAACAGCATAGCATAAAAAATTTGAAATCCATTGTAACTTACACCCATTAGAAAGTGTTCTTCCCATGAATGAGGTTTGTTCCTTTGACCAAGTACTCATACAAAGAAAGGGAATTCGGAATTTTTTTGACGAAAGTGATGCCTGACGTTCAAATCCTCAATCCAAACACATTGTAAAAAGAGTTTTTTTTCTAACTATACACAATTTGAAAAAGTCCTTGTGTCACAATAGCAAACTTAGAATAGGGTACGAGGCATTTTATTATGCATTGATAACATCATGGGTACAATTTTTGAGATATAAGTCACAATCAGTGACTTGCCAACATATTTGGTATTACTCACGAAGCTTCTACAATTTACACATCAAATATAAACAGTATTGATACTGAAAAATCAGTTCAACAAAGTATCCCAAACTTTACAAAAATGGTGAAAATGTATATAAAAAAGAAAGGAAAAAATATGTATATGTATGATGATGGACTGATCAGAGTCGTCTTCCAGGAGCACCAACGTCAAACATGGAAACCGTTGCTAATTTATCTGATGCGATTCAAGTGAGCAAATGGCTCGGCCACACTTGTCTTTGGCGCAGGCTTAGCCACTTCAGGTGTCCCAAAAACGTTCCAAAATCGAAGAGTTTCATCTCCTGCTGCAGATGCAACTGTGCATCCATCTGGGCTCTGAGCCATAAAAAGAACCCTAGAAGTATGACCAGTGAGCTCAGCCATCTTCACCATTGAAGGATATTTCCAAAGAGTAAGCTGATTCTGAGTAAAACCATGAGAACTAAGCAATTCACGCTCATTTTTGTTCCACAGAAGAGCACACACCTGTGAGCCAGTGTCCACTGAGTTCAAACATGCACCAGTGTGTGTGTTCCAGAATTTTATACACCTGTCACCGCCACCACCGCCTGAGGCCAATAAATTGCCTTGGAAAGGACACCATGCAAGTGCTTTAACAGCAGCCGTATGATCCTCGAGTCTGTGAAGCCACTGTGTTGGAGCATTTGCTGAAGCCATTGATCGGTCCCATATGTGGAGGAGATTGTCATTTCCACCACTAGCCAATTGCTGGCCTGAGGCAGACCATTTAAGCCCACAAACTTCTTGTTGATGCCCTCGGAAAGTCTCGACAATGTGTTGCCTCACTCTTACGTCGTTGTTGATGATCTGACCGTCCATTCCTCCTGTGGTCAAGATGTGATTGTTCCAGTCCAATGCACCAACACGGGAAGCGTGACCGCCTTTCAAGGTCCTCAGCTGCAGAAACAGTAGATTGAATATTAATTAATTGAAAGAGAATAAAAATAGGGAAAATTGCAGCATTAGTCCTCTAGTATAGAATAAATTCTCTTGCAATTCTAGTCTCAATGTTAACAAATTGCAAAATTAAACCGCATTGGATATTTTATTTTTTTTAATTTTTTTTTGCATTTCTAGTCCCAATCATTGAATGGATGGAAACGTTAGTAAAGGAAGGACCAAAATTGCATTGAACTAATTTTGCAAGTTGACAAAAATGGGACTAATTGCAAATAGGATATCCTACAGAACCAATATTGTAATTTTGCCATAAAAATAAGGATTTCTAAGAAATGAACATTGATAAAGGGGTTCTCACCAATCTATTGGCCGTCGAGTCCCATAGCTGAACGTCGGAGTTGTTAAGACCAACAGCAATATGCTTTCCGTCAGGAGCCCATTTGACGCTAGTTACTGGACCAGTTTCTTCATCAACAGTAAGAAGTTCTGAGGTATTCCCATCAGACGCATCCCACAAATATACTGTACTCCCAAGAGCAATAGAAAGAACATTGCTGCTGCCCCAGTCTAGTAAATTCAAATAGTAATCATCCATAAGGTCAGGGGCATCTAATGTCCTCTCTGATGTCTGCATCAAAATTATTCAAATGTGCCAACAATTTAGCATTCATGTCAAAAACTTCTATTTGAATGTCCCAATTGAACTCAATCGATAATCCAATTCTTCTTTTTAAATTCAAATACCAATACAAGAATAAGAACTGAACCAACCTGGGGAATGTGTCGACGGGGTTTGGCAGATTTGACTTGGTGAGCAGCCGATGATAACTCATTTGGAATGGCCTCCACCGGGGTTGGTGGCTTATTCTTGAATGCCAGAATGCGAGTCCTGTTCATGTTGAAGGTTTCCGCAAGCTGCTTCCTGTATGCCTCCCGGGAAGGAGAAGAGCCCACAGCTGGATTTTCCTTACCTTTCTTACCTTCTGTAAGCATGTAATGAGCATAATCGAAATCCATAGCTGATCTATTAGGTATGAACCGATCCAACTGTAAAAAAACCAAGATCAGAATATTGTTCAGAGGCATAAACATTAATCATTTTCTTCCTTTTTTAAATAAAGGAACCACTAATAAAAGACATCATCTTAGAAACAAATAAATCAACCAGAGCATGTATGAACTCTACTAAGCCGATAAATCCATATTTAAGAACAAAAATTGAACTGAAATCCATTTAATCTTTAAAATAAATCCAAATTTCTTTGAAAGCAGATGGAGATTGAAATCACATTCTGAAACGAAATTACTTTTCCACTATTGATGTAAAAACCAAAACATATCTAACTCATACTAGTCTATATGCACAACATATACATAAATTACTTAATATGACATATAAATCAAAACACAAAAAAAATTGCTGATAAAGATTTGAAAGTCAGCATATGCAAATTACATATAACATACATTTTCCCTCGAATTTCTTCTTTGCAGAAACTGTTCTTGAAGAGGGCATCGTGATTGAGTCTTGTTCGAAGATGCAGATGAGTTAATCATTCCTGTTTCCATAGGTTAGCGCAAAAGAAAGCAAATCCACAGCAAAATAAAAACAGAAAACACGATATAAATATATAGATATAGATATATGCGACTACTACGTGTATGTATGTGTGTCTAACAGAGAGTGAGAAATCAAATTCACTGCAAAATAACAAATATAATCAAGGAAAAATAAGCCTGCAAAACAAAGGATCGGATTACGGAAAAACAATTATAAATTGAATTAAATTGAATTAAACAAACAATCAAACAAGTAATTAAGATCACAAAAACAGCGAGCGCGAGAGAGTTTCCGTTGATCGAGATCGAGATAGAGAGAGAGAGAGATGATTGTAAGATTGATTGATGATGAAATTGATGAACTGAGGGGTTTATATATTCATTCAGAATTGGGATTAGGGTTTATTTGCGCAGTTTGTGTGAGTTTTTCTGCTAGGGCTAGGAAGAGGTTAACGGCTATATTCTGAAGAGAGCCGTTGAGATTTGCATTTGACGAAATAGCCTTTGCTGCTGGAGAGAGTTTTCGTTAATCGTAGGGGTATTTTGGTAAATGCAATCGAGTTTGGGGCATTTCAGGTTGGGCCGATGGGCTTGGCCCAAAGCTTGGAAGAAGATTTCTCGTTTCCCCACTCTGACATGGATTTCATAATAGATTATTAAATTCGTATTATTTTATGTCAAATCTAGACAACATAATTTTTAATTGTACATTATATATAAGCTATTTGTACTTGGATTTTTAGAATAATTCAAAATTTTCAAAATGACTCGGTTTTTAATTATTTCATAAAAAGTATTCCAAGTTTGAATCCATTCAAATCCCGACTTTCTGTATTTTTTTTAATTCTTTTTATTCAACATCTTATTAAAAGATCATACTTAGTTCAGTATCATTCTTATAAGCTTTTAAAACTCACGTCTCAATATAATCAACGTGATTTGATTCATATACATAATAATTGCATCTATACATAAATTTGGAGTCACGAAATTTCACATGATG
Source organism: Buddleja alternifolia (assembly GCA_019426215.1). Classification (NCBI taxonomy): domain Eukaryota; kingdom Viridiplantae; phylum Streptophyta; class Magnoliopsida; order Lamiales; family Scrophulariaceae; genus Buddleja; species Buddleja alternifolia. Next base: position 45,311,251 of record CM033395.1, read on the forward strand.
AGTCGAATCTCATGCCATCCCAAATCCCACAAATATTAATTGCAACACGAAACCACCATTGATAGAACGGACCAAACAAGTAATCTACAAATTCACAAACTGAATGATCGATCGTAAGCAAAAACAGAAGCTAAAATTTACACACTTGCTTTCAAGTTGTGATTTGTGAAAACATACAAGCTTTTAATTATTTCATTCATTGGTACACAGATGAAAATTCCTCACAAGAATTGAGGTCTTCTTACATTATATGTTTATTGTCTAGGCATCAAGAATCCAGCAATCTTAACATAGCACATCTATTATCTGTAGCCCAAATTAATGCATAATGTTACACATTTCTTGGAGAGAAACTTCATCTCCCAGTCTAATGCTACAACACAAGAATGAATAGTTACTGCTCAGAATTCTCAACTAAAGATTGCAACTCAACAGTTGTGGAATGAGAGAATTTGGGTGGAAGAGACATCAGATGTTTATCTCCACTCAGCTTCTGCACTGCCATACCCAACGAATATCCTAGAGCACGTCCGACTGAAACAGCCACTGCATTTCCCACTTGACTGTATCTGTTATAAACAAACGGAAGATGCAAAAAGCCAAATAAGAACAAGGTCGAAAGCGCGTAACATGACACGAAATACACAAGCAATTATCCAAGCACTATAGCATGGTTTTTAGAGCAGCATCTAGCACAGAAGCATTATCAACAAAAAATATTTTGTTTAAAAAGTATTTTAAAATTTAAAAATTTTAAAAAATATATTGAAATAACACTATATAACTTTATAATAGTAGAAAAAGGTATTATCAACAAAGAACTAATCATTTGGTTTATGCCTGATAGCAGTCACTATAAGGAATACTTGCCTTTCTTTCAGTTTCCCATAGAACTTATAGTGGTCGTGAAAGCCTTGAAGCCTTGCACATTCACGTAAAGTTAGGATCCTGTCTTGTTCAGGATGTAAAATTGCCTGGATCGAAAAGAAATAATTAACTTAGTTGAATTGCCCCACCTCCTCACTCAAGATAAGTAAATTAAAGTATAAAGAACAAAGAGGCCAAACTCGGCTGTGAGGATCCGGAAAACAGAGGACAGTTGGTACAGTCTCGTCCCACCACAGTCGTCCAAATGGTCTGCATTTTCAGTTGAAAGAGAAAGGACCTCATTAGAATGCAAAGAAATATAGAGTATATTATTGATTAAACTGCTAAAATTAAATATGCTCACTTTGATGACCTTCCATCACGGAAATTAATGGCATAGTCGGGTACCTAGTGATGGCAAGAACAACGCAAAAGCAAAGTTAAATCATCATATTTCGTGGAAAAATGGCATAAGAATGTAATAGTCCCCTGCCGGTTTAATAAACTAAATAAACATAAAGGAAGTCAAGGAAAGGGGGGATGTTATAGAATTTTTCCATTCAAATTTGAAAGTGAAACCAGCTGCTTATATAGTTCATTGTGATCTTTGCAGAATTACTTTTGTATATTGCGAAGAAACCTAAGGAAAAATTGATCCAGTGCAAATGTTTCAAGACAAAAGTTAATCAATTAATTCAACCAGAGTTTCACATATATCTATTAATGTTGTTCAATCAACAAGACCAGCAGCCACAGGATTATATACAATCTACTGCTTCAAACTCGTTTTAAAAGTTGAGATTTAATAGCAAATAAACAAATATTAATACAAGAAAAATAAACATTAAGTTAGATAAAGTTCAGAAAATAACATTAAGTGAGTTTCCAGCTAATGATTAACTACTAGTTATATATTACCCATTGCTTTCCAGATGGCATTAAATTTTGTTCCTCCGCACGTCGAACAACATTGTCAGGTCTAATAACAATGCCTGGGAGGTCTCTAAAATTTGCACCCTGTGGAATGAATTGAAGAATCAACATCAGGAAGCCTAATGTGTTGCACAAAAATCCACAGAGCTAACCTTTCTTTTTGGTATTTTACAAACTCGCATATAGTCATCCTCATTTAAAGGATAAGGCAGATGATCGTAGAGAACAGGCTTTTTGGGCATACTTCTGTCACTGGAAGGTGAACCCATCATATCTTAAGAAAAAGGAAAAAAGGAAGTTAGTTCAAATCCCTTAAAGGTGATGATAAATATTCATTCAGCAAACTGTTTTTTCAGGACAAGAAAGTGATAGGCAGCAGATCATACAATTTGCCAGAATAAACTAAAAGTTCAATGATCATATGTCCTACCACATTTAGCTGCTCTGATATACTTTTGAAACTCAGTTTCAGGAGCTTTATTGTAAGACATCTTGTCACGTTTCTCATCATTTGCAACCTTAAAGAGAAAAACAAAATATGAATCAGATTGCATCACTACAGAACTAGATCAAAATACCAAATAATTGACACGTACAGGAGGGAGATCAGAAATAGCATCAGCGAGGAGGACGATTTTTTCTAGATCCCGAGATTGTCCTTCATCATAAGCAACAACACTACGCTGCAAGATAGAATAGGATCAGCTATAAAGTTTATTAGGAACCACACTTGCAAAAAAATTAAAATGTCAAGCACCTCAAACTCACTAGGAAATCCATACTGGATGACCACATCGTGTGTTGGAAGGGGGAACTGGGGCAATATCTACCAGAAAAAAAACAGTCAAACTCAAGTTCAGTAAATTTAAACAGAAATGCAGAACCTCCCATGAAGACAGAAACTTCTGAACAGTGTTAAATAATGTAAAGCTCTCCTGGTTGGGTGAATATGTGATGTGATAGGCTTGGTTGGTAAAGAGAAAATAGAGTATTTAGACATATATAGAAAATGTGGTTTTACTCTGGCAGCATATCATTCAATGTGTTGTGTGTAATCAGAGCATACTCACAGGAAAATGGCTTCAGTTGGTGCATGTTGAGTGGAGAAGTTTGCAATAAAAAGGAATAGGGAGAAGACAGTTGCAAGGATGAGAGCATTATTATTATAACTTGTAAGCTAATAAGAAAGTAAATGACTGGCCAATATGATAACATTCTAATAAGAATTTCAACATTGCTTTGAATTCATAACTAACTGATATTCAAGGTGTCAAGATAAGGATTGGTGGTACTTGCCTCATGTGGATGAGCACCCCATAAGAAAGCACGCAAGCGAAATTGAGGAAGACCGTAGCAACCAGCAGCCATAATCCCAAGCCTTGCTTGGTAATGCATACGAACCAAACGGCTTATAGCATATCTTCCTAGACAGCCGTTGGCAAACCTCAAGATATCGATAACATTTTCCATTAGAACATACTTCGGCCTTAAGAAATCAATAATATCCATGAAAATTACAATTTGGCGATTTCTTTCGTCATCAAGAGGAGAATCAACATTTCTGAACCGGTTGTAGCCACTAATTCCTTGGCATGGAGGGCCGCCACAAATTACAGCAACATCTCCCTGCAATATGTTGATACCATGTAGAGGGAAAATCTTAAAGAAGACTATTTCATAGGTTGACGATTGAATAGTCACTATATAATAAGCAACACTCCAACGAGAGTTGTTTGATCTAAACTTTGTTTTCCATCACATATCTGGCAATCCTGTCCCGAAGCTTTCTACCCCCCCCCCCCCACACACACACACAACCCCCAAACAAAACAAAAAAAAAAAGGACCACCTGTGGCACAGGAAAAGTACAATAACAAGCATAGACCTTTTACTGTAAATTATTGGCGCTTTTTTCTTTAAGATTTTCCAGTTATGGCGTCTTCTGTGTCTTTCGGATTTTTGTGAAGTTTGTTTAAACCCAATTTATAGATTTCTCTTATTATTCTGTTATATGGAAAAATAGCTAGAAGTCATATACTCCACACTTGTCTTTAGCCTCAGATCATTTATTGTAGAACACCTCAACCAGAAAAACTCAGCATTTCTTTCTGAATATGATAAAGTATGGCACATAAAAAGATCAATCATAATTCATACCGGATGTGGCAGTATTTTTGCTTTCATTCCCTTTAGTACAAATTCTCGTATCTTCTCTTGGCACTTGCTAAAAATGAGCAGAAGAAAGTTATCAGTGAAATAATTCTCTTTGATGATTAAAACAGTGGGTTAAATCTTATACTGCATACCTCAAGTTCTCAACTGGCTCCCATGTATCATCACTTGGACCATATCCAATCCAGCGCACCTGAAAGAGCGTAAAGGTTATAAAACAGCTAAAGGCATATCGTGGCTTGCTAGATAAAAGGTAGCTTTTCAGATTACTTAAGGTAACATCATAGAGTCAATAAATTGATTTGAATTGGCACTTTGAATAGCCCATATTAGTAAAACTACATGTTTACTTCAAAGAGTATAACAGTAACTGTGCATCTAAAATTATTTTCAAAAGAATGAAGCAGATTGATTAAACATAGCAATTCCTTTTATTTTGTTTCTCATGTTTGGCTTTACTGAAATTAATTTCTTTTTCCCTACAATGCAAGGGAAGCCTCTAGCTTGCATGCTGATTTTGTCTATTTCAGAGGATGTATACTTGTTTTCAAGCTCTTACAAGTGAAAATTTACCTGAAAATGAAGCCTCCGCTTGCCTGTTTCATTGGGGTCACCAAAGCAGATATCTACTAACTTCTCCACTTCATATTCGCTGGAATCTTTGCTCTCAGATTTTGACTCTTTGTTTTCATTAGCTTGTCGATTTGTCCTTGACCTCAGCTCTTTCTCTTCATGGTTCCCATATCGTTTGCACAAACAGTCCCATTCCTTCAACAGATCAAGAAAATCCTCCGCTGCCTCATTCCTAACCTGTTCAAGGTATACACTTAAACACTAAAAATACTTCCAAGACTAGGAGACTTGAAAGTGAAAGACAATTGAATACCCACTTGTGTCTCGGGATGATTTAGCCTTACGCTTTCGCATGCTGCTTTATCAATGTCAATAGCCCATCTCTTCCAAAGGTGAAAGCAAGTCATTTACCATCAAACACCAATTCTAGTTGTGAGAAATGAGACATTCTGTGAGATTTAAACTGAAATTTTATATATATTACCGTCACAAGATCTACGCCACACGCTTTACTCCCAAGGCACAGCCCTGTCGACATTCCTCCACAACCAGAGTACATATCCAATAATGCTAGCTCAGATATACAGATTTCCCTAGTGGGCTTTCCATCTACAGTACTCTTGGTGCCAGTTCCATCTCTACTTATGGTTGAAGTCATCAGAGGATCAGGCAGAGAGGATAAATCACTATCATCTGCGTGATTATTTTGGTGGATCAGGAAGGCAGAACAGTATAATTGACTGCCCAAACAAAACTTCTAGGAAAAAATTGGCCAAATTACCAATATACAAAAAGTAGGGTTCTATTACACCAATAGTCTTTCCAGACTATAAGTTTCAAGTTTGTCGCTACATTTTAAGACAAAACAAATGTCCAATCTTCACATTCTATTACAGGGAGTGACACTAAGCAGTTTCAAGAAACAGACTATACAAGAAGCATGAAACCGAGAAGTAACTTAAAGTTTTACACCAATGAATTTTATTTACCTGTAAAAAATTTACTGAATGTTGAGTAATCCACAGAGTATTTCATATCAAAATAGAAGTCGCAAGGTGGAATTGATTTTGCTTTCAAATTTACCTGTGGGAGAATGAATATTGGAAACAAATTAGTATTAGTGAACAAGAAACAATAAAAGAATTAATCAATATAAGATCTATCAACTAGTTTAAGAGATATATAGCAAAGGTTATAAGTAAAAGCATACAGATCTGCGACATACATTTGGAGCTATTTGAACAACTTTTACTTTTGAAACTATACAGTCTAATAAGTTGTCGTTGACTAGAGTAGAATAGAATAACCGTTTCTTGTCATGAGATCTCCCATCATCTTTTATTACCTGACATAGGAAGCTTGTTAGAAAAGGTACACAAAGAAGCAACAAATAGCATCAAAGTACACACTATTGTTACCGTATCTTCAGCTCTGAAAAACCATTGGACCCTAAAAAAGTCTTCACCATCTACAGTCTCAAAAAACTCTAGTATCCTGCCAACATAATTAGAACCTCCCTTTGGACCCTAAAAACATAAATAGACATAGGTTAGAGGAGGTCAGGATAAGAACTCGTTGTTACGCTGCTTAAGCTGGCGATGCCAATTACAGAAGTTCCCTTCACCAAATGCTTCAAAGTTTAGAGGCAAAACTTACTTTCACATATGCACAATCACCAAGATCGAAGATGGTCTTCAATATTTCAGCTTGAGAATAATGGCACTTTACATTCAAAACAAGCTCATCATTATCATCATCATCATCATCATCAACAACACTACAAAAAAGTTGGAACCCACTCAACGATGAGATCTAAATATGCTAACGTATTTAGTAAATAAATAGCACTTACCCGTGTTTTGATGATTGTTTATTATTTTGTGGCCCCTGGGACATAGAATGTAAAGAGATTCAGGCATGATATTAATGAAATAACAAGGCATATATCAATCTCAAAATTACTTTTCAAACAAGACAAGTCTTATGTGCTTGAATATCTTCTTTAGCATCGAAAGCATTATTTTTGCTTTTCAACATTCAACAGACAATTATTCATGTGTTTGTATAGTGTAGTTTAACAGTCATTCCTAAATAGAGATTTATTAAAAAAGATGTTGGTAAACATTTATAACAATTAATATATGCATTCAACTATATATGCATTCAACTTATAGTATAAACATCTTTTTTGTACCTTTTTCTCGACATGTAACAAAAGTACTCTTGATATCTTTTTGGTAGTTTATTTAAACTCCATTCACATTGTAAATTTTCAATATCTAGAGAAAATCCTAACATGAGCAGTATGAAAAGTGGACCTCCAACTAAAGCTCAAGTCCAACGTTGTACATTTGAAAAAGGGTATGACATAGGATTATTCATTTTAAGCAATATATGATGATTTTTCAACAAACAAGGCAGTAGGAGACATATCACAATCCAACACCTTACCATGTGCATGTAACACGAGCTTGAACTTCTTAATGACCCAAGCTTGAACTCATATATAAGTGTCTAAAAGCCGCAAACTGACTAATGGGCTTTTATTGATTTGTTTTTATTTAGTCATATTTTAAATTATACTGTAATTTAGATAGTAGTGGTAATAGTAATATTATTTTTATTCTTAATAACAATAATATGATGATAATGACAATAAAGTAATATCAAAATAATTCTGTGTTACAATGTCGCAACTCTCTATTACTGTCAGAATATTAACATCTTCAAAGAAATAATTGTTAATAATTCTTTTTAGTACAGGTGAGCCTGAGTTCGAACGAGCATGAATAAGCTCGACTCGAATGGTTTGAGCACGATACCTTTTATATGAGCTCGAACTTCAGCCCAAATTTACAAGTTCAGGGACCTAGAGCTCAACTATTTTAAAGTAATCTTGAGTTCTTGAGCTCGAGTCTAAAACTTCTAAAATCTCAAGAGCTCGACTCATCTACAACACCAGTTCTGCGTGCACATTCAGCCAAGTTCTTTCAAAGAAAGGAACTATAGACAATTCTCATTCAAGCAACGCGAGTTGATAAGTTAGACGCCAATGATTAAATTCCCTTCAAATCACATAAAATTCGTTGTAATTCTCTACATTCGGCAATTGTGCAGAAACTCTACGATAAATAAAGAATTCGAAAAGAGTATGCACAAAACAACGAACAACATTACCGCAACAAATACCTTGTTTTCCTCATACCGCCAAGGCCAACGGCGCCGAGCTTCACCCTCGGGAATCGGATTGCCGACAAAGAACGACATCTTCTTCCCAACCTTATGCTTCTTCGATGGTGGCGATTTCTCCATAAAACCATCCAAATTGACAGAATGTGCCTCGACATCGTTGCTCTCACCTCCACCATTCTCAACCAATCTTGGAGACCGCCGACGAGAGAGGCTTTCCGAGCTCCTCAGCGTTTCAATTTTCCGATTAGACAATTTGTTTTCCGATAAGCCATTAGGTTGCGGCGAAATCTCCACATCGGCTCTGGCTTCATTGGTACAGTTTAGGTCAGGAGTTGCCGGATCAGAGTTCTGCGGCGGTGGCGGCGGCGGAAGAGGAGCTAAATTCGTATTCTCTGAGTGGATGTGCTCCAAATCCGCCATTGCTGAAATTGTGAACTGCTTGAGAACTGAAGAGACTGAAAGAGAGAAATTTCAATTGAAAGTCGAAACGAGTAATATAAGTGGAAATGAAGGGTATTGTGGTCAATAGGGCATATCAATTTTGGGTAAAGATCTTTGGGCGGGATTGGGTGAAATGTTTGAAAATTTCTTTAAATGGATATGAATATCAATTTTTTTTATTGGGAAGAAATGTTATATACCACGATTTTTATACCACTTTTTTTTTCTTTCTTTTTTTTACGTCACTTTAGGTTATAAATATGAATGTATTAAATTTATTTAAGTCAATTAATTGTGAAATGATTTCTTTTCAAAATTATAAAAGGTGAAAATTCGACAGTATATAGAATGTGATATATAACATTGATCTTTGGTTAATGTGTCTTGTGGTTGTGTTATATGTGCTCGATTAATTAACTCCAAAAATGTAGATGAAAATTGATAAAGTGAAGAAGAAAACGTATCTTTACACAGGAAATTAAGGAACTATAGAGTAATTGAAAAAAAAACAATATTAAAGTACGAGTAATTTAGTGTTCAATTGCTAAAGTATGAACTTCACGATTAGTGCATTGTCTAAGAAAAAGAACAAAAGTTAAAACAAAAATTATATTCTTGCAATTTAAAAAAATAAATATATTTTTATAAAACGAAATGTGCAAATCAATAGAATTAATAGGGTTCAGTTCACAATCAAATCAATGTATTCTAACCATCATTATATATGCATAGCACAATCAAATCAACGCGTTCATTGTTAGACATTATTCTATGAATATTATAATTAAGGACAAATGTCACTTATAGTTCATAAAGTATTTAATTTGTCTCATTTACGTCCCTAAACTAAAATTTGTTACGCTACCGTCCCTAAAGTAATAATTTTGTCTCACTTTAGTCCTTTTAGCTCAAAATTGAACCTAAAGTAAGGGTAAAATGGTAAGATTAAGTTTTTTTGTCCCTTTTTGGGAATTTTTTGGAGCTTTTCGACTATGCAGACAGCAGCACGCGTTTTCACGAGAAAATTCATAACTCGTTGTAGAAAGCTCGGATTCATGAAACGTTTTCTTCCCATGAAACTAGACACATAGGGCTATCCACAGATATATCACACATAACCAGGAGATATCTAAAACAAAGCAGTTTTGTATTCAAAGTTAGCGAAAAATCGATCGGCGATGCAGACAGTTGTGCGCGTCTTCACGAGAAAACTCATAACTTATTGTAGAAATCTCGGATTTATGAACTGTTTTCTTCCCATGAAACTAGACACATAAGGCTATCCATACATATATCGCACATAATCAGTAGATGTCTAAAACAAAGCCGTTTTGTATTCAAAGTTAGCGAAAAATCTCTTGGCTGTGCAGACAGCTGTGCACGTCTTCATGAGAAAATTCATAACTCATTGTAGAAAATTCGAATTCATGAACTGTTTTCTTCTCATGAAACTAGACACATAGGGATATCCACACATATATTGCACATAATCAGTAGATGTCTAGAACAAAACAATTTTGTATTCAAAGTTAGCAAAAAAATCAGAAATATGAAACTATAACTTAAAAATGTAAAAAGCCCAAAAAAAACGGACCAAAGCGAGACAAAAATTTCCCAAAAAGGACCAAAGCAAAACAAAAATTCCAGAAAAGGGACCAAAGTGAAACAAAAAACTGAATCTTACCATTTTACCCTTACTTTAGATTCAATTTTGACCTAAAAGGATTAAAGTGAGATAAAATTATTATTTTAGGGACGATAGCGTAACAAATTTTAGTTTAGGGACGTAAATGAGACAAATTGAATATTTTAGGGACTATAAATGACATTTGTCCTATAATTAACATATTAAGTATGTTTCTTTTCGAATCATGCAAATCTAAATTTGATTACAAAAACACAAATGCTAGACAATGCTACATGCATATAATGAGAACCTACCATAATGTAATACATTCTAAATTACGAAATTTTAAATTTGATTAAAAAAATTGTTAACAATCTAATTCAAGAGGGGATACCCTATATATCTAGTCTGACAAATTTAGGTTGATAGTTATAATTTTGAGTCATAAAGTCTTTATCTAGATCCATAAAGGAGGGGAGAGCCACAACTTGTGGCAGTCTGGATTCGAACCCAAGACCTCTCATATAAAGTGAGAGGTAAATACCACTAGACCAACAGGTCTCGGGTAAAATTGTTAACAATCTACAAGCAATGATTGTACCATAAAAGTTGGCTCTGCCATAATATCATTACATGTGGTAGCACATTTCGTGCACGCAAACTTTTAAGAAGATTGATCAGATAATCTTTATTCAGTCTTGTAAATAATTCAGGCCCAACATTTGGGGTCAACAAGCTTTGACTGTGATATGCAGACAGCTCATGGACCGGTTTCTTACAATACTCGTGGGCCTGAATGTATTTGGAGTGTGTATAATGAAGGCCCATGTTTGTTGAGCAATCCAATTAAGAAATAATTCTGTGAACATTGGCAGAATAAGCCCAATGAATCTCTCAACAGGATGCTACTTTGAAATACTTTTTTACTTATGATTGTAATTATAATGGAGAATTTTGTTTGGAATTCCAATATATGTAAGCAAATGTGATTATTACAATCGAATAGAAAATTTGTTATATCTTATGGCTGCGCGAAAAATAATCAGTCAGTTTGATTGAGTTGAATATTATAAGCTACGAAGACCAAAAAAGTTGATGAATTTATTTTTGAGAATTATTTGAATAAAATCACATCCATCTTACTTTTATTATAAGACCGAACACTTACAAGCTCGAAAAACACCATTATAATGTTATGACCTTGTAGTTGGATATAATTGGGAGGATGAGGCTGAGATGGGAAGGAGAAGGAAGAAGCCGACCAAGAAGAGGAGGAATAGGTCGAGCCAAGAAGGATAAAATTAAAAGAGGTTGAGCGAGGAAAAGGAGTAAGAGACTAAGTCGAGAACGAGACACAAAGGCCGAGCCGAAAAAAAGATGAATAGATCGAGCCGAGAAGGAGAGGAAGGCCGAGCAGACAAGAAAAGTAAGAGGTCAAGCCGAGAAATATAGGATAAAGCGGAGCCAAGAAAGAGAGGAAGAGGCCAAGCTGAGAAAGAGATGAAGAGGTTGAGCCAAGAAGAAGGGTAAGAGGTCGAACCGAGATGAAAAGTAAGAGATTGAGCCGACAAAGAGAGGATGAGGGCGAGTTGAGAAGGAGATGAAGAGGTTGGGCTGAGAAATAGAGGAAGAGGCCTAACTGAGAAAGAGATGAAGAGGTCGAGTTGAGAAGAAGAAGAAGATGCCGGTTGAGAAGTAGAGGAAGAGACTGAACTGAAAAGTAAAAGAACAAGAGCGGAATTCATTTTGAGTAGCTTGATTTTTTACATATTTTATCAATTCTTATTACCCCTCGCGTTTAATTTATCAAATCTTTAGGCTCATTTCATAGAAGATTTGAACTCACGTATTAAATTTTACCCCAAAATTCGCACCTCATTAATAGGAGCCCTTAGGAAACAAATAAATAATGTAAAAGCTCCAAAGGGATTGAATGAAAAATACCAACAGCAATAATCATCAAAATAAGAATTTGTTCATACTATAGAAGCAAAAACTATAGTCCAACATTTTCCATTGCAATGTGATTGTCCAGAGTGTCAAAAGCCCATTCAATAACTAAGCCCAAAAATTGCGAACCCAAACTACCGTCCGGACCCAATAATTCCGGGTCCGGATTCCAGACCGTTTATCGGGAATCATCCACGCACGCTGACAAATTAAATAAAAATGAAAATAGAATTCAAATTTCAAAATCTGAGCTCCTCCAACGGTCATATTCACCGAGGGTTTAGTTTAGCCCCTTCACCTTCACCTTCTTCGGCCGCACATCACACAGTATATATACCTCACCACCATTGCCGCCTATACATCTACAAACCTATATCTATCAGTTGAACACTCTTTTGAGGAAAATATTGACATATTTGAAACCCTAATTTCCACAGAAATGGATTTCCACAGCCTTTCAAGGAGAGAATTGCAAGCTCTTTGCAAGAGGAACAAAATCCCTGCCAACATCACTAATCTCGCCATGGCTGACGCTCTCAAAGCTCTTGACCTCGTACGTTTTTATCGATTTATTCGTTTCTTCTGTATTGTTTGAGATTTTCTGTTCATTTTTTGTGTTTTTTCTTGTATTGGAATCGTAAAATGATCTGGTTTTTCAAGGCTCTTTTTCCGGTTAGTGAAGTAGATCTTGCGATTGTGCTTGATTGCTCGATTGATTCATATTTAGAGAGGTGTGGATTAAGGATTGTGTGAACAATTTTGGTGAAATGAAAGTTCAGGTTACTGAAAATATATTCAGATACTTTGATTTGATTGCTATAATAGATCATTGATACATACTTGGATCAATGATTTTATGAAAAGATCTCTGTCATTTTGCTGCTTTCTTTCTTTTTTTTTTTTCCTGAAATATTGTTTTGTGTTTATGTTATTGTTATTTTCTAGTTTTCTTTATATTCGGAGAATTGATTCATTTTGTGATTGGCAGGTTGAAGGGATGGAGGAGTTTTTGGAGCAATCTCAATCTGAAACTGCACAATCATCAATTGAATCACCTGTGAGATCGGAGGCAGCATCTCTGTATGTGCCTCCAACTGGTGGTCGGAGTACACGCCAGAGAAATGTTGCCAAAGAAGAACCTGAAACTGCAAACCCAATGACAAGGACTCGGCGCACAACTCGAAAGACCGTAGCGAAAGATGCTGATGAATTACAGGCTTCTGCAGTTCAAACTCCAGCAGTGGTGGGGCAGACTAATAGGAATAAGAGTTTGATGGCTTCAGCTTGTCTGAAAATGGATTCCCAATTGAAGGAATGCGTAGAGGAGGAGAAGAAGGATGCTCTGATGACTCCTGCTCACTTCGGGGTTACTAGCAGAAGAAGAAGAGGAGTGAAGGAGGAAACCGCAGTTACGAGGGTGTATAGCACACGGAGATCAACAAGGTTAGCAGAGAAGACTGAGGTAGAGAATGGACAATCTGGGCTTTTTAAGACGGATTTGCTCACTAAAGATGGTGAAAATATGAAGATGAACTTGAAAGACGATTTGGATGAAATCTTAGAAATTTCTGGTAAATTTTCTGTTACTTTTTCAATAACTTAAACTGCAGGATATTTTAAGTATTAAATGTGTGGGTTATCTAATGGTTGATTTTGCAGAAGCTGATGCAAGCACAACTGTGGAGGAGGAGAGTTCTGACAAAAGAGATGAATTGGGACATGTTTCAGTTGGCAATGAAAAAGAAGTGGTGAGACCCATTGAAGAAGAAATGGGTCATCATTTCGAAGCTGATGCTTCTAAACAGGAGATGGAGAGTAGTGATGTGGAATTTGAGGCAGTGGGCTTCACTGATGGCAAAGAAGCAGATTTGAAAGAGGAGATATGTGATAAAATAGAAGAGTCTAAGGATGAAAAGTTGGAAATTGCAGCTGAGAACACCGAAGAACTTAATAGTGACAAAGACGCAGATGATGTAGAGAATGTTGTCCCTGCAAGTGAAGGTATTGTGTCTATCAGTCTATGTTGTTTACTATTATTTCAGTTTTTTATTGAATCATTATTTTTGTCTTGTTGGCTTTTCATCGACATAATTGTGTGCTCCTGTTGTCTATATTCAGACAATAATGCAGTTGATGAATTGGTTTGTGATCCTGATATTTGTAACGAGATTGAGAAAGAGATGCACAATGATAATGACATGGATTCTGAAGATGTTTCAGATTTCAATGTGAACGAGGAAGTCCAAGAAATTAACAGTAAGATTGCTTAATCTGCTTAATCCAGCTACTCTCTTGCTCATTTTGACTTCATAGTTAAATATTGTATCTACTAATGTAGAGTTGTTGCACTCGTATTGATGAATTCTGCTCTATAAATTTGCAGCTGAAGTGCATATGGATGTGGTTGAGAAGGAATTCAATCTTGATCATGATGGTAAGCCCTTGGATTCCATAATTGTGGAGGCTAAGGAGGAGTCCACTGATATGGTTGTAGAAGAAAATGAGAAATCTTTACAGCTTAACAAAGAGAAACATGAAGAAACTGAAATTGTTCTACACGAAGAATCCACAAAAGCTGATATGGGTTCAAGTCTCGTCTTTCAACCAACCCGTTTGATGACACCAATAAAAAATTCTGCAAGTAAGACATTATCTGCAACGGCGAAAAGAATGTCTGTCATTGTTTCAGATAACAAAGAGAACATTGGCAGTGGGGGTAAATTGCTTCTTACAAAAGAGAGAGTGAAAATAGTCAAGAATACTGCTGAGAATGTCTCTAAGTTGGATGATTTAAGTGTGAGGAAGCTGACTAAAATGTTGAAAGAAAAGCTACAGATCACAAACAATTCGAGCAAAAATGAGAATGATGATGAGATTATATCTCATGAACAGGTACCGGTGGTGGCAAGACCGGCTCTGCAGGCCATTCCAGAGAACAGATAGGCCGATGAAATTCAAAACTGAGAGCACCCTTTGATACTGGCTCCTTCATATTTTGTGGTTTTGTTCAAACGCTTTTTAGGTTGTTGGATGGATTTCGGAACCTACTTGGTTTTGTTTCCCCTGAAGACAGAATTTTATATTTCGATTAGATGTTGTAACGTAACGAGTGTGTCTGTGTAAGTGTTGGGTTAGTTTTGTATTACCTATTTGGTAATCAAAGTTTCCCTTATTGCTCAATCAAACATATCATTACTGATACATTGCTTAGTCTTCTACATACTAAAAAGGCCTGCTATATTATTATTGAAAAGTTTATTTCTTTGCTTTTCTCATGCGCCTCAAGTATTTGGCAAAAAAAACATGGCCTTCACAAGTCCTTTGGACAACAAGCAAAAGATTAGCCATTATTTACCCACAAGTTATCAATTTTTATAAGGACCTTTTATTGTCTAAATGGTAGGTAAATTAAATAAATCTCCCGTGAAGTTTGATTAAATACAGGTATCTCTCATTGAGTTTCTGAAATTGCAGCCACCTCTCCTGATGCTAAGGACTATTTCTGCAATTAACATGAAACCAATATGGAGTTTCTTGGTTCATCACACAAAAATGTTGATCAAAAGCACCAATTAAAGACTTTAGAACGCACTTAATTACACCAAGAACACAACCCGAAGAGGGGAAATAACCATTCACAATTCAAGGCTTCTCAATTTACAGATCAATCGTCACGTCAACCACCTACAAAACAGCATTAAGAAAGAAGTTATTATAATGCTTTATCAATTGTCCGGAAAGTTTTACTGAAAAACAAGTTTCGACCTAGTTAGAATGATAAAGGGTCCATTGAAGAAAATCCGATGGCCTTGTGTTCCTTCAAAGTGCTTGACAACCAGTCCAACCCCTCATACAAACCATCCCCTTTGAGAGCACAAGTCCCTTGTATATGCCATTTTCTATTTTTAAGATCGCGAAGGCCCAGGCCTTCGCAAACTTCCATTGGTGTCATTGCTCCTTTCTTGAACAGAAAAGAAAAACTGTCACAAATATATTTGAATAAAAAAAAAAGAGCAATGTCGCCTCTAATGCATATTGATAACAGAATATGCAGCAAAATTACCATATCTTGTTTGTTTGCAAAGACCAATATAACAGCATTGAGCATAAATGGATCATTGATGATGGCCTGGGCAAAAAATGAAGCAAGTGAAAACTATGTAGAATATGGTTAATTTGGGTCTAAATATGTCAATAATTAATGAATAAAACCTGAAACTCTGTCTTGGCTCTCCCGATTCTCTCCCGGTCCAGAGAGTCCACAACATAAATCTGCTTAAGAGAGGAGCCAAGTGTCAAGGAATCAAAAGGAAAAACAATTCATGCTGCCAAGAGAGTTTAACTGTCTATGTGGACAATTGAGTCTGCTGACAGGATAGAAAGAATATCCCAAAGCAACAGCCATTGACAAGCTAGCATATGAACTAATTGAATGTTATCACTTCCATATCATGTCATCCCAATGGAAGACCACATACATAAATAAGATAAATCTTCAGGGATCTTCCATACAAGTTCAATAAAGAAGTCCAAGTGTTCACAGTGTTCCTTAGTCAAAGATAAACCACTTATTTTCTCCTCGTACTATCCAAGATAAAACCTTGGAAAATGCTTCCATTTATTTCATCAAACAGGAATGCCTCTTCCAGGAAACAATCATGTTTCTACTCTTACAGTTGTGCCTCTTCCAGGAAACAATCATGTTTCTACTCTTACAATTGTTGAGTATATCAAGCTCAAGGACTATTCATGCACATGCATGCCCATATGATTTAGAGATTTGACAGCCTTCAAAGCTAAGGACATGATTGGTGTTTCCGTTACAGCACAAAAGAGGTGAGAGAGTTGTTTATAGTGGGAACAATTCTTTTGAGGGTTAAGATAGCCACTGCCGCTTTACTACAGGAAAACTAGAGTTCTGCAGTATCTTGGGTGACATGCTATGGGCAAAGGTAATAACTACTGCAGCCAACACTAGAACGCAAACTCGTGCAAAATATTAGAAGCAAATTATCTTACCAGTCCATCAGTATTATTGAAGTAATGCCTCCACAAGGGTCTTAGTTTCTCTTGACCGCCCACATCCCACACGGTAAAAATTACATTTTTATATTGAACCTTCTCTACATTGAAACCTGCATGGCAGCAATAACTTCAATGATTTTGATGTTCTGCCTCAAGATGTATGCAGCAACAAACCATTCACAATCACAAACAACTAAGCTTATATATAGAGAGGATCACATCAAGGACGCCCACGTGTATCTATTTGTGCTATTTGTATAAACTAGTAGAGTGTACGCGCGTTGCACGGAGAATACAAATTTATATGCTAAAGAATTTCAATATTCAAGTACTATATCTAGAAATATAAAGAAAAAATTTAATTCAAACTTGTTCATATGAAACATGTTGATATAGAATTTATTTAACTATAGAATAAAACTGAAAAAAGAAGAAGATAGATTTAGAGTCTAAGTTGCACGAGAATTGACAGTTGATCGGTTGATCCCATTCTGACCATAATAGTTCAGTTGCAAACTTGTTCGCGAACGCCGCCATAGTTAACTCGTACACATTATAGATTGCATTTGCAGCCTCCTTACCAATGCCGCCATAGATATGTATGTATGCAAGTAAACAAAGTGCAATTTGAAAAAATCATTTAACAATTGGTATCTATACTAAATCGGTATGGCTAATGAAAGTGATAATTTCCACCTCATATAGAATTTGGAATAGGGCTCTTAAATTCTAGTCTATATAGTAATGACAATTAATTTAGTGTAAGGTGACTATTTAAGTTTCTCTTTTACGACCATTCATGTTTTTAGGTTAGTGGTGGAATAAAATAATATAGGCTAATTTGTACTCTTTTTCAATACATATTTTCAATATATAATTGATCTATATAGTAATGGTAATTAATTTAGTGTGAGGTGACCATTCAGTTTCTCTTTTATGACCATTTATTTTTTTAGGTTAGTGGTGGGATAAATATGGGTTAATTTGTACTCATTTTCAATACATAGTTGAGGGTAGAAGTGTAAAATCACAATTGGAACAAACACTAAGATATCCACACTTTTAGTATAGTATAGATATAGATATAGATATAGATATAGATATAGATTGGGATAGTATAGTATAGATATAGATTATGAAGTAGAAAGTACAAAGAGCATTATATATCTCCTCACCCTGATGGATTCACTGTCTCTGAAGCTCTCAGAAAAATAATATTTAATGTCCTTGATAATTCTCAAAAACTAATTCCGAATAGAGGGTTTTCATGATAAATAGAAGAAATCAATAAAAAATTGATAGATAGACATTAATAAACAAGAAGGAACAAGACGGAAGTAAATTTGCGAGGCAGCATTACAATGTAATAAATCTTTAACTCAAAACAGTGATCAGAAACAACCAATGTAGGGAAATAAATGACCCCTCCGTATAGATACTTCCTAAGCTTTCAAAAAGATATAATATCAAAGAATATTTGGAGAAAAACCAACCAATGGTAGGAACTGTGGATAAAACCTCTCCAATGTGAAGCTTATACAGTACAGTGGTCTTGCCAGCGGCATCTAACCCAAGCATAACAACCTACAACGTCAGTACAAAAGCAAGCATGACATCAAGAAACAATCAAGAATCCACAGCACAAGCAAGCATAGAAATATAGAACCTTCTCAAGTAATCATGATTTAACAGGAAATACAAAATAGTAATGACAATGGTATACATAATGATGCATACAATGATATAAAGTGCACAACCTCAATACGACAACAGAATTTTTGCAGGCAACTAGCACGAACAAGATGCATTGATAACTATCACAGTGCACATAATAATCAAGTTTAAACCAACACAAATGACACTAGGGAAAGGATATCTCCTACATTAGATCAAAGTAACTGCTCAAATCAGCAATCTCAAGGAAACACCAAAATTTGCCACTCAGTTAGCACCAACGACTCATATACATAGCAGCATACAATTGTCAACTTGAAACCTACAGTTGAGGAATTAAACACCAGATTTTTACAATTCCGCGAACAGACAATGCTAATCCATCCAATAACCACTAGCAATCTGGGCAATCAAAGTATGAACCAAACGAAATGCATGTAAAGCTAGAAGCTGAGCTCATCTCATCCAATTGGAGCTTATCTATTTCAAATCAATAGTATATAATCCAAGCATGCAACACAAATTCATAGCTCCGCTACATATATATTAAACAGTTTCAGCATCAAACTTAGAACTTAAACCAAAAAAACGAAAAACTAATTGTGAGTTCTTTTCAACACTTACGCGCATCTCAGAGTTGCCGAAGAAATTATCGAAGAGCTTGCGAAACGCCTGCCCCATTCCACGTTTCCTTTACTCTTTTTTCTCTCTCAGTACACAAAATTTGAAGAAAAGATCAACGATCGGAGGAGGAGAAGTTGGTAGAGAGAAATTTCTATAACTTTGGGGAATTGAAAAATGAAAAATCCACAGCTAAAGCTACTTGAGGATTGATTGAAATTATATGCGATCCAATAGAATTCTGGGAGAAAAATTGAAATGAATTTTGGAAATGGAGAAATTGAAATTACATGCGGTACAAATGTACAATAATAGATGCCAGCGTTGTTTTATGTTTTAGTTCAAGAAGAAAATTATTTTTTCTTTCTCATCTTTCTTTCTTTCTTTAAATGTGGTACAGTTTTTTACAAGAGATGGTTAAACTTAAGTAAAATATTTTACAAGTTTTTACATTTTAAATAAATATTTCCTAAAAGATTTTAGATAAAATAAGTACAAGAAAATTATAAATCTTATGAAGTGCTGATAACAGTGTAATTAAGATGGTTAAAATTAGTTTTATTATAAAATCTAAGCTTCTTGTGTGAAAATTTATATGATCCTGCACTAAAATGAATAATTACCAAACACATCAAAATTATTTATTTTCTCTTCATGAAAATTGTTTAGGATAATATCTTTTTTGCTGTAAGAATGATTCATTATGATGTTATGCTATAGGCTATGCATGTTTTGTTTTGGTAAATTGTCGGCTACGGATTCATTGACCCATTCACATTTTACTAATTTGGATTGCTAATTACATTGACCCATTCATAGATTAGTCTAAATGATAAAAGAAATGTCCATGCCAGATGAGAATTTACTATTCCAAGATGCAATCGAAATAAAAATGAATGCACAGTTTCAAATAAGAAAAATTTCCAGAAATGAAAAATAATGTTCATTGCTTCTTGGGGTCCATTTAATTGCAATATTTTTATGTTTGAAATGCATATTTGTTGTGCATGAAAGCCGCAAACAGAACACATGCATGGAACCTCCCAAGATGCCAAAAGCCATTATGTATACTAAATACCAGCAGAAAACAAACATTTCTAAAATCCTGAATACATAATTGTTCCACCAATCAACAAAAAGAAGATTTCTGCACAAACCCAATACTGTTGTATACATTAGACCTATTCCGAGTCGCCAATAGGCGCAGCCCATTCGAGTTTGGCCAGCCCATTCGAGGACAATCAGTTCAAAATCAAACATCGTCCTAAATGTCACAATCAAAAAACGGATTCCGAGATCCGTTTACTGACATTCTGTATTTCCTACATTAGAATCTAAATACTCTACAACCAGCATGTAGTTTCTTCATCAGCAAAGCTTGCGTGCCTCAATGGCTTCACTACTTTACACAAGAAAACATAAAGTTCGACGAAAAATTACACAAGTTTCGATGGAACTCTAGAAACTAACTTAAAAGAGATGTAATAATCCACAAAATTAGAGTTGGCAGCAAATGTTTCCAATACTCATGAGTCGACCATCTCATCTTGTATCTCGTTGGGGGCAATGAGCCCCGGAATTGACAGCATACGCTCTCGTTCCCTTTCTCTTTGAGCAGCAGCTTCATCGGCATAAAGATCTTTGTTATCCTGCATCATAAAAAGTAGATTTCGTTATCGGATTAAAAAACATCAGCCTGAAAATTGGATTGAACATTCAAAACTAGGTATCTTATGTAACAACAGCTGGGAGTTACTTCCCTTACTACAAGCAGCCTAGATTATTATTCCATAATTCTAAATAAACACGGAGCAGTGCAAAGAATATTTCAAGTACTGAAGGAAACAGAAGAATCTTGAAGAAAGAATCATCATAACACTGATGTGGTGTGAGTGTGACTGGACCATATTATAACTAAAATTAACAATTTACCTGAGCAGAAAATTCTTTAGATTGCACAAGAAAGTCTCTTATGTGGTTCTTGAACGAGGAAAGATCAGCCCTTGACTCGAAAAGTCCATTCACAAATTGGGTCACCTAAAAAATATTCCAAAAATAGGTACATGGACTTGTGATACATTGAATATGTATATTGAAAATGTAGACTATGTCCATGAGTTTTGCTTCAATACCTCAGTTGCTGTCATGTTGGGGAAGGATGTACTCAAAAGCTTAATTGTGTACTCGCGAACGAACGTGCCGTTGTTTGGATAAGGATAAGGAACTGTTGCAACATCCCACAGAGGCTCGGTCAAGGCACCGGACTCGACCTGTAATTGATACATTGTTTAACCATGCTTGCTTACAACGAATAGAATAAAACAAGAAATAAAGGAAAAGAGAAAAAAAGAAACCGAAGGAGAACAGTGTGAAAGAGAGGTTACATACCAGGCAGAACAAGTGCTGCAGCACTAATACGTGCAACTTAAAACCAGGCTTATGAAAGGTGTCCGTCAAAACAGCAAAGATTTCTTGTTCTATTGTCAAAAAATAAGTCCTGTAGAACTGATTGCAGAACTCACAGGTCTGCCAAGCAACAAAAGCAATGGTAAGGTGCCACCTTAAATGATCATGCACATAATAACAAAAAAAATAAAGCAAATGATACCTGAAAGTTTTTCAGCATTTCCAACAAAAGGTTGAGTCCAGTTTCCGCAATATTACGTTCAGTATGCCGGAAAGCCCAGATGATGGAATCCATGACAAGTTTCAGTTGCTGAATGTAATAAGTAAAAAACCAGAATACATCACAAGTACATAAAGATAGTCAATGAAATATTCAATTAATATATAGACTACTTGGGTTGAAAGTCTATTATAAGTTGAAATTGACTTTATATGTGATTATCAGCAATGATTATTTTTTCAAGGATGGCAGATACCTCACTGGACAAGCGGATCAGAGCAGGGAAACAATGTGTAGCAATGGCTCGAAGTAGTGAAAAGAACTTGAGTCGATGCTCAGGATAGTCCTCAAAATTCTTTGTTATCATCTGCAATGAAACGAAGGAAGTAGAATAAACAGAATAATTAAGATGTCCCAGTAGCGGTAGCCAGCAAAAACAGGCTTCTGAAAATTGCAAAAAGTCCAAAGACTCGGGCTAAAAGTGAAAGAAAGATGTAAAATACATAGTTAAACGAAAAGGCAAAATAGGCTTATTCATATGGCGTGTCTGACATATTCATACCTTGCAAACTACATGCTAGTTCTGTTTGCATTTTCTATGTGATACAAGCAAAACAATGTGCACACATGTGCGTGAGAAAAACAAATACTATTGGGGCCTCATAATTTGCCATTAATATGTAATAAAGAATTAACCAACCTCTAGAGTGCATTGGAAAACAGCTTCAAATATCCGAGGGACGTCCTCAATCATTGCGCCTTTATACCTAAACAAAGTCATGACCAGAGAAAACTAATGCCAAATTGCAGAAATATGCTCAATGAAATAGCTAAGTTTATATAAAAATAGTGGAAACAACATAACTAAGTCGCCATAAAAATTGCTAACAATCACAAACAATTAAACATATACATTCATATTACTGCTGTGGAAGTTCCAAAAAGTTCAAAGATGTATATGCTTATGAACATCCCATGTACAAACAAGACATGCAAAAAAGAAAAGATAAAAGAAAACAAGGCATACTTATTTATTATTGTGGCAAAGAGAGACAAAACTTCCGACTCTCTTGCATCAGGCAAATTCCGGGCATAATCACCAAGCACAGGGTCCATCATTGGAGGCACAAACTGTTTGCCAATGTGTGGTTGATCTTCTGCTTTGTCTAGAAATGTCTCAATGAGCTTTAGTGTTTCCCTCTTGACGGATCTGTTAAAAATAGACAAGATGAACATAAATATATATATTCTGATAGCTAAGATATAAGCCTCCAACATTAGAAATTTACCGTAGAAGTTTCACAATAGAGGTCCTGGAAGCATAGGGCCCTCCTTGTGCAATACTGGTGGATATAAGCTCACTGTACATTCTGTGACATGCAATCAAAATTAATCATCGAGAAAAGAGTCAAGATAGAAACTCCTTAGACTAAGTGTACTTGGTGATTCATAGATTGCAAAATGCAAACAGACCTGTACACATTGAGCATGTCCAAAAAGATCAAAGTAATCTGTGGCAAGAAATATGTTCCAAGGGAGGTGGCAACACTAGTATTTGTCTGCAGAAACAAAAGTATGCATAAGAGTATATTACCACGGCCCCAGAAGGTTAACACATACACTCTTTAATGAATAATTGAGTACGTTAATACAAGTTTTCAAGCCAAATGTACATTCTTAGGAAAAAGCTGGCGGAAGTGAAGTATTATAAGCCAAAAAGCGATAAATCCGAAGTTTGCCTTGTTTCAAGAGAAATTACATATGTAGAAATCTTCATTTACAATACTTAAGTAGATTGTGTGACCCATCTCATATGTGCTAAATACACATTTAACTAATGACGAATACCTTACATCAACAGCAATAGAAAAAGGCACAAGAATTATATACACTAATTTGATCCATTTAAAATAAGCATGTCGACGAATTTACCGTCGCAATGTCGCATATGCTATGTCTAACCAATCTCTTTGTCAAGAGTCCATGGTTGGTTTTATACTGTCATACAAATCTACACAAGACCCAACATGGTTCTATGCAAAAAGTCAAGAATCCCACGTATATGAGTGAACTGTTGTCTAGTCTAAGAGAAAATTCATACAAAATAACCATTCAGAAACATAAATGACTTTATATTTCACCTGATTGTTAATGGTTTAGAGAATGTGGGGATGATTGAATTATAATAAGTCACAATACAGAATGGAATCCCATGATTACTCAAAAACTGACCTGCAATATATTCAGCACTGCCCTTATCACATCTGGATCTTTCAAGTAATCCACACTCTGACGCGCCTGTCCAATTATTTCTGCCCATCTCTGCAGCAGAATAAGCATTAGCCTAACTGCAAGACATACATGTTCTGACAGAGGTACAATCACGAAGAGGAAAGGACGAGACACGTCGATACAACTAACAAAAGGGTCTTTTCTGAAACAGGGGTGGTGATGTAGAATAATACCTGATTAGGGAGCTCCATCAATCTCTGCAGATATTCATCTCTCTTGTGGGGATCAGATTCCGCTTGAATCATATTGCCCACCTAAACCGGAGAAGGTGGTGAGAATTAAAGATTATCTTACATAAACAATATGGGACCCAAAGCTATCAATTCAATTAGTATATGCCATATAACAGGGCTTACGGATTCATAAAAGGAATGGATCTGATGAGGCTCAAGATCTGCAATAGTCGTTGGAAGAGTTGTTAAAAGTTCCGAAACGAAAGGTTCATTTTCTCCAACCTGCAATTAAAGTGGTCATTGTAGCAATTAATCTCTTAATTTTTTAAATATACCATTTGCCTACTCGAACTGTTTCCATAGGTGATAATCAATATGATACTAAACTGTACAGTAGATAATCAATATGATACTAACCTGTACAATTACAAATTTACGCTTGCACTTCTGGACAATTTTCAAGAATGTATCGCACGCCATGTCCTGCAAATAACCAGACAGATTTACAAAATTAGTACACAATAGAAAACCCGAATATAATAGACCACAGCTGAACTACAGTACAAACAAGGATAGATGGAGTTTTTTTAGACGAATAGCTGGAGCCTGGAGTTGTATGCCAAGAAAATAAGGTGACTCCTGCAAAACATGCATTCTTCACACAATAATTTAGAAACGAACACATATGGGATATCTAACCTGAACTCCTGGATGAGTTTCGTGCATGAACTCAAACAACTTGTTAACAACAGTTTTCAAGAACTTCCAGTGGGCCCTCAAAAATCTCGGGTACTGCCCAACCACATACCTGCCCCCCCACAAAAAGAAAAATAAGGGGTAAATTTCTAGAGAATTAGTCAGACAATTTTTACTCCATGACTCCATGTCATCTCCATTTAGCAATAGAACAAGAAGTTATGTTCATTAATAGAGGACACATGCTAATGCAGCATCATAGTTGGTATAAGTATCTAATCAAGATTCAACATAAGTTCAATGACCCTCACATTATATTACTTGCAATCACGGCTTTGTTGTCCTTCCCTTTGGTGATTTCACAGAGGTTCAATAAATCACGGATGACCATCACTAAAAATCTGTTTTCCTGCCAAAAAGTAAAAAGTTGCAGATATGAGATCAATCTTTCACAACAAAATGGTGATATGACCGCTATGATTCTTGAAAAAAAAATTGCATCAACGTATAAAAATTGTTTAACAAGAGACAAAAACACACCACGAGATTCCAAACTTAAGAAAATACAAGCACATACATCACGAATTTAAACTGACTTACGAATCACCCACATACTTGGTCATTCATACATCATGGACTGACAGGAAATCTGGAAAGCTTGATTTCCACATTTATGACATGGAAGGACAATGGAGTTGAAAAACAAGAAATAGGAAGACATTTGAGAATACATGGTTAGAAGTTAGGACCAATAAAGTCTTGTGCCAAAATGAACGTTAACAATATATAGCTACAACAGGATATTAGAACCATGCAGACAAATCCCTACCTGCTCCTCCACCATTGACCCCGATATAGATCCAATGGCCCAACACAATGTATTGAGGTTGTTCCAGTTCCAGTCCTCTCCATTAAGCTGTTTGCTTAATTTCTTCAGCATCTGTATCCATAGCGGGAAATTAATCAAAAATTGAAAAAGTTTAAACGCATAACATTCAATTGAAGGCCCTCAAATTATATATGGATAACCAGCAGAATACATTATCCAAGTATAACACTATTGGAAACAAAGTATCACCAGCTAACGTTAAACACAAACACATACAACCACATTATTTTAGTCTTGGCTTAAGCACAGAAGACGACATCCTTCAATGCCAAATTGTATCCAAATATTTTTTTCAAATGTAATCCTCTAATTACTATATTAGAGCAATAAGCACATGTAAAATGATAGCCTACATGTTTCAACTTTTCAATCTACAAAGATTAAAGAAACATATATAATTCTCTGTCTTACTTGATATAAAATTCACCTTACACTAATCAAAAATCGCAAAAATGAATAAGAAATGTTTACTTATTCACTCTGTATTATTAAAAGTGAAACTATTTGAAGTCATAATTACAAAAATTGGCTAAATTTTCTCATCAGTATTTTCAACTTGCCCTCCCCAAAGAACTTCAAATCTACAACCGTCCCTGCATAAACCCCTCCAAAAGCACACATACAAGTGCAGAGAGACATAATAAAAATAATAATAAGAATAAGAACAACAAGAACAACAACAATCAAATAACAGTGGTTGCTTATTATTGTTAATTTTTTATACCTAAAATGGTAGTAGTAAGGAACAAATAGAAATACAATTATATGTATGATTGAAAAACATATTAAGTTACTTTGTGCTTGATTCGAATTCATTGATAATTAAAAAACTTGAACTAGATTTGTAATACAATATCAACAACAACAACAATAATAATACTAATAATAATAAACAAACCTGCTTTTCAGTATCATCGTGATCAAGATGTGCCAAGTAAATCAGTGTTTCCCTCATTATCTGCACATTTGTTAGTTGTGAACATTATCAGCACGAATAAGATAGAGATACAAGATTCCACAAGCAAACAAAGGGAAACATGACATTCGTTAGATATTGTGTTGGAATAAAATTGTAGACCTTATACTGCACAAGCACATCATTGTCCTTCATAGTTTCACGAACTATATTTCCATTTTCATCCTCAACAATGAGAACTTCTTCAGGCTTCGCCATACGACATATCATCAGCAATCTCAACTTTGACATCGGGCCAGCGTAAAGTTGACGTCTCTGCATGATTTGTGAACCAAGCCCATCAACCATACCAGGGAGCATTGGCATCTGTTTGTTCAATACAAAGTTATGCAGACATCAGTACTCCCATATTCTCGTAAAATAGACGTGAAGATACTTTTCCAACAAAGCGGTTTCCTTTTACCGCAGAACTCCAACACTTTCAATTCCATTTTTTTGACATTAAAACTACATTGCAGAAAGGACTACCAGCCTTGCACACAAGATAATAGGATTGCAAGATGTAAAGTGAGGGACAATAGAAGGGAATAAGCTGTAATAGCACCTGTAGTCCCAACATGCTTGCAGTTGCCGCAGGATTGTCCAGATTATGGTGAGCTTCAAACAGCTCCAAAACCAAGGAGTTCCAGTAGTCCAAGCAAACCTGCAATCCAATGGAACTCGGAATTAGTGCCAAGAATTGCAAAAGCATAGGGAATCTATGGAAGAAAACAGTGAGTATACCTTAAAAACTTCAGTATCATCAACATAAGAAATGTTGATGAGATATTCAAGGCCCGCTAGTAGTGCATTTATGTTCTCTGGCGAAGATTCT
Source organism: Buddleja alternifolia (assembly GCA_019426215.1). Lineage (NCBI taxonomy): Eukaryota > Viridiplantae > Streptophyta > Magnoliopsida > Lamiales > Scrophulariaceae > Buddleja > Buddleja alternifolia. The sequence continues at coordinate 45,338,792 of CM033395.1, forward strand.
AGTACTCGTATATGAGACTGCATACAGCAAACAAAAGACCCACATTCAAACAGTAAGCTAATTCCGGAACATGAAAGGCCATAACCAATGTTCAAAGTAGTTTAGCAGTAGAACATTGCGAGTGAAGTTGGTGATTTATATCAGACACCTAAAGAGTGATAGAATTTTCAGGAGACATCTGAATTTCAAATACATAAAATTTACTCTTAAGGAGATCAATCAAATCTACTTTTTGCAAAAAGGGTAGTCTGCTATACAGATTAAGTAGCGAGCTCACGTGACTGACAAATTAATATATCATTAACATCCAAGTAAGACCTGCAACAACCATCTTGAGAGTAACCTCAAATATTTAGAACATTGTACCTACAAACTAAGAAGTCATCTTCCCAAAAATATAAATCTAAAAGGGATGAGAAAATCACGATTATTTTATATTATTGATACTGATTTAAGTTCTTAGAATATATATGGATTCTCCATCCATATCCACTTGTTCCTCCTCACATTATTCGAGACCTAAGTGCAGCACTCGAAGTCCATCGACAGCAGTTACCTTGTAAAATGATGTGAAAAACAATGCCAAGTTTTGAATAAAAGCCTGGAAAAACCAGAACTGGATATTAGTGTATGTTCAAAATAAAAAAATTATTAAATTCCATAAGTTCAAACAAGCACCTGCTCCTCGGTAGTGCCATTTGCATAAGCCTCCAGAAAGTTGGTGGTAGGTGGGAGGATGGTCTAACAGGCAAAGGAAAAAAATGGGGCATCAGCGTACAATAGATAGAGTTATACCAAATACTCCAGCCAAAGGGTTAAGACTGTAATGCAGTATTTTACTTCGAAATTATCTGCACTACCTGCAATTGCGCCATAAATAAAGTATACATATTGACATACTGAGCGTTGTAGAAGTCACCGAAAGTAAGAGCAGCAACCTGCAGAAAATAAAACAGGCAACAACAAATATTATTTTAGGACAAAATACAGTTTCAAATGTTCTAATCGTGACAAAGGAAGAGAACATACCTCCGTCAGACACTGGAGAGTGAGATTGCGATAAGCAGGCACAGGAAAAAACTTTAGCAATGTTTGAAGCTGCCAAACAAAATCACAAAATTAGGACATCAAATGCTATTTGTCCAGACACAGCCAGAATAAGATAACAGTTTCATTTTTAAATCCAACAAGCAACCCTAAGAAAGGAACAAATACAAACCAGCGGTGATTCAAATATATAGCCCAACGGAATCCATGAAAGGAAAGCATGCAAGGTGGCCAGGGTAGCCCTGATAAGCTCAGCTCTTTGAGAAGCAGACAATACGTATAAGCACAACTCATGAATAAGCTGGAACTCACTGTAGATATAGACAAAAGTATTTTTCAGTAGTTAGATAAAAGAAGGTGGTTTGGGGGGGGGGGGGGGGGGGGGGGGGGGGGGGGGGGGGTTGAACTCTCAGAGAAACTAGACATCAATATAACCATATTAAATAAACAACATTGCACATGGGGAATGCAGAGCCGAATTAGATGGTTCTTCAAAAAAAAAAAAAAAAGATATATATACGCAGAGAATACAAGCAATTAAATCGATGTGCAATCAGGACTGTCAAGTACGCTGGATATTAGGGCCACGAAACGATAACATATCGCCAGAAGTAACCTGGGAGGCTTGGTAGACTAAGCAGCACAAGGTTACCTGTTCAATGATTGCTTTAACTCTTTAATCTTCTGTTGCGTCATTTCACCCCTTGAGAAGTCGAAGACCTCTTCACTTAGAAGCTGAAAAAAGAACATCTCAAGTCAACTGGATATAGTTGGTTAAAAAATTAGTAGGCATCTGATAAGCACTTACTTTCAAAATTGCCATGCAATTCTCACATATAGTTTCACTCGTTTTTGCAGCCGCAACTAGGTCAGGAATGAAGCTTCGCCACCGGGCTGGCCACTCATGCTTCAAAATCTGCATATACAGAACACGATCATAATCTAGATAGTTCATGATCATAAAGATTCTTTTGATTAAACAGCTGATCTAGGGAAAATCATTAGTAAGTATTACTGCTGAGCATGATATGGAGGAAAGACAATATTACCTGAACCAATATAATGTTTAATTTATTAACATACAGCCTCTCCCTTCGAAAAGATATCTCATCACTTGAAAGCTGATAAAAGCATATCAAACGGTGAAACTATGAGTATATATATCCGCGAACTAAAACTGCAACTGCAACTCAGCAGGGACTGAAACCATTCCCAGAAAGGTAAATGATCTAATCACCTTAACTATAACTTCAGAAATATAGTTTTTCATGCCATCTCGTTGTTCAACGGGCAGCGCATTCCATCTATACTTAATAACACCTTCGAGAACCTGCAAATGGGAGTTCAGTAGATGCGGTCCCTTCCATCAGTATCTCCATATAATGTAAAGAATATAAGAGAAGAGAATGAAAACTAAGCAGTGTTTCAGATGTTGAAATAAAAAATTAAAGCCCACAGCCAAAATAACTATAAAGACCACATTTAACGGACCTGCAAGGCAAAAAATTTGGTGTTCAAGCTCTGTGTACTAGATAAAATGTGAACCACTTGAAGCCACATATCTGGATTATTTTGCAAATCCCGCAAGATATGGTCTGCAGCAGTCCTCTGTCACAAAAGGCAAGAGAAAAAGATAAAGACAGGTACATTTCGGTGTGGCAAAATAAAATGAGGAGTGGCAAAATAAAATGATAACTACTTTTCATATAACCCATATCGCATGCTAAAAATATCGGTTGGTGCTATCATGGAAGCTGAATCTCTTAAGAACTCAAAATATTCGTACAGAGAAAAGTTGCATCAGCAAATTTCTATAGTACAGGAAGATGACTAGGGATGATGAACCAAGTCAAAACCCGCTCTTAAACTGTGAAACTGGAAGGACTTAATCAAAACGCATCGCTAAATCCATTTATAGCATATCTCACTCATCAAACTTCACTGAGGTTTTGACTATGTAATCGGTGGCGAACATCTATCTAGATACTAGCTACAACCCAAACCCAGAGTCAACGCCATTTCCTTGCTTTCCATACTCATGACATAAAATAGTAGCTGGCTGGCCAATTTCTTTCTTCCATTGTTCTGTTATCGTTGTCCATCTAACTTCTTGACGTGACCCTGCCGTTCCTTTTACAACTCCTATTTTAATCTCACTGAAAGAAATTTCTTCAACTCAAGATCTGAATCTTTATCCATTGGTTTAACCAATCCACAAACATATTTACAATTTAATCTTGCTGTAGTCTAATCAAACTGATTAGGATGTTCAGTTGGTAAACTTTATTATGGTAACATGAGATACGCACAAAACTTATGAAATATTCCCGATCCTAGTGTTTGCGGAAACTACTCTGCATTGTTATGTCAGCAGAGTAACGCTCTTCACCTAGTTTAGTATACTTTGTAACACTAGTTAAACAGTATGATTTTAAAAGGAAAAGTGGCACACGATAAGTTTAGATGGAGTCCAAGTAAAAAAATATATATATACCAAAATCAGAATATATTGTCCCTGATCCTCTGAAGTTGCAATTACCATAACCATTAGTAAAGGGAAAACAATTTGAGCGGATTACATGGGTATTCTCCATAATGACAACAATTATTGTTATACCAAAGTTGGCAAAAGTTTTTTTGTCTATCAATAAAAAGTAGGGGGCATGGGCGACCAGCGTAGCAGAAGTTGGCAAAACTCATCCAATAATAAAATCAGTTCTAATTAATGAATTACTATATCAAGTTCCATTTCACAACGACTGATCATTTTGTGGAATTTTCCAAGCTAACCATAGATTACAAAGGAAAACATTTATAGAATGAATATACCAGCGGAAACATATGTAATTTCTCCATTTAATGACTTTTTCCTCCTTTACAAGTTACAGACGAGCCCTTAGTGACAATTTAATGGCATAGTCCCACATACTATACAAAGCAGCAGAAGTAAAAGAAAAAGTAGCTTCCGTTTCAAAATCAAAGGCTATGTTTGGTTATGTTTTGGGATGATATTTTGGTGAGAATTATTGGTGAGAAATTTATGGGGACACGTGCGTGTTTGATGAGATTGTGTTTGGTTTTATTTGGGGAGTTGGTTTTTGGGTGGTTTTTTTTTGTGAGATAATTTTTGGTTTTGTTTTCAAAGAGAACAAAAATTACTGTAGCAGTCAAATCATGAAACTTTTGTCTGTTAGAGAGGAGAGAGAGCACATAGAGTAGAGAGGAGTGTAGGGACAAAGTAGGTGTAGAACGATGAAAAATAATTATTATTATTTTTTTTTACCAAAAAATAGTGTATTTTTGACCAAATATTTTGTGAACCAAACATGGTATGGAAACATAACCAAACATTGCCAAAGTTTCCCATGCCAACATAACCACACATGCTTATGCGCCAAAAGATCAGAAAACGTTGACAAATTTCACATACATGCTAAAACAGATTTACAATTAATAGTTTCCAAAGGGCATCGAAAACTAAAATTGTTCCAGACGTTAACTTTTCATTCATGTGAACTAAAAAGTCCCAAAGAATGTAATTGTTCCAGAGGTTCATTTTCCAATTTCCACTTGCTTCACATAAGAAGATATGACTAATCTACCCTCAGAGAGACAATAAATCCTGCCTTTACGGTTCTAATCCCGAAGGATATGGGTGGGCTCTAATTGGCTAAAACAAATTGCCATACGCTAGTAGAGGAAGTTAAAACATATAAATGTTGCAGCCTCACAAAATAGAGAAAGATTCTGGCAATGAACTACCCCTTTACTTCCATTATAGGAATCATCTAGGAAGATTAGCAAACAAAAGAAGACAAAACCTATGTAAATGCAAGAAACTTTCATGGCCCAAAATCACGTTCACGGCAAGACAAAGTCGTCGTTTAATGTTTCCAAAGAGCCTAATAAATTCACATTATGGTCCATTCACGTGAAACCAAGCAGAACACTTTTTGATGACGACTGCACATATGATAAGAGTACTTAAAATCCGGATTTGTTGTCATCTAGTTCCACGGAGTCTATCTCATTCTTTATTCGTCATTTAACACTCCAGGCTTAAGAGACTCTGAGTAATTACTTTTTCCAAAATTCAAGAAGATGTCACTGCTCCGAACGACATTGATTGGCAACCAATTCCAAGTGAACCGGTGATACCTCTCATCAATAAACAAAACTAGGGAATGTAACAACCTTCAGTACTGTTCAGAGTCATTAAAGTTCATCTCGAGTTCAAAAGAATGACCAGATTCAACATACACAGTATGCATGACACAAACAATCTCGATACAAACAAATACACAATTAAGTTCTCCAATTGTTCCACACAAGCATGAAGTTCTCGAGCAACCGAACACACACACGGAAACACAATTCAATGACTACAGAAAATTAAATAAATGAGAAGCTAAAAGCACAGAATAGCAACAAAATAAAATGCTTCAGACCTCCTCTTTAGATCCGGTTCCATAGAAAGCGGCAACAGTGGCGTCGAGCAGAGCGACGTCCATTGGCTGACTCAAATCCCGAAGCTTCTCCGCCGCCATGGCAGAGATCACCAGAAGCTCTAATTAAACCCTAAAGTACAACAGTCCTCACTAAACCTAGTTTATATAACACACACAACAAAATCTTGTAGTGCGAGAAATAGGTGGAGATTATGAGAGATACGACAGAAATGGAAAATTGAAAAGACAGCTTCAAATTGAAGCAGAGGGATTTTAGAGAGAGGACTTTGAAAATGGTTTTTGGGCCTTCCCTCCCGTTTTATATGGTGTGGAGAGAGATTGTGTGTATGTATGTAACTATACGTATATATGTGTAGTTTTATTTGTGAATTGAACCTCAGAAAAAGGGCAAAAGCGTTGGAGTGTGTGGGATTCAGGCTGTTGTTTTTTGTATCTTGTAAGAATGAATAAAAGTGTAGAATTTAGCTAATCTGTGAAAACTGAAAAGTAGAGGGCCCAGTTTATATTTCTTTTCTTCTTTTTGCTTTTTTGCTTTGACAAATAGATAAGTGAAGTTGGGCTTGTATATTGGCTGCTTACAGTAGTTTGGGCTGTGTTCGACAGCTGAACTTGAAGAAGATTTGTGTCTTTGGGACCTTATGATGATGACAGCCCGATCAAAAAAACTAATAAGAAGCTAATCGAATATTTAAATTCTAGTAAAGTTTTGAAATAATTGACAAATTTTAGGCGGAAGATATTGTAGATTCTCGTTTATAATTGAGGAGTGATTATATAAATTATGTGGTTCCGTTTAATATGCTACTTTCAGTAGTTGGATCTTGGACGTTATGATATTACAAGTGTATTGATCACGATTCACGTGTGTATTCAGTTTTTATCTGTTTTATGAGGAGTCCATGTTTGTTATATTTGCATTTGTGGATGTTTTATAGGACTATATATATTAAATATTATCAATCATACTTGGGGTCGAAATAATCGAGTTTCTTTCAAATTATCTTGCATGTCAACATAAGTGTTGTTTGTAATAGTCAATGTTGTTCGTCAACGAGTGTATTCTATAGGGTAAGAAGAAAGTATAGTATAAGCTTTTGTGGGTGAGACATATGCATGAGATAGTAGGTAAATGAATGTTGTGATACACGTGACTGATCGTTAATACTTGCTTTAAATGACAATAATTGAGTTACGATTTAAAAATAATTCAACGAGATACATGCATGAAGGATTTACGTATATTACTACTATTGTGATTGACCATGTATATGCTTTTAATAACTATTATTGATTTGTAAACTAAAAAATAGTTGAGAAGATATATGCATGAGATAGTACGCACATGATTATTATATAATGTTGCTTTTAATGATTATTTTAAAATATTTATTACTACAACGTGAAAAAAAAATTGGCCAGATAAATATGAAATATTACGTACATGACTACTATAATACACATGATTGACTATATAACTTGCTTTTAATGGCTTGCTGATTATAATCTAAAAATATTTAATTTTACAACGCAAAAAAATGCATTCAATGCATCGTTCATTATTTGAATGTTGTTCCTTGTATAACATGCACGTTGTAAGTTGTATATGGGAGTGCATGCTACGAATATATCGTATGCATCATGTTTTGCAAAGATATTGAAGTTTTCAAATATAGAAAATATATTGTTCCCATTTATTTTTATGTCACTCGAGATAAACAAAATTTCATATACTATTGTAAGTCGATAACAATTGTGATCAAGAACTTCATATTATTTGTATATATAAAAGCTTAAAATTATTCCGCTAAATATTAAATTGACGCATTTATTGTAATCAACACTAGTATATAAATCACCGTATTGAAATTATGTCACTTTTATGACTTTGAAGAACACCTCCAAGTAAATATGTTTTTGTTTATCTATGACAAGTCGTACCATGGGACGTGCAAATACAACAATCTGATACCATGTATATTATAAAATTATGTTTTTTCTATTACAATTCAATGAAATCATTTAAAATCATATTCTGATATAGTTTTGTCATGTAAAAGAATTTCTCCAAAATGTTTTACCAACCCTTTTACGACTTATCAAATTAATATAGTAAAATTAGTAAGGGAATTAAACAAATCTTGGTAAAAACTATTTGGAGACGATACTTGATTAAAGTGAGTTTTACAATTTGGATGACATTTGTGCATAGCTCCTTTCTCACAAATTAAGTCAAATACACACACACACACACATATATATATATAACATATTATTTTTTCTTTCTTAAATTTGAGTTTGACCATAACATAATTTACGTGAAATTCTATGTTATGGTCTCGGTTCAGTTTTGGTCATTGGATCAACAATAGAAGGGGTTAATTTACCAAATAACCCCCTATTAGGGATCCAATGACTAAAACTGGACCGAGACCATCATAGAATGGCCCCATAAATTACATCCACTCAAAATAAAAAATAAGATTACAAATTTACAATACTTAATTATTTGATATTTGATCCTATTACAATCCAATATTTCAAAGGTTGAATATAAATGGAAGACCATATCCATATCAAGTCAAACCCAAAATCCGGACCTACATGTCAAACTAATTACTAATCGGTCCCGTAATATGGGCCCAATCCATAATAGAATAACGTTCCTGACAAGCCCAAGTCCAGCTGCTTCGGACATATGCAAGTCCAGAGTATCAACACTCCACGTCCAATAGAGGCGCGTGCATTGCCATCGCTCCTCCATTCTGAAACGCCCATTCTACACTGCATACAAAATTCATAGACAGAATCTGTGAGACTTCACAGTGCAACCGGAGTAGCGGAAGGTACAAAAGCAACAGCACGCTGCACCACAAACCAGCAGCCATGAACGCGTTCCGGCTCGTGGGGGACATGACTCACCTCCTCAGCGTCATTTTTCTTCTCCTCAAAATCCGCACCATGAAATCTTGTGCTGGTTTGTACACAAGCGCAAAATACTCTGTATATTGTGTATTTATAGGTTTATACGGATATATGTTTGTATGTGTATATGGATTTGTATGATGTTTACTGCTGTTGATCTTCTGTGTTGCTGTTTGCTATGTTTGTAATCTGATTTTGAAATGATTTAATATTTCTTTTGTGCAAACATTTATTCAGAGGCTTTTTATCAAACACTTGATCTGTGTCAATATAAGTTGTTAGATATAGGCTTTTGTTATTATAATCAATTGAAGAATTTTATTCAGTATTTATCAGCTGAACAATTTTATTCCGTATTAATCAATGTTCGACTATTCTCTTTTGGGAAAAGTGAGGTAAATTGAAAATGATATATATGGTTATTAATTTTTGCTGACAAAAGCAAGTATTAGAATAGAGGCACTAGTCTATGGTTCATATGGTGGGTGAATTACACTTACATATGATTGTGTACAACAGGCGTGACCGATCATAAGACAAGTGTTATAAGACTTACAAGTGTGGTCAAATCTTTCAGGATACAAACTAGTGCAATGTATTAATTTTTGCTTCTCGAGAAACGAAAGATTAATTTTCTTAGTTGTGCTACTTTTGCAGAAAATGAAAAAAAAAATGCATATGAAAGGTTTAGGTATAAAAACTTAAGAGTTGTACAGAAATAGTTCGTAGATATGGGAATACAATTTCATAAAGAATAATATTCTCAAAGCAAACAGAATGATCATAATTAGTTGCATATCTACCCTTTATGGGCGCGAATCAAATGTGGGATTGTCTATCATCTTTCAAAGCAATCGTCCTTACTGTAATTGTGTTTTTTACTTCATTTGATATATGACAAGCTTTTCTTTGATGTAGTATTTTTATTTTACCAGCTCTATTTTAGTTTATAACTCATTTTATTTCTTCAGGGATTTCATTGAAGACTCAAGAACTCTATGTTATTGTATTTATTACTCGGTATCTTGATTTGTTTACAAGGTATTACTCCTTTTACAATACTGTGATGAAACTTGTTTTCATTGGGACATCAGTTTGTATTGTCTGGTACATGAGGCTCCACAAAGTTGTAAAGCAAACATACAACAAAGACCAAGACACATTCAGACATTATTTTCTAATTCCTCCTTGCTTTTTGTTGGCTCTTTTGGTTCACCGCTCATTCACTGTAATGGAGGTAAGAAACTTTTATGTATTCACTCCCACTTGACTTTAATTCTATGCAGGCATTATGGGATCCTTAGGGAGCTAATATGATTTCAGATGAACATAATGAAGTATTTACGATTTCTTACTATATTTAATGTGACGAATGTTATAACATTAAAATTATCAAAAATAAAAAGAAGTAATGCATTAAGAAGAACTTTACGGGTAAACATATTAGATTGCATAAAAGAATGTGTGAAGGAGGTTCTTTGCTTTAGTTTATGTTGATGTCTCAGGTAAAACATAGGAATAAAACTTAAGAAGGCATTGTTTAGATCTATTAAGTGCTTCTATAAAACTTTGAAAGCAAATGCATTAAAATGAGTTTCATGGTTATAAATGCTCAAATATGGAATTTATTTGCTGAAGAGCTTCTCGTCTTCTGAAGGAATAAAACGAGGATTCAGTTTATCACAACTTGCGTTTCTTTAGGAGCCATTTTCCAAGCTTTATTTCCTTCTGAAGCCATAAGAGACTGAAATATCGTGACAATATATTAGCATTACGTATTGGTTTTCATTGTCTCCATCTCTTTTAGCTATAATATAATAAAGTAATTTATAGTCGGATACGGGCTTCTCTTACAGATTCTCTGGACATTTTCTCTTTACCTTGAAGCAGTGGCAATTCTGCCACAACTGATACTATTGCAACGGACTAAGAACATCGACAACCTCACTGGGAATTATGTATTTCTTCTAGGGTAAAGTCATTAATTATAAATATGTCTTGCTCTATCTCTCTCTCCTTGGTGATTATTGTTGCACTCTTAGAAATAAAATGACTGAGTTATAACTAATGGACACATTTGGATATCTCCTCCTTTAGGGCATACCGGGCTCTATATCTACTTAATTGGATATATCGATTCTTTATGGAGACGCACCAAGTTCGCTGGATCCGTAAGCCTTTTCATCCTTCCTTATACATTTAAACTATTATCTTTCCATTGTAATGTGATTAAAATTTGTGGATAAAATTGCAGCTTGGCTATCGGGTTTGGTTCAGACTGCTCTATATGCCGACTTCTTCTACTACTACATAAAGAGGTATTCTAAACTATAACAATCGTATAAAAAGTGATAAGAGTTGTCGAAAGTTGCAATATTGAATTGTAGATGTCCGAGTGTTTGGCTTATCGATTTTCGTTTTTGTTTTTTGTTTTTTGTGCAGCTGGAAAAACAATGAGAAGCTCAAGCTTCCTGATTGACATCAACTACCTTTACCTTGAAGACATAGTATGATAAACATTGTGGGAGTATAGAGACCATAGTTCTCTCCTTTTGCTCTTCCTATCCAGTTCTAACTTTGTCTGGCATTGTTACGCTCTTCAACCATATAGCTAAAATGTTTGCCTGTAAAATCACCTGACTCATTGCACTACATTTGGGGATATACAATTAATATAATTTAATTTTGCGCCACATATTGGTTTGAAATCATGTAGTAGTAATCCCATCGTAATGAATTGTTAAATGGAAATATAAATACAGAATTTCCAATTGTAATTTTAATTTTTAAGTCTAGATATTATCATAATAATTTGATATGGTATGGTGGACTGTATTCACGACATGAATGATTAGTATCAGAGCACAAAATTCCAAAAATTCATAAGAATCACTTGATTATAATTGTGAACTCTTTATTAAAAGACAGAGTTATGGCTCAAGTTGTAGATTAAAATAAAACAAGAGATTTATAGCATAAATATTAATCGCACATGTTCGTGGAATTTATTCAAAATAAATAGAGAAGCTTTGACATAGGGGTGCAACTTGATTTGAGCCAAAGCTCCTTTGCTAGAAGCTCGCGAGCTACTCTATTTTTAATTATAGTAATAATTTAACAAAAATATTAAAAATAACTCAAAAGGTCAAAAAATAAAATTAGATCCCTCTCTCTTAACTCTAGCTTGCGAACCCAGGCTCGAGCTTGAGTCGAGCTGGGTTTTTAACCAACAAGCTCGAATAATAAGACTCAAACTTGAGCATGGAAAAATCACCAGCTCTACTCGTTTACACTCCTACAGTTCGATGTGACTTTCCGATTGGTTGTCTACACGATTATTCAACTATTGGTACAACCCAATACATTTTTTTTCAGCTGTAACACGGAGACGAGCCTTCTTTAGGATATTGGGGCCTTAATTGCATTTAAGGCCCAGTTGATCTATTAATTTGGCCCAATGGGTGAGCTGAAGATGGTACGACTTTGCATCTGCATAGTGGAAAAAGCGTGCTATCTCTTCTCGTTTTATTCCCTTCACAAACAGCGACTCGGGCGAGCGAGCCTAGAGAGAGAAGAGAGAGAGAGAGAGAGAGAGAGATGGCGTCGGTGGTGAGAAGCGCGATGAAATTGATGAAAGAAAAAGGCGTCGGAGGTTTCTTCCGTGAGCTACGAAATGAGGGATACCTGTCCGTCTCCATTTCTATCTCTATTTATTTATATGTTTTTTTTTCTGTATTTTCATTGAGCTTTGTGAAACTCTCAAAATTTTAATCCAGCTCCCTGCAGACGAATTTTGACGATTTTGAATGAATATTTTCGTTTCAATTTGTTTTGTTTCCGGCGATTGAAAAGGAATCATATGTCCACTATGTTGCGATTTGCATATTTAGTTGCTAGGGTTCACGATCGCGAGATTTGGGAATTCAGTCTATTGGGAGGTTTATTACCTGCTATCTTACTTTATTTTAGCTCCTTCATGTCTTAAGCCAATCATTTTATGGAATGTGTGATTTGATGCTTTGTAAGGTGGAATTGTTATAGGCATTTCTTTTGATAAGGTTTCTGCACAGGCACTGATTGCTGTTTTGTTATTTTTCGATTCTTCTAGGAGCGCACTTCTGGATGGCAATCTTATGTAAGTCGAATTTTGGCACTCTTTGTTGATGAGATCTTTATAATTTGCGGTATTCTGTTACTCAACATAGTGCACTTTATTTGAAGCGTTATTTAACAGAGAGCAGTATGGTTGTCTAATTATGGACTACTTTTATCTGAACTCTTGAGATGATTCTGTTGACTATCGAGCTGTATTACAATTGGATAACTCGAGCTTAAAATTGAACAATGCAATCCTTTTGTAAAAGGCCAAACATAATAAAGGAATCAAATTGTATGCACATTGGTGATAGTTCTTTTTCTCTCTTCCATTCCCTCGGTATTAGATGGCCTTTATTTGTGAATTCTTTCTTATCATTATGTTTATGAAAGATGTCGAAAAGAATCGTAAACTTCCTGCTGTAATGATATGTTATTTGTGCAAGCAACTTTCTTGCCTAGCCTTTGTACTCTTTGTCTCAGCTATTGTATTCAATGAACTGGTGTACCTTCTTTGAAATAGTTATAATCATGAAGATGTTTATTTTAGGTCTATGCTAGTGCTTCTCAATAAATTTTCTGATATTTTTCCCTTCCACCTTCCTTACTCATTTCCTGCTTTTATTGTATAACTGGATGAAATATTATATTTTCTCTTTTCATTTTTCTAGAGAAGGTTCTGATGGTTATGTGTAACTCTCATATGTTGTAGTTGTTACGTGCTGGCTTATAATGTTGCAATGTTTGATATCAACTGAGTATTGCTTGTTTTAATCAATTCAGGCAGACAAAGATACACAACATAGGCGCAACGGTTGTGGGTGTTGATAAATTTGGTAATAAGTACTATGAGAAACTTGGAGAAACTCAATACGGTCAGTGCTGCTTTTCATAAATATGCACTTTCTTTATGTTTCAGTTGTCAATTACAGCGTGATACTTTATTTCCTACATGGTTGCTAGTTTTTGTTCATAATTTTTATTGTACATGCTTAAAGGATACTTATAGAACAGAGATCTGATTCTATTTTTGTATGACTATCTGGTTTAGAACTTTCTCTAATTCTTATCTTTATATGCACTTTTGAAAGTTCCTGTACCTAAAGAAGTTGACATGAGTGGAAGGGGCTTGAACACAATAGCTTTACTCTTGTGTTCAAGCCCTTGTGGATGCAGAAATCTTCCTTGGGAGAGGTTCCCACGATTGTGCTTACCTCGAGGATGAGTCTTGGGCATTCGGGCTTGAAGGCACCCTAGGAACCGACCCCCCCACCCCCACCACACCACCCCCCACCCCCAAAAAAAAAAGCAAAAAGAAAAAGAAAAAAAACAAGTGACTGTGTGTATGTTTGCTTGCCCATCATGCTGAAATTTCTTTCAGAAAGTGATTTCCTTTCTGTTTTCTACAATGCCCAGAATTTTCTAGGACAAACCATTTCTTTTCCTTGGCATGACATGCATGCTATGGTAATTTGCTACACATACTGAGCTTTTGAGGCTTTATTGAACAACTGAATAATGCATGATTTGCGATTTTGTTATTTGATTCAGGGAGACATAGGTGGGTGGAATATGCTTCCAAGGATCGGTACAACGCTTCTCAAGTCCCACCAGAATGGCATGGCTGGCTTCATTACATAACTGATCATACTGGAGATGAGGTTAGCTTATGCCCCTATTATTTTAACCATCAACTTTAACTATATTGAAATGTATGCCCGGATGCTGAACGAAGAGTATATTTGATGCAGTTGCTCTTGTTGAAGCCAAAGAGATACGGGGTTGAGCACAAACAGAACTTCTCTGGGGAGGGAGATGAATATATCTATCACTCGAAAGGACATTCCCTTCATCCTGGGCAAAGAGATTGGACAAGATACGAACCCTGGCAACCAAAAAAGTCATAAATTCCCTTGTCTTAAAACAAGCAACTGGAAAAGTGGATTGATATGCCACCTTGTTTTCATTAATAAAATCTTTGTATTTTATTTGGATCATATGATGGTCCTGTCTTAAAATTAACTAGCTTACTGTTTATTTTGATTTTACGACATCTGCATTTATCATGTATCTTCCATCCAGAATGTTTGATAAGAGTCCGATAAAGGACTTTCCAAAACAAGTTTTTACCTTGCATAATATTTGAGTTGCCTTTGATATTATGCTGAAGGTCATGGAATATATGGTGGATCCTTCGCACTTGAGGTCTCTGTTTTCAGCTTATTGACTATTATAGATTTCACCTCGATTTTGAACTTTGTTTACCCGATGATCGCGGAGTTGTTTCCTCTGATTAATTTATACATGTTATTTAGTTGGTAGAAATATCGAAGATTTATCTTCTTCGTTTGTATGTCACATTGATTTCATATTTTGCTAGAGTTTGCTTAGTTGTCTCTGGAACTTCATGAAGACGTGACTTGTGATGGAATTTTGGAAGTATATGGTTTGATAGGGCTTCCATAATAATGTCTCAATTGTTTGATGGGTCTGTGTGGTGAAAGCTCATTGCAAGACAAGAACCTTGTTGCCGTATACTTAATTCTCCTAATATTCTTCGCTGGTTAGGTGTGTTCGAGAAAAGTTTTGCCTGTATCGCTATCCTCAATTGAAATACATAAATTTATTTCATGTCAGCAATAAGAAATACCCGATATGATATGATTTACACTCGATAAGATTCTTCAGTACATGTACGGTGTTTAATAGTAAAGAATGTGTATTATGTCACCATTTGCCGAATGACACCAAGTACATTCAAGAATTGTCTAGGGTAATTGGCAGAGTGCACCCTTAAATTGCCACATTTTGGCATTATGCACCCTTAAATTTGATTTTTGGCAATTTGTACCCTAGAATTGCATATAATTTGGCATTTTGCACCCTATAACGATATTGCACCATCAAACTCACCAAAAAAATGAGTTCAATCTGTTTTGACTTTTTAGGGTAAAATTGTAAATACAAGGTGGGGGGAATTGTATAAAAAATGTGAAAATCTGTAAAAGTTCAGAGACAAAATTGTGCCAAAAAGATGTGGAAATTTGTTGAAGCCCTTTCAATTGTAGGATGAGTTAATAAACTAAAATCTCTAAGGGTGAAGCCCTTTGAAAATCTCTATCATCGACTTCAGGCCTCAATAATCCCACCATTTTCGCCTTCATACAGAAGATTTAGAGGATTTTAGGGGTTTTAGTTTATTAGCCAAATCTAGAATTTAGAGGACTGATAGAGTTCAAAGAATGTAGTAAGATTGAACTGCGTAATTTATGTATGTATATATGTTGTGTTGTTTTACAATGATAGAAGTATATCTATATATAGAGTAAAATGTAGCCCTAGGTAACTCTAATTATACAAATGGGCTGGGCTTATAAACTATACACTAACACCCCCCCGGCAATCTGAGCAGTGGGACCAACGCAAAGATTGGCCCGAAGTTGGGAAAACTTGGTGGTTGGTAAGGCTTTGGTGAAGATGTCAGCAATTTGGTCAGCGGTAGGAACATACTTGACCAAAACATCGCCTGCGGAAACTTTTTCCCGAACAAAATGATAATCAATCTCAATATGCTTCGTACGAGCATGAAAGACAGGATTAAGAACAAGATATATGGCACTAATATTATCACAGTAGACCCGAACCGGATGCTGAAGGAAGATGCCCAAGTCACGCAAAATAAAACGTAGCCAGCAAGACTCAGCAACGGCATGGCAACAGAGCGGTACTCAGACTCTGTACTGGATCTGGAGACGGTAACCTGTTTCTTGGCAGACCAGGAGATAAGGTTATCACCAAGATAAACAGCATAGCCGGTGGTGGAACGACGACTGTCTGGACACCCAGCCCAATCTGAGTCAGCATAAACAGTCAGGGAGTCCACAGTGGAAGAACGGAGGAGGAGGCCATAATCAAGAGTTCCCCGAAGATACCGAAGAATACGCTTGACCATCTGAAAGTGACTCTCCCGAGGTGAGTGCATGAACTGACTGACTAAAGCAACGGCATAAGCAATGTCGGGCCGAGTGTGAGTGAGATACTGAAGACCCCCAACAATGCTGCGATAAAGAGTCGGATCAGAGAAAGGGTCGCCCTCAAGAGCGGAGGGAGTAGACTTTGCAGAAGGAGGAGAATCAACAGGCTTCAACCTCATCATGTCAAAACGCTGTAGAAGCTCAGTGGCATACTTTTTCTGCGAAAGAAACAATCCAAGAGAATCTCGTGTAGCATGAATACCCAAAAAATAGTGAAGATCCCCTAAATCCTTCATAGCAAACTCCTGGGATAGGCGAGAAATAAGAGCAGTAACAGCCGCAGAGTCATTTTCAGTCAAGATAATGTCATTTACATACAGCAGGAGAACCAAAGTGATAGAACCAGAACGGTAGACGAACATTGGCATGTCAGCTTTGCTGCTAGTGAATCCAAGACACAACAAATACGAACCAAATTTCTGAAACCAAGCTCTAGGTGCTTGTTTTAGACCATATAAAGCCTTTTGTAACTGACACACATGAGAAGAATACTGGGGGTGAGTAAAATCGCGGGGCTGAGCCATGTAAACAGTTTCAATAAGATCACTGTGTAGAAAAGCATTCTTCACATCAAGCTGTCTAATAACCCACTGGCGAGAGACTGCAATAGAGAGAACAGTGCGAATAGTAGTCGGCTTAACCACAGGGCTGAAAGTCTCACCAAAATTAATACTAGCCTGTTGCTTAAACCCCTGAGCAACCAAGCGGGCCTTATAACGCTCAACAGATCCATCCGAACGTAATTTAACCTTATACACCCATTTGGAACCAACTAAAGTTTGTGATGGATGCGGTGGTACCAAAGTCCATGTGTCATTTGCTTGAAGTTCATTAAACTCATCAGCCATAGCGGCACGCCAAAGAGGATCTTTGGAGGCCTGTGTATAACATGTCGGCTTGAGGGGAGGGGAAACAGCGGACAAAGAAGGAAGAACATGAGGCTTACGTGTACCATCACGTAAGCGAGTGACCATAGGATGACGAATAGACGGAAGTGGGACAAGGGATAAGGGCTCGGGAGAAAGTGAGACCGAGGAGGATGTAGTGGAAGGAGACGGGAGAGATGACAACTCAATAGGAGCTGGGAGAGGAGACGGAGATTTAACTGGACTGGAGGGACCTCGAGAACTCGGAGAAGAGGGAGGTGATGGAGATGACACCGGAATGGGAGACGTGAAAGACACAGTGGGGGTGGCAACGGGGAAGTTAGTAGGTCCTAGATAAGGCGGATGAGAAAGGGAAATCGGAAAAGACCAAGAAGCAGACTGATGGGTATCAGAGGCAGAAGCGGAAGATAAAGTACGATAGGGAAAAGAGTCTTCATCAAAAATGACATGACGACTAATATGAATAACACCGGAAATGGGTTCGAAGCACCGATAACCTTTGTAATCGGGAGCATACCCTAAGAATATACACGAGGCAGAGCGAGGATCGAGCTTATGAGCAGCACGATGACCAAGATATGGAAAACAGGCACAACCAAAAGTCCGAAATGAGGAATAGTCGGGGGAACGACCAAAGAGAACCTCAAAAGGAGACTTGTGGCGAAGCGTAGGGGTAGGGAGACGATTAATAAGAAAAACAGCAGTATAGAGAGAGTCGACCCAAAAGGAGTGAAGGAGATGAGTAGTAAGAAGTAAAGTGCGAATTAACTCAGAAATATGACGATGCTTACGTTCCGACACACCATTTTGCTGTGGGGTGTAAGGGCACGACAGGCGAAACTGAATTCCAAAAGCAACAAAAAGGTTACGAAACTGGGCATTATCAAACTCACGACCCCCATCACTTTGAAACCGTTGTATTTTAGTTGTAAAAAGATTTTCGATTAAGGTTTTAAAAGTACAAAAATGGGTATAGACTTCAGATTTAGTACGCATGGGATAACACCAAGTAAAACGGGTAAAATCATCAATAAAAACGACATAATATTTAAAACCATTTCTAGAAATTACAGGAGAAGTCCAAACATCAGAGTGAATTAAATAAAAGGGCACAGAGCTACGTTTTGCAACATGCTGAAAAGGTAACTTGTGTGACCGACCTAACTGACAAAGTTGACAAAAAGAAACAGAACCATCTTTAGACTCGAAATGACCACTACGAGACAATTGCTGAAAAGTGGCAAGACTCGGATGGCCTAGGCGGCGATGCCAAACATCACCAGAGACAGCACGAGCAACAAGAGAAGACACCAAGGTAGGGGAGACCGGGTACAGACCACTACTGGAAAGGGAATCCAGAAGAACCTGCCCTGTTGCTTTGTCCTTAACACAAAAACCAGTGGAAGAAAACTCAATCAGACAATCATTTTCTTGGCATAATTTTCTAACAGATAGGAGATTGTGAGACAAATGAGGAACATGCATTACGTTGGATAAAGTAAGGGGACGAGTTGGGGTATGTAAAGTAGAGGAGCCTACATGTTTAATAGACAAAAGTGCACCATTACCAACTAAAATTTTGTTCGTACCAGTATAGGGTGTAAGGTTAGATAGTTTACCGTTATCTGGAGTCATATGAGCAGAGGCACAACTGTCAGGATACCAGGGTATGTCAGAGGTGTCAGCGACAGACAAGGCTGAGAAAGACTTTGGAAGATCCTCAAAAACATATGCATGGTTAAACCGCTGAGGACAGAAAACAGAAGTATGACCCGGAATACCACATAATTGACATGTCTGACCAGGAGCAGGAGCTGGAAGCAGTCCAGGATGCGAAGAGTTCAGAAAACGAGAAGGCCCAGATGGCCTAGGAAACTCGGAATACCCAGATGACTGACGATGGGGTTGCGGAGACTAAAGGTGAGATGAGTACTGCCAAGTCGGAGACGAAGAGGACGAACCACGACCATTTCGACCTTTCCCACGCCCGGAACCATTACCGCGACCACGTGAGACACCACGACTTTTACCACCAGAAGGGTTGAAGTTCGAGGAGTGAGAGTGAGCAACAAAAGCATGAGAGGTAGATAAATTTGAAGCAGATTGGCGAAGGCGTTGCTCAAATTGAAGAAGCTGGGCCCGTAGATCATCGAAGGAAATGAGAGAGGGATATAAGGAAACGGCCATGACAAAAGCTTCATACTCAGAAGGGAGCCCATTTAAAGCTTGAAGAACAAGATCACGAGGGGAGATTGGATGACAAGAAAGATCTCCCTTTTTGATAGTGGAAAATGCATTTTTATACTCCAATTCTTTGGAAAGAGATTGTTGAACAAAGCGACGCTCAAGAGTGAGCCAAACATCGCGCGATGTAGGGAGGGTATAGACGGCTTGCATAATTTCCTGAGTAAACGTAACATACATCCAAGATTTGATGCTACGATCAATACGAAACCAGGAAGTATATGCGGGGTGACTAACAAGTTGATCCGATGAATTAAGAATATGAGGAGAGGGACATGGCAAAGAACCATTAATATATCCTAAGAGATCGTGACTCCCAAGTAAGGTTTCAAACTGAAATTTCCATAAAAGATAATTTTCAGAATTCAATTTCGTTGTCATAAGCTGTGGATTGGGGAGAGTGGTCGACGGTGGTGGATGTGAGGCCACGTGAGGTGACATCATAGAAGAGGAATTATGTTTTTGTGAGTCAATATAGAAGGTCGGGTTGAGTTGAGGGCTGTTTTGTAAACAAGAAGGGATATGGGGGCTGTTTTGGAAGGAAGGGAAAGTATTGGGGCTGTTGTGCGAGATAGGAGGAATTGAGGGGTTATTGTGAAAATTAGGGTTTAAGTTGTGGGGAATAAGAGAGGGGGCAGCATGTATAGCTGCTATTTCATGCCCGCCGCTATGAGGAAAAGAAGCAGATGCGGCAGGGGCATTGAACCCGTCGGCGGCGACTACGGGAGTGAAGCCGGCGGCGACTACGGGATGGAAGCCGGTGGCGATGGACGCAACAGAAGGAAGAGAAGGGGCTGAAGGAAAGAGGGCGGGGGTGTGTGGTGGCAGATGTGAGGGCTGAAAAGGGAGGACGCCGACGGTGGAGAGAAAGACAGTGGTGTCATCGGAGGTTGCCGTCGAGAGATGGGGTGATAGAGACGGGGCGGTGAGGATAGTTGCAGCGCCGGTAGGAATAGAAGTCGGGGCGGCAACACCTAAGTGAAGTTGATTTGCCGATAGAGAGGGGGCAGTGGAGAGGATATCTGCAATATCCTTTGGAGAGAGGTTGAGGTTTAAGAGATGTTGAATGAAAGAGATGCTATCAGCCGTGAAAGAAGACGACGAAGGCACGGCGGTGAGGATGGTTGACAGCGGTGAGGAAGACAAGAAGGAAGACGGCAGATGCGGGTGGTGGGAGAGAGAGACAGAAGATGAGTCAAGAGGTAGAATGGGTGGGTCCGTGGCGACGGCGACGACGGTGGTGGTGCCAGACAGAAAAGAGGAGTAGGCTGCAGATATGGATGCCGTGAGGGCGGTAGGAGAAGCCAAAGGCTCGGTTGGCCCGGCTCTGATACCATGATAGAGTTCAAAGAATGTAGTAAGATTGAACTGCGTAATTTATGTATGTATATATGTTGTGTTGTTTTACAATGATAGAAGTATATCTATATATAGAGTAAAATGTAACCCTAGGTAACTCTAATTATACAAATGGGCTGGGCTTATAAACTATACACTAACAAGGACTTCTACAGATTTTCATACTTTTATGTATAACTTTGCCAACGTACTTCATAGATTTTCATGTTTTTTTCTTGATACAATTTTCCCTTCTTCGTATTTTCAACTTTACCATCCAAATTTGACAAATCTCATTTTTCTACTGAGTTAGACAGTGTAAACTCACTGTAGGGGGCGCAAAATGCCAAGCTACAAACAGTTCGATGGTGCAAAGTGCCAAAAATCGAATTTACGGGTGCATTGTGCCAAAACATGGTAATTCAAGGGTGCAATCTACCAATTACCCAATTGTCTACCAACATTTCAAAATACACTGTGTGATGTTGAAAGTCCCAACGTTGCCAAATTGGTCGACAAGTATATTACGCCACTCACCAGCTTACAGAATATATAATAAGTAGCATCGACACTTTATTGACACTTTATTGATAAAAAAAAAAGACAAACAAAAAAGTAGCATCAAGATCGCCCTGAATTTTCTGTTATTTTCTCCCAATTTTCAGACTTCCACATGGCTTCCGATGTCGAGCGGCCCCCAGTCTCCTTCCGCGGAAAGGTTTCTTTCGCCAAATTATCTTAATTTTAAGTACAATTTGGAGTCTTGTTACATGTAATCGTAGCTTTGATGTGTGTTTGTTCTGCTAATTTAAACTTGCTGGTTTTAGCTGAGCGTTTTCAATTTATGATGATTTACTTTCTTCTTTACGAGCTGTGGATTTCCAGAATGGAAGAGATTCTGGAGAGAGCGACGGTGTTCAAGAGCCTCTTTTGAAAAATGAAATTCACGAATATGAGGAGTTTTCTGTGGTTTCCGCGATTCTTCCGTAAGTTCTCCTGCTGCTGAATCACTCATTTTCGTTGTTTCTTTCGTTTCGACAAATTAATTTTCAAGATCATTTGAGTAGTTGACTATTTTTGATATTTTGGTATCATGTGAAATTTTTGGTAGTTCGAGACTCCGTATGGTTTCAGAGAGTTGATGAATATATAATATATCTTCTTCAGTTGTATATTAGGAAATTATATGTGGATTCTTCGATCAAATTTCATGTATTTAGAATGAAGAATGATTAGATGTATAAATTGGAGTTGCAGTAAGATCTAGTAATGTTTTTATGTAAGCAAACATTGTTACTTCTATGGCTAGCTGTCAAAGCAAGTTACTCTGCTTGTCTGTTCGGATAATTAGATTCTTACAGTTTTTTGGTGGACTTTGACAAGTATGGTAATCATGCATCTAGCATTTTATACAGATCTATTATGATGAAATGACTAGAAAATATCAGGTTTTTGTTCCCGGCTTTTGGAGGACTACTATATGGTTATGATATTGGAGCTACATCTTCTGCTACTATTTCCATACAGGTAAAACTTACATCATGTAATTTTTCATGTCATTCTTTTTTGACTCTGCAACACGGAGATTGACCACTTCTTTAAAAGAGGCATGTAATGATAGTGGTTTTTGCGTTACTCGGGCTTGTGCAGTTTGTTGTAGGAAGCATGGATAGTTAATTGGAATACGAATCTGATTGAAATATTCTAGAACCCACCCTTATGTCATACTATACAAGTTGAAGGACTCTTTCTTAACTTGTATGCTGATGGATATTGGTCAGTTACATTTGCTGCTACCTTTATTTCCTTTGTTGAGCTTCTATTATTTTGTCTTCGATCAGTTGAAGATAAGATTGGACCAACTTTGATAGAAATGTTGGGAAGTCATAAAACTCCTCTGTATATGTTCCCAGAAACAACATTCAAACGAATCCATAGGGGATGTGGGGGTGGGTTGGAGGCAAATTTATCCAAATTATGCAAGGTGTCGATATCCAAATAGTTGTTAGCTTCTAGGTAGTGTTAGAAATGTGGATGAGGACAGTGTCTAATACCAGAATATGATATATTTCATTCTTGCAAATTATGAATTCAGTCAAATATCCCCTACAAGTGTCAATACTTTTTTCCATTATTTAATAAGTAATGGAAGATTAAATTTGCTTGTTGTTGATATGGACATAGATTTTGATTATTTATGGACTTCACTGCTTTGAACATTAAACCTTGTTTGTTGTAGTTTAGAGTAACATAATTTCAGATGCCTAATGGTCTCTATCATCTTCTTCTGCAGTCAGAGACATTGAGTGGAATTTCATGGTATAATTTGTCTTCGGTGGATGTTGGTCTTATTGTAAGCAAGCTGACCTTTCCCTGTTGCTATAATTTCATGTTATGTTTGGGATCATCCCTTCTCTTTAACCTAATTCTGCCGCAGAAATCACATCTTTTTCCATTTCTGTCTCCTGATTATGGCAGACCAGTGGCTCATTATACGGTGCATTGATAGGCTCAATTTTGGCATTTAACATTGCTGATTTTCTGGGTTAGTTTGACTTATGATACTAGACGTTTACAACTAATTCTACTATTATTTTCGTTATTGACTTTTAATTGCTGCTTGATACTGCAGGAAGACGAAGGGAATTGGTTCTTTCATCTTGCATGTACCTTATTGGAGCTCTTTTAACAGCTTTGGCGCCTAAT
Source organism: Buddleja alternifolia (assembly GCA_019426215.1). NCBI lineage: Eukaryota > Viridiplantae > Streptophyta > Magnoliopsida > Lamiales > Scrophulariaceae > Buddleja > Buddleja alternifolia. Next base: position 45,362,534 of record CM033395.1, read on the forward strand.
TTTGTTCTGATGGTGATCGGGCGTTTGATTTATGGTATAGGAATTGGACTGGTAAGATACTCGAGCGAAATTGATAATTACCATCTATAATTTTTTTTTTCCCTTTCAAGCGTTCATTTTTCAGTTTTATTTGCTTCGATATATGGTCAGTTGCTGACAATGACCTTTTTTCTGTGTGTGCAAGCCACACTCCCCCACTTCGTTACTGTATAAACAGACAAAGTATCCTGACTCAGGAAATCTCCTGAATAGGATATTTTTATCTAATAATATTAGTTTAAAACAATCAGCATTATTGTCCTTTCAAATTATTTATTGCTGTTTTTTGATTCTATCCATTTTCATAGGCAATGCATGCTGCTCCAATGTATATTGCCGAAACAGCTCCAAGTCAAATCCGAGGGCAGCTAATTTCTCTGAAAGAATTTTTTATAGTTCTTGGGATGCTAGTGAGTCCTCTTTGCCTCACGGGAACCCATACTTGCATTAGCCGTTTCTGTTCCATTGAATATGTTGTGTATATGTATATGTCCTCGAATATCATCCAAGACCACTCGGTTATGTAAAATTGGGCACCATGAATTCTATTGTAGGTGGGCTATATAGCCGGTAGCCTTTTGGTTGACACGGTTTCTGGTTGGCGGTACATGTACGGAATTAGTTTTCCTCTGTCGCTCATAATGGGAATTGGAATGTGGTGGCTACCTGCATCACCTAGATGGATTCTTCTAAGAGCCATACAGGGTAAAGGGGAGGTGCAGGGTTTAAGAGAGACTGCCATAACTTGCTTGTGTCGTCTTAGAGGTGAAGCTATTGCTGATTCGGCTCCTCAGAAAGTGGATGAGATTTTGTCCGAGCTCTCTCACTTGCGTGAAGAGGAAGAAGCCACATTCAGCGAGATGTTCCAGGGTAAATGCTTGAAAGCACTTACAATTGGTGGAGGGCTAGTCCTATTTCAACAGGTATCTTTCTTTGTATAGGAATCAGTTTCAAGCATGGATATGATGTTCTAAATATATGCTCATGCCTCTTTACTCTCTTCGTCGCAGATAACAGGGCAACCAAGTGTGTTGTACTATGCTGCAACTATTTTTCAGGTATATCTTTTGCATTTTTGGTGAAGCCTAAACTTATGTGATTCGATTTCCACCAAAATGTTATGGTTTTCATCCCATTCTTCTCACTTTCTTCCGTCCTAATGCTATGAGTATGATAGAGCGCAGGATTTTCTGCAGCATCAGATGCAACTAAGGTCTCCACACTACTTGGTCTCTTGAAGGTATGTTATGCATATTTATATTTCCTGTTAACACTCATGTTTTGATTCTTCTCTCGTACATTTAACGTCTTCGCCTTTGTAGCTGATTATGACAGGGGTAGCTGTGCTGGTTGTTGATAGATTGGGGAGAAGACCCCTCCTACTTGGAGGTGTATCTGGTATTGTAAGTAAAGCTTTCTACTCTGGTATCTTTCATCTTTTTCTCATCTTCCCCAGGCACTTCAGTTTCTATTCATTGTCTAGGAGACAGGTCATAAGGATAATTATTTGAACTCCTAAGCATATAGTTCTGATATTTACTTGGATCATGTGGCAGGTTGTATCTCTATTTCTTCTGGGATCTTATTACACTTACCTAGATGATATACACGCTGTGGCAGTTGTTGCTTTGCTCGTATATGTTGGATGTTACCAGGTACATAATAATGCTTTCATTGTTTAGACAAGTTATATGATGTACCATCTTTAGTTCGTTTCTATTGGATTTCATAGTTGAATTTGTGTTGTTATTGAGGCATTAACATTGCGAGAGTATATTTATACAGATATCATTTGGTCCCATTGGTTGGTTGATGATTTCGGAAATATTTCCATTGCGTGTAAGAGGACGTGGATTGAGTATTGCAGTTCTCGTGAACTTTGGTGCAAATGCACTTGTGACATTTGCATTTTCTCCTCTGAAGGTGCTCTTTTAATTTTCTGCAAATTAAAACATGAAATATTGTGAAAAATATTGGAAATTTACATTGGATTTGTGTAAATTTGATTGTGATTGCAGGACTTGTTGGGGGCTGGAATTGTATTTTTCATATTTGGAGGCATAGCTGTATTGTCACTCATATTCATCTACTTTATTATACCAGAGACAAAAGGGCTTACCTTGGAGGAAATTGAGGCCAAACTCCTTTAGGGCTATTTGCAACTATTTCATGTCTGTATTTACAATTGTCAATGGATGTCTCTTGTTCAGACCTTTTGTACTACATAGGTGGAATACAATATCTTTATGACTTTATGTATTTTATGAAACAATTTACAATGTAGCTCTTCCTTGCTGTAAATATATTATAAACACTTATATATGTGCTAAACCTAGATTATGTCAATTTTAAATTGTATTTAATCAATAAATTCTTCATAAAATAGGAAGGTGGAAAATTGGTTGTCATAAGAGTGGTGATATAGCATTACTCTGTCAGCATAATGTATGTTTTTACATGCTTTCTAATAAACATGAACTTGAATAATCGATGGACATACTAGGGGTGACGTATAGTATTTTTTTCACATGCTTTCGAGTACATGTGAATGTAACGAAAAACTATTTCTTAGATAAGTGCCAAGATCTACTCGTACTATTAGTACAAAATATTTACCTCAATTTTATCAATAGAATATAAGTTAAATTTGAATAATTTTATATATTTTCATTCGCATCTAAGGCATAATTTTTTATTTTTTTTTAAGATTTTAGACGATGGGGATACCCGATCCAACAAACTCGAGTTGATAATTTTTTTTGTTATGGCCATACAAATCTTATAAGACTCGAATAAGGAGACAAAAATCACTACTTGTGACCGTCTATAAGTTAATCCGCGATTCCACTAATATCACTAAGTTAACAAGCCTTGTGAGCGGGCTTGTTAGGCATAAATTGTTTAAATTGAACCGCTTATGCAACACAAACCTTAGTCTTAGTGGGCTAAGTTCTCTATTATTTAAATCGGGCCCTATTTCTATTCTTCTCCTTTTACGAAAACTCAAACTCTAGGGATGGCCAAATTTAACGTGGTGCAGAAGCGGCGGAGAGCCGCCGTCGCCGAACGGAAGAGGAAGATTCACGGCGAACCTGGCTCCGGGAAGCTTCATCAGAAACCCCAGCCTATCTCCATCTCCGGCAAGCGTAAGCAGAAGCTCCTCAAAAAATGGCGCCGGGTCTGTTATTTATCTATTCACATATGTATTTTATGCGTCGCAATTTCTGTTCTTTGCATAACATGCTGTTAATGTTAAAAAAACAGGAGCAAAAGGAAGCAGTGGAAAAAGGTTTAATTACGATGCAAGATGTAGAGATGGCTGCTGCTGAAGGTATGTTGTTGATAATCCTTTCAATAGAATGTTACTGATAATAATAGTGGAGCTATCTTAGGTTTAAGGTGACAATATTGTGTTAATATTGCAATAATTGAGCTCAATTAGCTAAGCTTGTAAGCTATTATATATAATTTTGTCCGCGTTTGCTCTTTCAATTTGTTGAGTATTTTTAATTTAGTATAATGTTACTCGTTATGTTCACAATCCTGTACAATCAAGTCATGTAAATGATTGAGAGCTAAATTAGCTGATCAATTACGTTTGATTTTCTTGTTTCAGTATCATTTTAATCTTCGATTCGATATAATCATGGATAATTGAATCCTGGAAAACGGAAAACCTTCGAATCGTTGTAGGAAGTGAGCGCTTGAAAGTTTAATCTGTTTGTTAATGTCATACTGATTTCGATTGTTTAGTGACTTTCATTGTTCCAGAAATCAACAATTTTCTGTTTGTTTCACGGTGTTTTGATGGGAATGTGTTTTGTTCCATGGAATTCAGGGACTTCAAAAGATGCCAACAAAGCTCCTGTTAAATTTCCGATGAAGAAGGGTGCAAAACTTAGAGTTAAGCATATGAAGAAGAAAGGTTGGAAATTCTTTCCTTGTAGCCATCGGGGTTTTATATCTTAGTTTTACTGTGATAGACTGCTCGTCTTTTATTCTTTCTCGCATTTGTTATTCGTTTTCGTAGCATTTTTGGTTCTTTTACTTATGATGAAATTGCCGGCTCAAACTCTAATTTTTCGGTTATTTACAGGTAAGAACAAGAGCAAATCTCAAAAACCTGTTGGAGAAGCCCCCGTAGATACCATGGTAGAGTGAATGGTAGAGAATTTACATGATCCTGAAAGTAGCTATTTCAGTTTATCAAGTTATGTTGTCCAAATTTCTTTGCTGTAAGGAACACTCCGTTTGTATGGTTTTTATGATGTCAATACATTATGGACTATATAAAATGCGCAATTGCAATGATGGTTTTGTATTACTCATTTCTATGGAGAAATTAAAAACTTTAGGTAAGACAGATTTTAACATATACTTCTACAATGACTCGAATTCCAAAATATGATGAAACAGCGAAAAGAAGTACATTGATAATATATAACTGAACGTTGCAATAACTTACTATGGAAAAAAGTTGAACTACTTTCTATATAAACCAGAACTCTGAAGGGTTCTGCAATAGTCAGCTATGATGGAAGAATTCTTGATGAGTTCCCATATCTTAGCAGAATTCTTCAACCAGTCGCGTTCAGAAATAGTCCTCGTGAAAGATGGGGCAGTCATGGATAAAACCTGCATTGTTTGAATGGCAATTAGCACTCTTTAGGCTATTACAAAGAATGGTTGAGAGAGAGAGAGAGAGAGAGAGAGAGAGAGAGAGACCTGATCCCTTAATTTCCAGAGGACCGATGCATAGCTTTCGTACTGTGGCCTTGAGGAGTCATCTTTACCCTTGCATGGGACAAGAAACAGTTTCGGATTATTATCTGACTCATAATGAGCTTCGAAAGCCCTTCCAGAAGAGTGGGTGTCTTTTGGTGCATTTTCACTTTCTGATCTTATGAACGAAGAAGAGCTAAAACACTGCGCAACTGCCTTCTTCATTTGTACAAAATTACGTGGTGTAATGTCTCTGTCACGAAGCCTACAAAAGATAATGAGTATAAGATATAAACACTCTTACCAATTTATAATCGGAAGACATTTACACTAGACAATTATTTTTCAATTGTTCTAATAAAATTCAATTTGGAAATTGGATATGCCAAACTCACCTTGTATGCACAAAAATTGGAGCAGCAATGTACTCGTCTCCACTCTCCAGAGGTTTATTAATGTTCTCTTTGTCAGAGCTCATAGGGGAGCTTTGTGGATGAGAAAGTGTTACAGAAGATGGATCGGGTATGCCATGTTTTAATAAATCTACCTGCATCAACACAATTATGCTACAAATCATAAGAGGTCTAATACTATATTAATGCACAAATAGCAGGGCAAAAAAAGAATGTCATCCCTCCCCTTAAGAAACAAAAGCACAACCAACATAAACATATGCAAAATCGATTTCATCCTCCCGTGATCAGAGTTAGCCAAAAGCATGAAATACATATGAAGTCATAATATTGACTATATATGCCCCCCTATCATGGCAAATTTTCAAGACGTAACAGAATAGAGCTATAAACAGTTAAATTATGGAAACCAAAATTGGAGTAGCAGATAGGGAAAAAAAGGGTCCAAACTGGATATGTGAAACTGTGGCTAAACATAAGTACTTTATGAACTGAACAGATCATAAACATAAGCTAGTTTTGAATGATTAAAAAACTGGAAAGACTAACTTAAAGACAGACTATCACCAAAAAGATCGTTAGATGTGGAATTATTGTACTTAACAACGTTGTCAGACATATAAGTGGAAGAAATGAATACCATCAACATCAAGCGCCACATGCTAGCATCATGAACTCCCTCGGATACCACGATGATTATGTGACAAATTGATGCAAGGAGAACGCCAAGCTAGAATGATTCCTTGCAGCAGAGGTAAAATGTTAGCTCCATCAAGGTTTTGTACGACCTTCAATGGTTTTAGTCTATGCTTAAAAATGCATGAGGGGAAAGCAAATCATAAAAGATTTATAATTTTTGGAAAGACAAAAATATACTAAAGCATCAAACTCAACTCTAGCAGTTATTTCATCAAATCAGTTACCTGCATACTCATCATCTCGTGAGCCAGCTCTGCGGATAAGGATTCACCACTTATTACTGAGACTGTAGATGACCCATCAGGCCTAATCATCTCTGCTAAAATGGAGGGACTAAAGACTGGCTGCATGTCATAAACAACAATATGCAAATTTGCAACTCATCATCATATTTCTTCATCAACAATAAATAAGTTATGAAGAACTCAAGGTGGCAACAAAATGCACAACCTGAGTATCTAGAAGAATGATCCTTTCGGAGGTAATCCTGGGCTCAATCCCTACGGTTAAATGTCTGGCCATCGCCCTTGTTTCCTCCGATTCTACACCAAAAGGAGGCAGCATTCCTGCTAAATACACGCAAAATTCAGCTCGTCAGTCTAATCTACTTTAACAATTTGCATCGCATGCCCCTCCCATCAAAAACTTTGTACTCCAAACTTTCCAACCTATCCTGCAGTGTATACCGTTATATAGATTATTAAATGTGCATGCATTAACATATTAACAATTGCATTCTAGTGCCCGCTAAGGAAACGCTTTCCAAATTTCTTCAAATGATTCTAATACTTAAACAAATGAACAACAGCCTCAACATTCATCTTGCACCATCATCCCAGATGACAACATTAGCACAAGAAATAAAAACAACAAATACTATACATACATACCAGCTGAGGAAGAATCAAAGCCATAAATTTCATTCAAGATAGTAGACTTCCCCACTCCTGGTGGACCAATTACACCAACCACAGTAAACTCTGTGTTATCCGTTAAAAACTGCACAAAATTTACAAACCCAAACCAGTAGAAATAAAGTAATCCATCTTAAAAACCACAATTTGCTAATCCATGCATGTTTGACAGAAGAGGAAGAAAGAGAGATTACTGACCGGTAAAAATCGATCGATCTGAAAATCCCAAGAGTCTGAAAGGAGGTTGAGAGAACCAATAGACGGAAGGCGTGACCGGAGCGCGGCGGAGTCGTCATCGGCACCGCCGCCGCCGCGATTGAATTTTCCGGAGGTGACGAGTCCAGGCTTCGCTAACAAGATTTTGGGAGCTGCCATTCTAATGTTTCAACGATCAACTGTAGATATATCTAGTGTATTATTATATATTGTGTCAATAACAATTTACAGTACGAACTCTAGAAAGCACCTCCATAATTAATTGCTTTATTTATCAATTCAAATAACAGCAGTAATTCATAAAAGTAAATTAAATGAAATTATTAATAATAGGAAGAGCAATTTTTATGGAAGATGAAACGAACCCTCTACTCAAATTTGATAATGCTCAGAGTCGGAATGAACTGATCGATAATTGCTGAAGGTGAAGATGGTCTTAAGTTTCTCAATTGGGCTATTGTTTGCGGCCCAGACCAGACAAAAGGCTTATTACTCATTGGGTTTTAAATTTTATGTTACTAATTGGGCTACTTGTTTGTTTGTGGCTCAAACCAGAGAAAGGGCTTATTACTTATTGGGCTATAACGTTTCTAATACTAATTGGGATACTTGTTTATGGCCGAAACCAGAGAAAAGACTCAGTACTAATTGGGCTATAATATTTCTAACAAAGTAACAATATTGGGCCACTCATTTGCGGCCCAAACAAGTAAACAGCTTATTATTAATTGGGCTATAAATTTATGCTAACTGGACTACTCATTTGTGGCCCACACAAGTGAAAAGCTTATTACTAATTGGTCTTTAAATTTATGCTTATTGGGCTTCTTGTTTATGACTCAAACTAGAAAAAAGGCTTAATTATAACTGGGTTATATATCTATGCTAATTGGGCTACTTGTTTGTGGACCAATAAAGAAAAGCTTATTCCTAAATGGGCTATATATTTATACAAATTGAGCTATTTATTTGTGGCTCAAACCAGAGAAAAGGTTTCTTAGTATCTCCAGTAAATATAAGCTCAATAACGTGGGCTTATGTTCATAAGCTCAAATAGAACTCGGGTAATTTTATATCGAATTCAATGGTGCGAGTGTGAACATCTCGTGACCGGAAGTGCACAACATACAACTTAGTAAGATTGGACTTGGCCGATCAAAATGGTCTTATAAACTATAAGCATAGATATTTCCTATACCACTCAGAGGGGGACGTTGGCAAGAATAGGCTCCATTTGCAACCTAAGTAAGGTTTTGGGCCTCTCAGCTTTCAGCCTTCTTTTTCATTGCCAAATGACAAAAAAGTCCTTGGGAAAAACCCCCCACTTAAAGAGTCGTGTTTTTGAAACACGATTCTTTACACAATTTTTTTTTTTTTAAATTCTATCAAAAGTGGAATTACGAAACCACCCCTCTTAACCCCTTATGATACACCCTGCTTGCTGCTATACACCCCCCACACAAGTGCTTCTACCCGACACCGGAGAAAAGAGAAGACGAAGAGACCGATACACGCAAAACCACCGGAGAAAGAAGAGTCCCTATCCCGGAGAAGGAAAGGTCGCCGGTCGCAGGTCCCCGCAAAGAAGAGAATTGCCCATTTAACGCCGCCTGCTTCCATTCCATTTCGCGCCGCCTGCTTCCATTGTTGGACCAACCCGTCGTCTGCCATTGAAAGAAAAGAAGGAGAAGAGAAGTTAAAGGTATTGAAGCAACCCGATCCAATGTACTAGTAGAAAATGTGAATTTTTTCAAAATTTTGTGAATTTTTTGTAAAATGCTTAATTTCCCCAATGTAATTTATAATTATTGAAACATTTTTTTTTATTTTGAAAAACCTTGATCAATGAATGAATAAGTGATTTGTTGGGTTAATTTATCCCAGTTAATTTTAATTTTGAAGCACATTTTGATATTAGGGTTTATGTAATTTTAAGGATTGTGCATTTGCAGAGTAATGGATGCTCCCCGTGTTGATGAACGTTCATCTTTGACTGAGAACGAGCCTTCTACCTCATCGACACCCCCTGTAAGTAAAAACTTCTTCTATTTATTTATAATGCTTTTGTGGAGATGGGAAAATTAGGAGAAATCAGGAGAAATTGATTGGTATGTTTTGGAATTATTGATGAAATGGATGAATTGATAAGTGTTTATCGATGAATTTGATGAATTCATAAGGATTGTTTGAATGAAATGATGCATGCTTTAGATTTGGTTATTTTTTTGGAAGTATTGATGAAATGGATGAATTGATAAGTGTTTATTGATCAAATTGATGAATTCATAAGGATTTTTCAAATGAATTGATGCATGGTTTAATTTTGGTTATTGTTTTGGAATTATTGATGAAATGGATGAATTGATAGGTGTTTATTGATCAAATTGATGAATTCATAAGGATTTTTCGAATGAATTGATGCATGGTATAATTTTGGTTATTGTTTTGGAATTATTGATGAAATGGATGAATTGATAAGTGTTTATTGATCAAATTGATGAATTCATAAGGATTTTTCGAATGAATTGATGCATGGTTTAATTTTGGTTATTGTTTTGGAATTATTGATGAAATGGATGAATTGATGAGTGTTTATTGATCATTTGATGAATTTATAAAGGATTGTTCGAATGAAATGATGCATGCTTTAAATTTGGTTATCGTTTTAGAAGTATTGATGAAAGGAATGAATTGATAAGTGTTTATTGATCAAATTGATGAATTCATAAAGATTTTTCGAATGAAATGATGCATGGTTTAATTTTGGTTATTGTTTTGGAATTATTGATGAAATGGATGAATTGCTAAGTGTTTATTGATTTGAATATGTTAGTTGATAGCTCTCATTTTTGTATATGCTGTTTCGTTGTCATTATATTTGAAGAGTTTTCAATTGTGTTGTTCAGGTCCCCACTCTATATTTGACCCTTGAAGAATGTAATTTCAAGGGTAAAATCACACGTATTGCAAAATGGCCGAGGAATGCTTATTCATCGAAAGATGTTTAAGCGACCATCCGGATGGGATGAATTGGTTGAGGGATTCTCAATTCGGGCCATTGTTTGACGCCGCTCCGTACACGGATATGATTCTTACTCCGTTGTGGATTCTTCTATGCCGAAAAGTGAAGTCTCCCAATAAGTCGGAGATTTGGTTTGTTTTGAATGGAGTTCCTATTCGGTATTCGTTGATGGAGCACGGCTTAATTAGTGGGTTGAACTGTGGTGAATATCTGAAGGAAGGACCATTGTTGGGAGAAGAAAACTTTGTATCAAGATATCTAAACACGAAAAAGGTCACACTAGCAAGTATAAAGGATGTACTTGCAAATATTCGAATTCCAGAAGAAGTTGAGTCTCCCACTGGCGATGGTGATAGAAGGCTAAGCATTGTTAGGAAAGGGGGCCGGGACACAACGAAGGACGACAAGTTGAAGTTGTCCTTACTTTATTTAGTGGGTTCGGTGTTGTTTTATAGTGGAAATGAAAATGCAAAAATAGATTCCATGCTAATCCAAATAGTGGAGAGTTTGGAATTTACAAAGTCGTATCCATGGGGTCGTCGCTCCTTTGATTTTCTGATGGAGCAGGTGACAAGTTTGGACATGGCACAGAAGAAGATGTCCAGAAACCCACAGTGGAAATGTCCCGGTTTCATTTTACCTCTTATGGTAAGTCTTTTAATGATGTTTTGATATATTGCTATATTTGAAAGTGTGACTTTTATATTGGGAAATATATTAACCGACGGTAATATTTTTTTTGTGTAGCTTCTTCCTTTTGAGTGCATGTCCGTCCTGTCACCTGCTATTGGGCAATTGAGGGAGAATATCAACCCCACGTTGCCCCGAATGTGCAAGTGGACGACAAAACCGAAAGTGAAGAAACAATTTGCGAGTTTCGACCAGTTCCTTAAATTGATGTTAAACACAAAGGTTGGTATGATTTTTTTTTGGACATTATGTTTTTGCAATTAATATAATTAATGAGTTTTGTAACTTATTATAATTCGCCAAATTTGTAGGACATTGCAAGCATACTAAAGGCCACTCCGGAGGAACGCGCTTCAATCGATAAGGAGTTTCCTCCTTTCAATGCAAACAACTCCGTGGTGGACCCGACCACTGATGCTTGGGCTGCAATTTTAGAGTCAGGGGGAAGAATTCTATTTGAAGACATGTACCTTGCTGACGTGGTCGGGAAATGTTCTTCGCTTGGATTGGACGGAGTCGAAGACATTAGTGATCCTCTGCCCGAAATAGACCCATCAGTCATCCCAGTCGACAGCATTCCACCATTATCCTCCATCCCTCTTCGTGAAAAGGCTCCCGGTCATTCAACGGAACCTAATAGCGAAGTTTTAAGAATGTTCGGTGAGATTTTGGCAAAAATATCTGAGATGGACTCAAGAGTGGATGGTAGACTAGCCAACGTGGAAAATAGGCTATCCAACATGGAAAATAGGCTATCAAATGTAGAAAATAGGCTATCAGGCATAGAAAATCAGATAGCTATTTTCCCCCCGATTTCAGAGGGATGATGAACCTTTTCTGGTGTTGATCGGTGATGTGCAGTTCATGGTTCAGTCAGCCCTCTTGTGAAAATGAGATGGATATTGTGGTTGATGAGGTCGTGGTTGGGGAAGGAGAGAGGTTGCTAATGTCCTAATGGACTTGAAACACGATGAGATCCCTCCTGCCCCTGTCGATCGCGACATCAAAGAGGGAGAGGGAAAAAGGGCAGACTTATACAGTCGCCATGGACTGAGTTAGCCCCACCGAAGAAGGTAATACAGTCAGTTGTTATTTAATGAATTTATTTTGTTACGATATATTTTCTCTTCGTATGATTAACGTGTTTTAGCTACAGGCCAAAACTGCTACGGATCCTCAAACGGGAACACACCTTCAGTTCGAGGCACTGAAGGTGGATCTGGATGCAGCTCCTTTGTCATCTTTCCATGACGGAACCGGAAAAATATGATGAGTGGAGAGGATGAGGAGCCGGGGCTTAAAAAGGTGAAGGTGGAGGAGGTTACAGTGGAAGAGAATTATCATTGTCAGCCTTTGACCCATACGAGCAGAAGCAATATAATAAGGCCATGGCCCCTAAGTTACGCGGCTACAAATAGTGGTGAGTGTGAATGACTTCCCTGTAACAGTAGAAAACTTTCGCACCTTGAAACCTCGAAAATGGCTTGATGACGTAGTCATTAATGCTTACCTCATTTTACTGGCTGAAAGGCAGATGAGGGAGCCAGAGAGATACTTGAGGTGCCATTTTTTTAATACTTTCTTTTTAGTGAAGTTGAAATCTGCGCTAGTTTTGATAGTATGGAAAACTGGGTAGATTCAAACATTTCTCTTGTTGATTGTGATGCAATCTTTGTCCCCATCCACGATATTAATCATTGGGCTTTAGCCATTATCAACCTGAATGAGAGAAAATGCAGTATATTGATTCGCTGGGTCCTCACATGACTGATAATGGGGTTTTTTACTTGTTGAAAAGCTATCTTGTCCAATAAGTGAGGCACAAATCTAGACAAGATTTTGATTTGAGTGGATGGGCTGATGAAATTGTGTGCACCATGCCTCGACAATGAATGGCGATGACTGTGGAGTGTTTATGCTCAAGAACATCGACTATTTTTTGTACTCGAGAACAGTTTAGGCAATTGAAAAATTATAACGCCGAGCGCATGGGTTTGATCAGAAAGAAGATTGCATTAGATATTTTGAACAAGAGGTTGTTTGAACAATAATTGTATTATGTTGGATACTTATGTATGACAATGAAATTGAATTTTTATGGTAAATTGAATCATTGATTTAGATATTGGATTGCAATGTTGTTATCTTACAATTAGTTGGACCCTTTACTGTGTGAATATTTGGTATCCTGAAATTGCAAATGTTGTCAACGAACATGTTCAGGATACATTGGCTTTTGATGAGGCTATTTTTTTTGTGCCTCTGACGCAGACGAGAATAGATTGATAACAGATTCCATGTCCGATCCCGTAAGGCGAAATCGTTGATGAGTATAACTTATGGTAAGAAAGAGAAGCAGATTAGTACAAGGAGTTTAAAACAGTTGAAACCTCGGGGATGGCTTGATGATGAAGTATGTAATTTCTACATCTTGTTATTGAAAAAGAGAGAGTTGCGGGAGTCAATGAGGTACTTGAAATGCCATTATTTTGGTTCTTACTTTTATAAAGTATATAAAAGTAGAGGTTTTCAGTGGTGTGAAGTTATGACTGATGCTAGAACATCGACAGTTGATTATAGTCTTCTTCAGTGTGATAAAATCTTTGTGCCGATCAATGATAATTTGCATTGGACTTTAGCAATTATCAGCCCGAAGGAAAAAAAAATGGAGTATCTTGATTCATTTGGGCCTACTCGGGGTGATAATGGAGTTTTTAACTCGCTAAAAGATTACGTACTCCAATACGTGCACAAATGTATAGAAGATTTTGATTCGAGTGGTTGGACGTACAACATTGTCAGTAACATCCCGCTACAGGAAGAAGAGTGCGACTGTGGTGTGTTCATGCTCAAATACGTGGACTTCTTTTGTACAAGGGAAGAGTTTAGACCTTTGAAAACATTTAGTCATATCCACATTCCATATTTTAGACAGAAGATAGCCTTGCAACTTTTGACCAATTCCATAGTTTGAGGAACATAGTAACTCTGTATTTGTGTTATGTTGTCAAATATTTATACCGGCCTACAAATTGCCAAAGTCTCACTTCTAAATCCATAACATCAATTATTACTCCATTTAATAAAACAGAGGATTGTGCATAAGAAAATTGAAAGGGGAAGAAAATTCAAAAGGGCAGTGCACTTGGCACTCCTGTGCCAGAAACTCGGCACCGTAGTGCCGAGTGCACTGCCTAAGCAGTGCACTCAGCACTCTGGGTGCCGGTGCGGCACCGTGTGCGAGTGCACTGCCTTAGGTAGTGCACAATCACGATGGACACTCGGCACTCTTGTGCCAGAAACTCGGCACCGTAGTGCCGACTGCACTGCCTAAGGCAGTGCACTCAGCACTCTGGGTGCCGAGTGTCGGCACCGTGGTGCCGACTGCACTGCCTTAGTATTTGGGTTCGGCACCGTTGTGCCGAGTGCACTATAGGTGCCAAGTTCGGCACCCATAGTGCCGAGTGCACTGAAGTAGTCAGTGCAGTCGGCGCTCTGGGTGCCGAACTGGCCGAGTAGTGCACTGCAATGCGATACTGCGATATAGGGCCCTGTATCCGTCATTCCAATACGGCGATACAGGGTCCTGTATCACAGTATCCACCTTTTTTGGATCAATGCACTAATTGGGCGATACTTCGATATAGGGCCCTGTATCCGTCATTCCAATACGGCGATACAGGGTCCTGTATCACAGTATCCACCTTTTTTGGGTCAATGCCCCTTTTGGGCGATACGGAGATATAGGGCCCTGTATCTCGGTATCGGATGTACCGTGCTGCGATATAGGGGCCCTATATTCGAGTATCGGGCATACGAGACTTTGATACATGGGTCCGTATCGCTGTATTAAAGAAAATGTGTCCCATTTTGGTGAATACTGCGATATGGGACCCATGTATTATAGTATTTGGTGCAAATTACACCAATACCTATTCAAGTATCTGCGTATAACCTGATAGACCCCAACAGCTTGGCGGTTTCCAATATACGGCAATACAGGGTTCAGTATAGTAGTATAGTGGTATGCCGGTACAGCGCTAATAGCCCCTGTATATGAGGATCCAATTAGTTAATATGGATATACTGGGTCCTATATTGCAGTATTCACCAACTAAGGAAATGAAAAAAATTAAAAATTAAAAATTGCAAAAACAATTCGCACCATGGTGTTTCGCTCCCACGGGTGCCACACCACACGTTGGCGATTCACAGGGAAAATCGAAACGCAAACATTCGTTCCTTCCATCCACTCATTCTTCCATCAAATCCCCGGCCCCGGCCCCGCCCATTACTACCTACCCAAGACGCTCCGCTCCCCTCCGCTATCATCGCATCAATCACCGCACAACTGCACGTCTCCTCCATCAGCTCACTCTTCGAGTAAGGTTAGTATGGGCTTTTCTAAATTGGTGTCGTTGTTTTTTGTTGTGATTAGCAGCATTGCAATGGTGTTTTCTGTTTTTGAATTAGTAATACAAATGTGGGCCCTAATTGTGTGTTAATTAAGTGCTAGAATGTACATGCCTCCACAATGAAGGCAAGGTGTTCGATGAATGATTGATAGAGATTTTGTTGCTTCTTTGGGTTAACATTGGGTGTATTTGATAAGAATTGGCAAAGTGATATTGGGCATGCTCTTTGTTAAATGTACTAGAATGAAGATGCCTAATTAACTGAACGCAAGGGTGTCGAACGAAAAGCCCCATACAAAAACACGTTGCCCAATTCTAGTTGTGGTTCATTGATAAATCTTGTAGTTGTAGTTAATGACCTATACTCAAATCTGTGATAATTTCATGTTTCATAATGCAGGTGTGTCCATGTCATTTGTCGACTAAATATGGGCCGAAAAAAGGGCTCGTACCGCCGAGACACCCAGACATTGTAGACCGCAACCACTCAACGCTTTCTAGTCTAACTGACCGGCATGTTGATAATGCGCTGGGTGTGGCTTCTTCTCGGGGCGGAGAGGATCATGTCACTCCACTTGGACCACACTGTTTCGAATATGGTGTGTAACTGTTCTTTTGTGGCTATGGTTTTTCTTTGTTTCGTCTTGTCTTATGGTGCCTGTTTTTTTTGTCTCCACCCCTGTTTCCCTCTCCCACCCAAAAAGTGAGGAGAAATATGAGCCTTATAGACAGATCTGCCCCTTGAGCCGTGGATACTTCCGATGTAGCTCCTGTGTCTATTGTAATGCCTTGCGATTTTATCGCGACCTCCTGGTTTTTTGTTGTGGGGAGGGTCAGGTTTCCTTGGCCCCCGCGTGAAATGTTGCCCGGGTTGACCGACCCTCTTATTGGAGAGTCCGAGATTTCCGTTGAATTTTAGGCGGCACATAAGGTCTTACAACAATTATCTCGCATTCACGTCCATTGGTATGAAGGCTGATAAAAATTATTGCTGTCAAACAAGGGCATATACACGCTGGTTGTTCAAGGCATGGTGTATCACTATATTCGCAGCCTGAGGGACGATGCACCGGCTGCTTCAAATTTAGATTTGTATTTTCATGAGTTTGATGGGCTGGTGCGTACCACCGGTCAGCGTAGCTTTCATTTGAATCCTGACTTGGTTGCTAGCCTTGTGCATATGCTCAGGGACAATCCTTATTGTCGCTTTTTCAGAAGCCTCCGCCACTATACTCCTTTGGTGAATTATACCATTGTGCTGCGTAGTACACCTGCCCTGGATCAGCACACTTTCAACTTGCCTTCCGTTTCTCAAGTTGGCGCAATATGGAAGGAGGCTGATCCATCAAACGAGACCATCACACGGGACATACGTGTTTATGTCAATGAAGATACAAGCCATACAATTAAATATTATTACGGCTGTTATGACCCCCTCCAATATCCATTGTTGTTCCCAAGAGGCGAACCTGGATGGCACTCTCGGATCTCCAAGCATAGGAAACACACTCAACATCCTGTAGTTGACACTGGCCATCATGCGTTTGGAGAGTCTGCGTCATTGATCTCTCCCAATCTTGCTGAATCGGCTGCAGTTCTATTGCAAAATGAAGCTGATGGTATGGTGCTCTTTTTCGATGTTCTGCATTGCATTTTGTACATTGTTTTTTAGACCTCCTAGCATTGGCTGCGCAAAATATTATTGTCACCTAATATGTTTTGACCACATGAGTACAAACTGCTCGTACATTTTCTTGCTTTCAATCTTTTTCCCCCTTCATGTGGATTTCATGCCTTTTGAGTTTTAAAGATGTAATGAAAATGTGAAAATGGTCGGTTATTGCTTTCGATGAGCAATGCAATTTCCTTGCAGTTTTTCAAAATCTACTACTCATTTGTGGTAACACATGTAATTAGAAAATCACTAAAGAAGTATTTCCTAATTGCCTTTAAACTATTTATGGTATAAAGACATTTTGTAAAGTGCATTTTTAATTTCCCAGTAATCCATTCTTTGGACTGTCTTCGTAACTTGGCTTCCAATTATTCTTTAAGAAATATGGCTGCCAATTATTCTATAAATCAGTTCCCAACCAATTTAAAGAATAAAACGGAATGGTTATAGACAAACTTCAATTGATTTACAATATGATTTTAGGCTACTCAACTTTAATAAATAGTAGTATATAGATATAATCTTTAAGCATGCGTATACATGTGATGTAAATTTATGTGGATATGTAGAATGAATAAGCATCCAATTGAAATGTATGATATTGCCCAGTTACAATTACCAGCTAAATTATACCTTCACTCTGCTTACTTCTAATCCATAATTTATGTATCACAGAAATGCATGATACCATACCATGAAACTTACTTGGCATTTCTTGCATCGGCATTTAATAAGTTTATCAAGTAAGTTATTGCATTGCAATATAGTTATAATAGAGTAAAACATGCTAGACCTTACACACCTATTCACTCTCACACTCACTTTACCTGGAGTTTTCCATTAAGTAACTGATCAAATTAACAACAATTAAAGTGTGTTGAGTAGGTGGTTGTGTTTCAATCAGGAATTGCTTTACCCATAATCACAAGTACTGATTAAAATTTGGATCTCTTTTCTTTCAGATAAATATATTAATTTTTTTTTTTGGTAGGTCAATATATGAAATATATAAGACCCTATAAAAGTCTAAATCAACAAGACTACTTTTACAATATGTTTATTTCTTTAGGAAAAACTTTCATGGTTACAAGAATAGTTTGATAAATTATGACGTGATAATTCTTTCTGTTAATGATTAAGGGTATAATCGTTCTGAAGGACGAAAAATTAAATGTTGTTTATTTAGCTTATCTCATTTTTATTGAGGAAATATGGCTGTAAAATCTTAGTTGTCTCATTTTTTTATAAATTCCCTTGGGAAAAGCTGTTCTAAAAAAAAGCTATCTAGGGAATTATGGCATAATATGCTTATGAAAGCTCCACGTGAGTATAAAATCAAGGTTTACGTTTTTTTAGTATTGATTGTATTATCCCCTTTCATTTTTTATTTTGTCTTTTTTGTTGTAAACTAAAAAGTATTATTTGACTCCACCAAAATAGTAACCTACCAAGTACTAACTCCAATTGTTCCCCATCTTGAAATATTCTTCTGCATCATTGTTTTTTTTTACTTTGTGAATTATTTCCTGACCACGAAAGCTAGCCTGATTCTTGTTCTTCTGTCATTTTTCAGTTTTAGAAGATGGTAGTGAGCGGGGATCTTATGTGTCACTTCGCCAATATTATGTTACTTGTTTCAGTTACGTCCTCGGGATAAATCTTATCTGCTTCACTTTGGAAGATTATGCCAGCAGTTTGTAATTGACATGTATATTAAATTGGAGACTCAGCGCTTGGATTATTACAGGTCAGAGCAGCGACAACTTGATATGCGCACAGATACTTACCAGAGCGTCGTAGATAGTATGTCAGTGGATGGTCAGAATAACCCTAACGCAGTTGGTCGACGTTTTGTCTTGCCTTCCTCTTTCATTGGGGGTCCTCGGGATATGCGACGGCGCTATGTCATGCTATGGCTTTGGTCCAAAAATTTGGCAAGCCTGATATCTTCCTTACAATGACATGCAATCCAGCGTGGCCAGAGATTGCAGATTCGCTCTTGAAGCATGAACGTGCCGAAGACCGACCTGATCTTCTTGCAAGGGTATTCAAGGCAAAGTTGGATGAAATGAAGAATGATATTGTTAGGAAGAAAGTGTTCGGGTCCGTGGCTGCGTATGTCTATGTAGTAGAATTTCAAAAGCGTGGATTGCCCCACGTACACTGGCTTGTGATTTTAAATCCTTCACACAAAATCTTGACGGCAGATATATACGATGGCATAATATCAGCAGAGTTGCCAGGGAGTGCGTCCTCACATCCATTCCTTCGGTCCTACGTTATAAAACACATGCTGCATGGGCCGTGCGGGGATTTGAACCCAACGAATGTTTGCATGCGCGATGGCAATTGCAAGAACCACTACCCTAAAAAATTCATTGCCACAACGCATATTGGTTCGAACTCTTACCCCATGTACAGGAGGAGGGAGAATGGGGATTTTGTGGTTGTCAGAAAATCTAGACTTGATAATAGGTGGGTCGTTCCCTACAATCCGTACTTGCTGGCAAAGTACAACTGCCACATCAATGTGGAGATATGTTGTGATATAAAGCTTGTAAAGTATTTGTACAAGTATATATACAAAGGACATGATAGGGTTGCTTATAACATTGTTGGGGATTCTGATGCACAAGCAGACGATGAAATTCGTAATTTCCAAACTGGCAGGTGGGTAGCAGCTCCGGAGGCCCACTGGAGAATATATGGATTTGCCCTTAGCGACATGCATCCTCCTGTTATTGTTCTCCAGGTCCATCTGGAAAATCAACATGTAATCAGGTTTGGTCGACAGGCTCCCTTGCTTGACATTATTACTAATCCTCTCTCTCAGCGAACAATGCTAACTGAATTCTTTAGAACAAATGCTCTTGATAGAAAAGCACAACAACTCAACCTGTTATATAGAGAATTTCCTGAGCATTATGTGTGGAACAATTATGCGCGGTCTTGGTCTGTACGTGCCAAAAAAGAGGTGGTTGGTCGCTTGGTTACAGTCAATCCTTGTGAAGGAGAACGTTTTTTCAAGCGTATTTTACTTAATAATATTCGGTGTCCACCTTCGGCTCAATTCCTGCGAACAGTTAACGGTCTTGAATATCCTACGTTTCGTGAGGCTGCACTGCATCTGGGATTATTAGAGAACGACTCATATATTTCGGACTGCTTAGAAGAGGCTTCTTTACATCAGATGGCTCCCAGTCTTCGTCGCCTCTTTGCCACTATTTTAGTTTACTGCGCTCCAGGTGATCCAGTTCATCTCTGGCACTCATTCCATCTACAACTTTCTCAGGATTTCAGCAAACAACCACACGTCAGTGATGCTGTAGCTCAACAAAAGGCTTTACAATCCATACATTGTATCCTGCAATCAATGGGAAAAAGTATAAATGACTACTCTTTGTCTGAACAGTCCATTCGACTAACTGAAGAACAGAAATTCTGCACCGAAATAGCTAGGGAGAAGTCAATTATCGTGTCCCCGCAAGACTTGATTTCAGCATCTATGCTAAATGCTTGTCAAAGGGAAGCATTCGACTTGATTATTTCTGCCTTAGATGGTGATGTGGGGGGCGCATTCTTTGTTGATGGCCCTGGAGGGTCAGGGAAGACTTTTCTCTATAGATCTATTCTTGCATATGTGCGGTCGCATGATCACATAGCTTTATCAGTTGCCACATCTGGTGTAGCTGCCTCTTTGTTACCAGGCGGGCGCACAGCTCATTCGAGGTTTAAATTCCCTCTCGAGTTTGATGATAATGCTAATTCAAAGCTTAGTAAGCAGAGCAGTTTAGGGCGATTGATTAAGGTGGCCAAATTGATAGTTTGGGATGAGGCGACAATGGCGAACAAATGTGTTGTCGAGGCGCTGGATACATTACTCCGTGATGTCTGCGATTCAGATTTACTTTTCGGTGGTAAGGTTGTTCTGTTTGGCGGGGATTTTAGGCAGACACTCCCTATAATTGTGGGAGGTTCTCGCGATGATATGGTTGGGGCCAGTCTTGTTAGTTCATTTTTATGGCCTTCAATCCGAAAGCTTAGGCTACATGTCAACATGCGTGCCCGTGATGATCCTATGTTCATTGATCTCTTGCTCAGTATCGGTGACGGTACCCATCCTTGTGTCATCGATGATATAATACAATTGCCATCACATCTGTGCATTCCTTTTGTCAATCCTGCCGACTCATTAAGTCAATTAATCAACTGTGTATTCCCTTCTTTTTACTCTGACACCGCTGATCCATTTTTCGTTGTCAGTCGTGCCATATTGACACCGAAGAATGATATTGTTGATGATATTAATGCACAACTTATAGATAAATTCCCGGGACTTCCTGTCGAATATATGAGCTTCAATAAAACTGATGATCCAGGGCAGCAGAGTGAATATGGAGATTACCTAAATTCAGTTTCTGTTAGTGGGTTACCTCCTCACCATCTTGTGCTAAAGCTAAATTGCCCAGTGATGTTACTCAGAAATTTGGACCCATCTGAGGGATTGTGCAATGGCACACGCCTTATTGTTTGCCATCTAGGCCCTCGTTTGATTGCAGCTAAAGTGGCTATAGGAGACTACAAAGGTCGGCATGTATTCATTCCAAGAATTCCCCTGCAAGCTTCTGATAAGATAAAGTGTCCCATTCCTTTCAAGCGCCATCAATTTCCACTGCGGCTGTGCTTTGCAATGACCATTAATAAGGCTCAAGGACAAACATTGGACTATGTCGGAATCTATTTGCAGGAACCTGTTTTTTCCCATGGTCAATTATACGTGGCCATCTCAAGGGCCCGCACCTCCTCTAACGTGAAAATTCTCATACGCCCAATCTCGCACGATGATACTCATTTACCTCTTCATAGTACCAAAAATATTGTTTACCCTGAGATATTTAAGCTATCGTCTTGTTGATGTTAAGTGTGTCAGTCGATACCTTTTGTTGTCAACGTGTTGTTTATGTGTTAGTTAATATGATTGGAACGGTTGTTTTCAATGCAACTTCTATTTTTCGTGCTTGGATTTTCTGCGATGTCTGTGTATGTGCTGTATTCATGTAGTTTAGACAATGTTTCATGCCTTCTTGTGTTATACTTTCTTCTATGATGTTCAGATGCAGTCCAATTTGGTCTTCATTGCTGACGTTACGCCTTCAACCCCCACGTGGAAGGTGAAAGTCCGGGTGGAGGAGAAAATGCAGCCCCGCCAAAGTACCACAAGTCCCACCAAGTACCAAAAAATTATATTAGCAGATGAAAAGGTAATTTTTTAACCGTTATCATAAAATAGAACCGGTGTGCGCTTTTTCTCTCTTGCTTGTTATTTGAACCATTCGTGTGTTTCAATTCAGGGCTCAAAGGTGGTTGCCACTTTGTATCAGCGTGACATTAATACTCTTGCCAACACGTTGCTGGTTCATAACACATATATTATATCTAGGGCGCGCGTTAATCCTATTGAAGAAAAATATAGGATCATTGATAATCCATACCAGTGGATTATAAACTCTAAAACCGCTATATTGAAGGTCGATGATGGTTTTACAACGAGTTCTGAAAATGCATCGCTCTTCACTCGTTTATCAGAACTACCATCTCTCGTTGGGAGCAAATCTTTAATTGGTAATGTATTTTGGGGATTTTGCATTTGTTTACTCGCTTATTATTTATCTGTATGTGCAGTTTAACCACTATGCCTTCCATTACTTTCATTGCTGACTGATTGCCCACTGAGTTGGTGTTTTTGTAGATGTTCTCGTGGTTGTTATTGACACAATGCCCCAACGCACTATTGTTTCGCGTGGGAGGGATATCACTGTTCAGGACCTGGGTGTCATCGATTCAGAGTCCGTAACTGTACATTCTTTTGAATTATGCTACAGTTTGAATTGAAATATCATAGATTTAATGGTCTATTCGTGTCTATCAGTTTAAAACCATACGCCCTGACACTTTGGAGTAATTTGGTTGAAGACTTCGGGACGAAGCTCAAAGTAGACTCCCATAATATGCCGGTCGTTAAATTCACTAGGTTTATAGTGAACACTTATTATGGTATATATTAAAGCTCCTCTGCTGTTTATTTTAATATGTGTATGATATTTGCGTTGTTCATATTGTGCATATTCTCCGTTGCTGTTTATTTTAATATGTGTATGATATTGGTATTGTTCATATTGTGCATATATTTTCACTTCAGGAATTTCTTTAGGGTCAACGGCTTCGTCTGGTGCCATTATTAATCCCCCCATACCTGAGGCTGCGAAGCTTACTGCATGGTAATGTCATTGTTCATCAAGTTCATGTACAAACTATTTAATCATTCATTTGAAGTCAGCATACTAGCATTTACATTATTTGCACGTTGAATGCGTGTTTGATCGATTGTGACTGAGATGTAGGAAACGAAAAAATGTTGACGTTCTGCGCGAAATTGCTGTCAACCGAAGTTATCTCTCAAGATCAGGTGCATCAACTTCTGCAAATTCCGTTAAGTTAATGGATATTAGTTCACTTCTGAATTCGACAGAGGTATATCATACACTTGCATTAGTTTATTTATTATGTTAAAAATGAATCTGTCCGGAGGCTTACTAATTAAATTTATTGATATGGTCCATCTCTTGTGGTCGTTAAAAAAGATGGGGAAAACGCGGGTTGAAGCCTATGCAAAAATTACAGATATGGAGCAACGATGCTTCTACGTTGCATGCGACAAATGCCCATCCTCTACGACTGCTGAAGTAGGGTGGGAATTTGAGTGTTCTCGTTGCCAAGAACTGCACGTTGCAATTCCCAGGTCAGACATATCACATATGTGTATTAAGTTCATGATTGGGGCTGTCATAGGTTATTGACTATAGAAACTTCAGGGCTAAGGTATCAATCATGCTTTATGATAAAGACGCCGATGTTGATGCATTTGCATTTGGTGAAATTGCTGAAAAACTGCTTAGGCGTAATGCGGCGGATTGCATGAATGATCATTGTATGGTGAGTGGTCTCTGACTGGTTTCAGCTATCAAATTGCCTATCATATCATAGCTGACATTTACTAACTTTCAGGGGCTCAATGGTTTCATGCATTTTGCAAACGAACAACTCAACAAGAAGGCATGCGTTTTCACTGTTAGGAAAAAGCACATCTTGCGAAAGCATGGTGAAGAGGACCAGTATATAATCACAGATATTATCGATGAAAATGAAGACATGACAATGACTGACACACCTGATCTTGGACCTGGTAAAGATGATAAGGGCAAAGCTGTTTCGCTCACTCAGTTATCACCTTTGCACGACTCTTTAGAGGGTTCGAAATCAACTACCCCTACTGGCAAGACCATACATCTTCCTACCTCAACTTTATCCATCAACCATTTTCCACATCCTCAGATATTTATTTAAGTTTATAAATTTGTGCAGGTGTGGCCCACGCAGATAACCTGATAGCAGCAGAAGCAAAGCTTAGCTCTACGCCTGCTGGAACTCAAAGTCACACTCTCAACCTTGTTTCTTCCACTACAACTACAAAGAAGCTGTTTGATAGTGGTTGGCTCTGTGTCTTCTTTGAGATTACGACATCTTTCATGATTTTTTTCCCTTGTCTAATTTATACGTTCCACGTTGCTCAGATAAACTGGTTTACAAGGATAAGGTTCCTCCTTGCTTGTCGTCCACCACAATGTGTGCTCCCACAGAAGAACCTATACCTTGCGATTCAGACGTTGATGTCAATCCGCTTGTTGAAAAAGGCCCTCGCAAATTAATACTTCCTGGTATGCACTTACGTTTTATTGCACATATTCTTGTAACTGTTGTTTTCCTTAAAACATACCCACTTATATAGCTTTCGCTGGATTTGTGTAGCTGATTCCGATGATGAACATGTACCCATCATACGGTTTTCCAAGCGGAAAAGGACTTGATGTTATAAATGAATCCAACGTAAATAACCACTCCTTAGGCCATGGAGTTGGATTTTTTTTTGGGTTTTTTTTTCCAAACTACTATTTTTCACCTCACTCTTTGGATTAATAGTGTTGTGTATCCATCTGCAATAATACTCGGTTAATTATTTGTTCATGCTTTTGGCCTTTGAAATGCAATTATCGAATGCTGCGGTCTTATTCACTATGGATGTTGCTTTGAATTTGTTTATGTTAGTTTTACTAATTGTTAATTAAAATGAACTGGGTGAGAACTTTTTGGAGTTGATTCATTTATAAATTTCGTTATGAAACATCTTGGCAAAGAATGTGAAATTAAGTGCCCTTGTGCAAATTGCTTGACCTCGTACATTCATATTCAAATTAAGTACATTGTTGGATCAAATTGATATTTCGAACTACTGTAAAATTATTGTGCAATTTTCATTCTACTCTTATTATAGGGTAAGCCCCTTTTATGAAACGAATTTGCACATTTTTTGACGCGGTACCTTCATATGCTCTAATTGATGCCCTCTTATACACACCAATTACATCATCAAAAAATTGATTAACACAGTAAATATTTAGTGTATCCAACTCAGTTGTTTGCGACAACACGTACAAAATGTAGCTTAGCTCGCAATCAGAACTCGAGAAGTTGAATATCGTGACCTCTTTCAATGACTCCAATCCCATTGTTTGCAACTTCCAGTCCTTTACGTAGTTGGATACACTAATGCCCGCATTTTCCCATGGTGCACCCTACACATGTTAAGTCAATTACAATTTTATTTTAGAAGACCAAACAAAAACGTGTTTAATAAACCATGTAATAACTAATAAACCACAAACAATAAAACTTAAAATATTACCACCAAATCGACTTTAAGTTTATTCAAGCCTGTACATCTACTGATGAGCACCAATGTGACAGCAAGATTGTCAAGCAGCTTCGAAGACCTGATCTCTAGACAGTGCATATTAACAAAAAAATACCTCGCCATAATGCGATGTAGAGACTCCACATGCGCCAACCTCTAACCAAACAATTAAAAAAAATCAAAAAACTTCTTAAAAGCATTTGCACTTATTCAAACAATGATATATAGATATACCCTAACAAAATCAACCGGCACACGTGCTCGTTCGCTGGACAGCAATTCTTTCGTCATTTTTACAAACTCTCGAAGTAGTCGATATGTTGAGCAAGTTGATCCGATGTATTGTACATGACGGTGTACTATCCACTGTAGAGAACGAGCTAACGGCCCCATTACTTGTAAATGACCGGGACCCTGTTCATCTTGTTTCAATAAAATAACAAGGACATCTACATTGGGGAAGTGTATTTTATATTCACATTTCCTTGGGCTCGATTGAATGCCATCTTGAATATTTTTACAGAAGGCAAATATGCCTGAAATTCTGTTAGTCCTCTAAAATCACAATTGAATAACTGCAAATCATTCAACTGAGGACACCATTTTCCAAGTCGTAAAGAAAATGTGTTATCATACAGCACAATGTACTTCAATATGAGTCTTTTTAAATTTCGTAAATTATATCTATCTTCCCACCTAACAATGTAGTTCGGTAGATATAATTTTAACTGAATAACAGTTTGTGAGAAAAACAGACCGTTGGGGAGTGAAGTGGATAACCGACCGACTAATTTCAGTATGCGCACAGAATGATCTATTCCAAAAGCCACCCACTCTTGCCTTATCGAATGCAATGCCTCGGCCCCCATTGGTAACTCAAAGCTCAAAGTTTCAACCACACTTTCATTATGTTCAAGTATAGTGCGATTAACAAAATGAATAAAATCTAAACCATGATAACCCCTTTGTTCGAAACGGTTAATATCGAATAAAAGAGTAGGGATGGAATACCAACAATGTTGAAAATATTTTGATAAAAGACCTAATCGGGCAGCCTCCACAATGCATGCATCCCTTGATAACCTTCCCATAACATGAAAAATTATATCCTCACAAAGGAAACTAAGTTTATTATTAGAAATTGTACCTCGTTCCATGGTTGTTTATATGAACTAACCCTGTTTATACTCTGTTTCTACTTGTGCAAGATGATCCCCTGAATTCCCTGTTTATACTCTGTTTCTACTCGTGCAAGATGATGCCCTGTCTCCCCTGTTTATATCTCCTCTTTTTCGTAGAAGATGATCCTAACAAATATTCCCTATTTATACTCTGAAAATTCTTTGTAGGGTTTGGTGGAGGAAGATATTGTTCAATTTTGATCCTCACTAACTTTAATTAACCTTTATCAAGGATATGGAATTTCAAGATCTATCCAAAATCTTTCATCGAGATAAGGAAACAACTTTAGGGTACAAAAAATTTATTATTAAACATAAGCACATTATTAGGCATTACTTAATGATAGATATATCTTTTTAAAGTTAAAAAGACACACGACTCTTAGAATTTCTACATTTAATTTTTAAAATTATAAATTGAATATTTTTTATAATTGATTGTTTAGGGTTTGGGAAGTCTTCTTTTGTTATGATTCTTAGTGGAGTTAGTGGTTTGATTAGTGGAGATAGTGGTGTGATTAGTGGGGTTAGTGGTGTGATTAGACAGACTTTAATTATGGGTAGAATTTGTGTTGGGTGACCACCGCCACATTAGATCCCTTGCTTGGTTTCTTGAGCAATTTGCATTGTATGACGCATTTTGCAGAACTGAAATTGTTGATTGAATAGATTTTGAATGTGCTAATCGGTTCAGTAAGTGGATAACAATTATATGTTAATCTCAACAGACTGACTATGCTAATCATTTCAGTCGATATCAATTATATTTTAATTATAAGTGGCGAGCAGCAAGACGGAAAAAGAACATCATTATTATCCTTAATTGTATTTAATAATTAAGTTGTTATCAATGGTATTTTAATGATTAAGTGAGGTACAGCAAGGAGGAACGAAGATGTAGTTTAATATTTAGTATTATCTTTAATTGTATTTGCTTATTTAAGGATGTGAGAGTTTTGAAAGAAAACTCTACATCATAAAAAGTGGACCATATCCGTAACTCATATATCTACCCAATATCTTTCATCGAGATAAGGAAACAACTTTATGGTACAAAGAATTATGATTAAACATAACCATATTATTAGACATTTTTCACTTTTTTACTCTTAGATTATTGGTAATGGCATATTTAGTTTATTAGACAAAAAAATAGTGATAAAAGAAAAAAACAATGAAATGAAACAATGGACCCAATTTTAGTTATACTAACTTTAATTAACCTTTATCGAGGATATGGAATTTCAAGATCTGCCCAAGATCTTTCATCGAGATAAGGAAACAACTTTAGGTTAATATCAAATAAAAGAATAGGGATGGAATACCAACAATGTTGAAAATATTTTGCTAAAAGACCCAATTGGCCTTCCTCCACAATGCATGCATACCATGATAACCTTCCCATAACATGAAAAATTATATTGTCACAAAGAAAACTAAGTCCATTATTACAAATTGTAGCTCGTTCCATGGTTGTTTCTATGACTATCCACTGTTTATACTCTATTTATTTTCTCTCTCGTATGAGAGTTTGTTTACTCCACATGAATTTTCTTACACTCGATTTTTTTCATCCTAAGATTTATTATTTTGAAAAATCTCAATATTTGGTACTTCAATTATGGATTCCTAAATTTAAATATCAAAGTTATTTGATGTACAAATAATTTGTTACGTATATCTTAGAATTTCTAAATTTAATTTTTTAAATTACAAATTGAATATTTTTTATATAATAGGACAAACTTGCATAAAAATTTATTTTCTATATTTAAAAAAAGGTAACTACTGTATCTTCTTCTTATGTTTCTCTTTTTTCCTCTTAGATTATAAGTAAGGGGATATTTCGCTTATTAGGTAAAAAAATAGTGATAAAAGAAAAAGACAATGTAATGAAACGATGGACCCAATTGACAATGTGGTAGTTTCTTTATATGTTATCTTATTCCATTTGGATATTTGTGGTCCTATCATCTATGTACACATTAGTGTGCTAAATTTAAATTAATGTCATATATATATATATGTATGTATGTATATATATTATACCATGTGATCCGTTCACCTTTGTTGAGACCAAATAACTTGGTTAACCTTTATTGAGGATATGGAATTTTAAAATATACTCAATATCTTTCATCGAGATAAGGAAACAACTTTATGGTACAAAGAATTATTATTAAATATAAGCACATTATTAGACATTATTTAATGATACATATATCTTTTTAAAGTTAAAAAAAACACGACTCTTGACATTAAAGGACACGACATCTCTTGACATTAAAGGAAACGAAGACTCTTGACATTAAAGTGACCACAGTCACACGACTCTTGACATTAAAGGACAAGGAGCCTGAGTAAAACCAGAAACGTCTTCTCTTCCATATATATAGATATATATAATCCCATGTTTTTGCCACCACTGACCACCCCTATCGGAAAACCAAAAATTATTTTCATTTTCATCATCAAATTACGATGGAAACTGGGCAAAACAGTGGATTATTATCTGATTATAGTAGTGATTGGAATTTACAACCCGATTTTTCTATTTGTGAAACTATATTTCATGTTGTTCCTTTGAGGGAGCTGATAGTAAATGACCATTTTCTTAAACACCCCCATCGAATAAAAATTATAGAAAAATCAATAATGATTACCACCATTGGTCATTGTAATGATTAACTTTAAGACCCACCAATCAACGTTGATATAGTATTTATAATGATGTAAATGAGTCGAGTGTATCCGAACAAGTTGTTGTTCAACCTTATTTATGTGAAACATTATCGAACTATAAAATTTGTATTTGATTTTGATTAGCGATATTAAGGAGTGCGATATATGTTGTTTTATCAACTTTCACGTGTATGAAGTAAAACAATCTATTCGGGTTTCAATGGGATATCAACGAATAATTTTATATAAAATAATGATGTCAAAATAATTTTGTTTTTTTAACGTACTGATGTTTAATTACTTTTTATATTGCCATTGAAAATTATATACTTACCATTTGCATGCAATTTTTTTTACTCATTTTTTAAATATAAGTCTGGGCATTATTGACCGCGCAACGCGCGGTTCTTGCTTTTCCCTAGTATATATATATATACATTTGTTATAATGAATGTTACCCACGTGGCCTCACCCACCACCAATTTCACACCATTCATCCCAATTCCCAACTAACTCATCAAGTAATTTTCCTCATATAATGCATCGCACATCACTATGAGGAATCAAGAAATATGCGATGCACTTCTAATCGTGCTACTCACTTAGACTTAATTATGCTTACCAAAAATTACTAAAAAACAACACTTCTTAGTTATGATTTATGGCATCCAAGTTAAAAGTGGATTATAGAATTACAGTTGCTATATGATTGATATATCCTCAATATTTAAAAAAAGTGATTTTTCTCGAAACAAGTGTTCTTGCATTTATAATATGATGAATGGAAAACAATCCAAATTAAAATGAATGGTGAATTGAGAAACGAACTCTATTATTACTTTAAAATTATCTCATCGTTCTGATTATTATGTGGTGAGTTCTTAGTTTTCATATCCTTCTATCAAAATGCAATCCAAAATTATATCACCAACGGAATATGCAAATGTATACTTGAATTACGAATAATTTGACTAACTTTACTGTGTCTTTATTGTTTGTTCGAGTGATCATTTTAGACTCAACTTGAATCTAAATTAACCTATATACGAACAAGGTTTGAATAAGTTGAATCCATAAAAGATATAATAATTAATAATAATAATATTTCAAAAATAATAAGGTTTGTTCAAAAGGAAAAAAACATGGAGATAATAGAAATTAAAATTAATTTGTACTAGTGTTGAAGTGGAGCATGATGATTTAGCCCAAACATGATTGGGGGTTGATTGACCCGTCTAACCCGGACGGACCCATATGTATATGTATGTATATCAAAACCAAAACCCAGAAAAGTCACAAACCCTACATAAACCCTGAATCTTCTCTTCTCCAGACCTCCAATGGCGCCCCACCAAAACCCTCGTTACTTGTCCTTCAAGCTTAAATTCTAACATGTTATTTGGTGATTTCATACATTATAATTGCTGGGTTAAGTAGATAAATTTAGAAAAATGGCTAAGAATTGTGCGGCAGGGATTTTAGCCGCTGCGGCTTATGCAACTTTTGGTGTGGATCATGCTTATGCAGAGGGGCCATTTAATTTTTCTCCATTTTCTAATTCTTCTTCCTCCACAGCTACAAACGCTCAGCAGGCTGCTCCGGAGCCACCAGCTCAGCCGGCGGAGCCGGAGAAGCCACGCGTTCGTAATGATAATCCGAGGACGTCTTCCGCGGGGTTCGACCCCGAGGCATTGGAGAGGGGAGCTAAGGCGTTGAGAGAAATTAGTAGCTCTTCTCATGCTAAAAAGGTTTTGATATTTGGGTTCTTTTATTGAGCATTTTATTGTGAATCACTAATTTTATTGTTTCTTGGTTTCTGGATAATCGTATGGTTATTTTGAAGAGATTTTACGCTTTTTATGCTGTGGAAATATGTGAATGAATAGTGACTTCTGGAACAGGATTCCTTGCTATGTAGGAAAATTTATGTTTTGTTTTTGCAAGTCAAATTTTAATTTTATCGACATGCACTAGATTTATCAGAGAATCAAATTTCTTGGTGTAGGTATTCGAAGTGATGAAAAAGCAAGAAGAAACAAGGCAGCAAGAGATGGCCTCAAAAGCGGCAGAGTTCAAAGCACTGCAAGCTCAAGCTGAAACTGTAAGCTTCACTTTCTCCTAAATCATGTCCTGCATCCTGAATCATGCTGTTTGTTTAAGTAGACATAGGATAGTAGGTAAATATTTATGATTTTGCCTTAGTTGAGTAATTATGTAACATTCTTTTACACGGATCATTGTTAGTTGTTATTGCTGCCGTCCAGATTCAAGCCAAGATATATACTAGCTCATTGTGTCCTTCACATTCTCTTATCTAAACAAATAACAGAATAAGAAGTGGAACCACTGTGTCATTATTGTTGGTCTAGATTCTTGACCTAGCATCTAAAAGCATGCCATTGCTACGACGCGAGCTCATAAAGTGGTGTGACTGGCTTCGTCTGTGTTGTCCTTAGACTAATATGGGATGTTCGGTGGGGCAGGTTGGTGGTCCAACTTGATATGAGCCGTATTTTCTTGATTAGTTAAAAAGGAACTTAAATTACTGAATGTTTATGTGAAATTGTGAAAATGGTTAATCTTTAGTACTTCCTAAGTGACAGTTGGTGTTAGCTTGTTACTGCACTACGTTTGAGTTGATGAGACATTTTAAGTGTGTCTAGACTTTAATTTTCATAATTTACAAAAAAAGACTCTTTATCCAGAGTAAAGATTTTAAGCCCAATTCTAAATATTTGGACACCTTATGAGAGTTCACAGAAACCGATTGTTTGAACATTAAAAGTGACATCTTTTATGCATGTAACAACGGTTGGTTTCTGTTCCATATCTAGTATTGAACTTCCTGTTTTGGCAGGAGAGACAAAGGGTGATATATGACGAACAGAAAAAGCTAGCTCAGCAACAGGCACAAATAAAGTCACAGATGGCCAGATATGAAGATGAATTGGCAAGGAAAAGGATGCAGGTAAGTGATCCTTTTGGTGCATATGGAGTGCAACTGGAGTATAAGTAATTAGAGGAAATAAAATCTTGAGTTTTTGTAGGCAGAGAATGAACATCAAAGAGCAAGAAATCAGGAACTTGTTAAAATGCAAGAGGAATCATCTATGAGGCAAGAGGCTGCTAGACGAGCAACTGAAGAGCAAATTCAAGCACAGCGTCGCCAAACTGAAAGAGAGAAGGCTGAGATAGAACGTGAAACTATCAAGGTGCGCGCTTTGGCAGAAGCAGAGGGAAGGGCCCATGAAGCAAAGCTTGCAGAGGATGTGAATAGACGAATGCTAGTTGAACGTGCAAATGCAGAGCGAGAGAAATGGGTTGCCGCGATTAACACAACCTTTGATCACATTGGAGGTTTTCTTTATTTCCTCGAATAAGTTTTTTCTTTCGGAATATGTCATTTTGTTACATAGCTTTATGTCATTGTCAATATGTAAAGTTGGCGATGATATCAGAAAGGACTTTCTGTTTGCTATTGGTGCTTTGTCATGCCCATCTGCTATTTATCTCACTAGGTTTCTAATAGACTTACATTCATACTGCTTTTGACTTTTGGTTATTTTACTGATATAAAGGATTATTTTTCTACCTTTTCTAGTGTTGTGATAACTGATAATTAATTAACTTGTTCTGAATTTATATACACTATTAGAGTTTTCTGAAATTGTAGACCTAGAATTAGTTTATTCGTGCAAAATATAGTGTAGATAGCTAACTATAATATTCCATTTAACTTACAGACTTTCTTGTGTCTAGCTCTGAGATAATGTTTACTAGATTTAGGGTGACCTAATCTTTTAACCATGTTTTGCTCACGACTGACTTTTCCATGAAATGCAGGGGGCCTGCGAGCAATTTTAACAGATCAAAATAAGCTGGTTGTAGCTGTGGGAGGCGCAACAGCTCTTGCAGCAGGGGTCTATACTACAAGGTACTATCAATCTACAATGGTGGAGAGTGTGCAGCTCTAACATATGTTCATGATTTGTTGGTGGTGGCTGTTGCTTTATTCACTACTACTTTGACACTATATGTAAATGTACCTTTTTGTATTTCAGAGAAGGTGCTAGGGTAATTTGGAGTTATGTCGACCGAATATTAGGACAACCGTCTCTGATCAGAGAATCTTCCCGAGGGAAATATCCGTGGTCCGGCTTGTTTTCACGTGCCATGAGCACCATCTCCCGTGGTGGTAATAGAAGTTCTGGATCCCAAAATGGAAAGGGATTTGGAGATGTCATTTTACACCCTTCTCTTCAGAAACGGATTCAACAATTGGCCAATGCAACAGCAAATACAAAAGCTCATCAGGCACCATTTAGAAACATGCTCTTTTATGGGCCACCAGGAACAGGGAAAACAATGGCTGCTAGGGAGCTTGCCCGTAAATCTGTAAGATACCGTAATCTCTTCCTACCTCCTGAACTAGTTATAGTTGGGTTAATTTTTTCTGACCGCATGCATTAGATTGCTTACTTTATTCACTGTGGGTATTTGACTGCTTGCGATTCTGAGATCATCTGTTTACTTTGCTTATAGGGCCTTGACTATGCACTGATGACTGGAGGAGATGTTGCACCGCTGGGTTCTCAGGCTGTTACAAAGATACACCAATTATTTGATTGGGCTAAGAAGTCCAACAGGGGTTTGTTGCTTTTCATTGATGAAGCAGATGCATTCTTGTGCGAGTAAGTAAAACTTCCCTGGATTTTTTCGTATTCTTTTTGACTTTTTTCTTTGAACCCTTTGTTGACATCCCCAGTAAAATTTTTATATGTGGCCCTGATTATCAATTTATATTTTTATTGTTATTTTATTTGTTTCTGGACATTATTGGTATGGGCCTGGATGTCTTTACATTCTTTGGTTGAGGGACATAATGGACATATTGCAACTTGGATGAGTGGAGTTACCATGTTTCCAATCTATATCTTTGCACTTTTACACTTTTACACTTTTCTTTCGTCTCTTCCGAGAGAAAACCTGCACACTTGAACATAGCAGTCTTTGGTCACTAAGCATTGTTTTCCGCAATAGATTAATTAGCAAATATGAGAAGCTTTCGCGAATGTAGCTTGTCAAATATTCACTCACATCTCTTAGAAAAACATATTTCACCCACCCAAAAGAATGAATAATTTGTGCAGAAGGAAGGATTTGAGAAGTTTGACCTTTATAAAATATGCCCAAGTATATGATGATATTTTCATATGATATCAAATTGTGATCGGCTGTGCAAAACTCAAAATCTTGTCTGATATTTATATCTTATTTATTACCACGTGACATCTTTATATTCTACCAATACAGGCGGAACAAAAAGTATATGAGTGAAGCTCAAAGAAGTGCCCTGAATGCACTCTTATTTCGAACAGGTGACCAGTCCAAGGATATAGTCCTTGCTCTTGCTACAAACCGACCCGGTGATCTTGATTCAGCTGTGGCAGATCGTATTGATGAAGTCTTAGAATTCCCTTTACCTGGTGAAGATGAACGCTTCAAACTGCTAAAACTCTATCTGGACAAGTACATAGCACAAGCAGGGGCAAGAAAACCAGGCTTGTTCGCACATTTATTTCAGAAACAGCAGCAGAAGATAGAGATCAAGGGCTTAAATGATGATATTTTAAAGGAAGCTGCTGCAAAGACACATGGATTTTCTGGAAGAGAAATAGCAAAGCTTATGGCTAGTGTTCAAGCAGCTGTATATGGTAGTGAGAACTGTGTATTGGATCCAAATCTGTTCCGTGAAGTGGTAGATTATAAAGTCGCAGAGCATCAACAAAGAAGGAAACTTGCTGGAACTGAAGGAAAAGACGCCTAATGATGTTTCATGTCTATTGTGAGATTAATTTAAAATGAATATGAAGGGTCGTTTCGAGGGAGTCTTTACATGGCCCAGATTTTTTTCGTTCTGGTGAACGTGTATTTATTATTTTCTCTCCCGGAGGGGGGGGGGGGGGGGGAGTCTTGGCTAGTTTAGTTCAAAATCCATGCCAGTTATAATTATTATTAGTTTCCAATGAAATAATAACATATTCTTTATACTTTGGTTTTTTCCTGTAACAATGTTTTAAAGTGAAAAAACTGTGGCAACAGATTTTGATTGGATAGTGTAAATTTTTCTGACATAACTCAAACCCATAAAAAACTGTTTCATTTGAAATATATTGTCTACTGTGCACGGTAAGCAGGCAATTCCCATTCAGAATATCTGAAGGAATCCTTATTTAAAGGGAACAGAACACAACATATTATCTGAAAATTACAGCTTAAAACCAGTTGGTCAATCTTTTCGACCAACAGATGCGTCAAAAAACAGCGTTTAATGATGATGATCTTGCACATAGCGCAAGCCACAATACTTGCACACAGCTGGCTCAGCCTTGTCAAGGCAAATGAACTCGATTGGATGTCCAAGTGCCGGATCATCATCTGCAATCAAAGGGTGGAAGGTTATAAAACAAGGAAAACAGGTCGGGTAGATTAGTGTCTAATTCAGTTTAGCAGAGACAAATTCTGGTAATGTAGCAGTTATAGTTCGGTTCTAGGACAAAGTATTTAGTATTTGATATGCCGAAGGATGAATGATTTTATACTATTGAAAGAATTTGGGACAAGATCATATTCAAGCTAACCTCCTTCGCAAGCAACAATCCTGCCTTCCACTTTGATAGGTGGAACTTCATTGATCAGCTCCATGGGAGACTTCTTACTTGTATCCTATGTTAGCAGCATAGAAGCAATAAATAGGATTGTGGAGATTATATAAGCACATATGTGAATATTAGCAGATGATACACTAAACATATGAATATATATATATAAGGTGGACTTAGCCACAACCAAGTACAAATAAGAATGGTTTGTGAAGGAAAAATATGTGGTCTCGAAATCACACAAATTGAATACAAGTATTGCAACTTGCATCAATATTATTGTATGACTTCACAGGATTATATTTGTGAAGCAGACTATAATATTTTCACACACTTGGGAGATGGCAAGAACTAAGAATAATACGCAAAGTCAAAATTAAGGTGAGTCACATTA
The DNA here is from genome assembly GCA_019426215.1 of Buddleja alternifolia. Taxonomy (NCBI): domain Eukaryota; kingdom Viridiplantae; phylum Streptophyta; class Magnoliopsida; order Lamiales; family Scrophulariaceae; genus Buddleja; species Buddleja alternifolia. The sequence continues at coordinate 45,399,067 of CM033395.1, forward strand.
TCTACTTATACTAGACAGACTTCCCATATCAGACCAGACAGAACTTAGAATTACTAAACCACTTTGATTAAAATAAAGAGCTATTTGAGGTGTAACATTTATCGTCTCCTCCAGTTAACAAAATAAAAATTTAATAAATTGGCGGTCAATGAAATGAAGTTCCTATGTTCGTTCCCTCCAGTATGTACGAAAGAGAATTGAGAATATTCATAAGCCTTATGAGGAAGGAAATGAACAAGAGAGAGGGAAATCTCAGAACTTGTCACTTGTACTGTTGTTTGCACTCATCTATATGCATGTGTATAGCATGGTTTCAAAACAGTCTCCAGGAATGTAAATGAAGCCACAGGAACCAGTTCCGCTATAACGTCATGGAGAGACATTAGAAGTCAATAAGATATGATAGTCCAAATGCATAACTAGCATTGGCATGCATGAGAAGTCAAATGCAATTGAGCATGTAAGTAATATTGCAGCTTTATAATTACTACTGTGGAATCCTTTCACAAAACATATAATTACTACAATGGAATCCTTTCACTAAATATTTGCTCCTTTCGCTAAAAGGAGCAAATACAGGCAAAATCACTAGGCCCACAATCCCTATCTACTTCAAAACTTTGACTACACTACCTAATAGAGATGCCATATATGCGAACTCTCATGGAGGATGGCAACACATTTTGTTTTTACGGCTTTCACACTTCAAATAGTATAATTTTTTATACCATTCGCTTGTGCAATTTCTTTACCATTCAGTGACACCTCTTCTAACGTGCTTGATTGGTTAAAATTAATTTTAGTCAAAATTTATTGCCATCGTTCACTCTTACAACTTCAATATAGTCTCAATCATGTTTCATGTTGGGAGAATGAGGCTGAAGCCACCATTCTGTTTCTCTCTCCCCATTCTGGCAAACCATGGCATATAGGCTATAGCATCAATATAATAGCCTCTACGGCATATTTCACATAATCCTGCATACACTTTTTACAGGCTTCCCCAACACTGCACTATACCTACCTGAAAATGTCTTCCCTTTGGTTCTATGCACTCATGATAAAAAAACAATTTGAAGCATTTGTAGGGGCAATCAGTGCTCGAATGACACAGAAAGATGACATTTACACTTATCTTCTCGTTGGAAAAATATAATTGGAACTAATGAAAAATAAAAGAGAGCATATCAAGTCAAAATTTTCTTCAACCTTTAGCTCTTCCCACAATTATACCCCAGTTACAAAGAGAGGAATCAGATTTTCCCATAGAAACAATAATAATATCAATTAGGATTATAGATCTTTTCAGCTAAAAGGCAAAATCCTAGATTTCATATCAATTAAACAAGCATGTAACCATAAAATAACAGCAAACTCTATACAAATTCGAAATTACATCACAATAAAACATGATATATATATATATATATATATTTCTCTTTTTACAATCGAAGTAAATAATACACGATACCTGCATCCATTTATCGGTGTGAGAAGTGACAATTTCGCTGCTAACGATGCCACTGCTGCAGCTCCGAGAATTGGAGGATCGAGTTAACGTTTTCAGCAGCTGCGACGCCGCCATTCTTAATCCATTGCGTCCACCGAATGCCGCCATCGCCACAGAGCTTCGCTTGAGTTGTATACCGAAAAAGAAAAGAAGGTTTTGTTCCAGAGAGAGAGTGATAATAATATATGAGGAAATTTTTAGCACTGAATTGAAGTTATTTCACAAATATGATGAAATAGGTTATAATTTCAATTCCGACCCCAAATAAAAGGAAGAAAGTATCTTATACAATGTCGACCACTGAATTTGACTAAATTTCATTTGCACCCCAAATATGATGAATCAGTTTCCATTTTAAACCCCCCTCCCCCACAACACCCCCTAAAAAAAAGGCTTGATATGATGCATCGTTAACTTCTTTGTTTGGATAAAAAAATTTGGCACCTAAACTTCAATTATTTCTTAATTTATTGAATTTTTTTGGATAATTTAAAACTACAGTGAATATAGATCTTTCAACTTCTATTTTGAGCTTTTGAGCTACTTTTACAATAATAACAATAGAAACATTGGAGTCAATTTCAACTCACAGTAGCTTCAAATTCTTCCTCACATTTGAGGGGCAAGGGAATCTTTTCATACTTTTCCCCTTCACTTTATTTTAGAGAGAAGTGCTCTTATGGAGTGTAGGATTTCATACAAAGTCATATGATCTGAATCTGTATTATGTGTTTATCTGTTACGCACAAGTGTGTGTTGTCAATACACCTTAACAACTGAGAGAGAGAGAGAGAGACAATGGACTTGGTCTAGCATAGATTTACCCTCAGACACTTTACGTCTATAGAAAGAAAAACTATATGTAATCCAAAAAGCAAGAATAAAGATCCATTGCTAACTCCAAATTCAAAAATGCATACACATATCAACTTCCAAGTTGCAAGTTACAACTTACAACACTCCGTGCCAATATACTTACATACATATCAGCCAGTTTTCGTCTTTGAACCGATCTCTAAATTACTCAAGAATGAAGCTTTCAAGGTGTTCATAGAATTTAAAACCTCTTCGGCTTTTACTTCCTTGCCAGTCGACTTGTAAAGGTGCACAGCTGCACTCAAAATAAACCTATCTGGACCAACGCAACAGCACTCTCTTTCAAAGAAGTCAATTCCTTCTTCCACATGCCCAAAATCAAGATAACATCTAAGCATTATCTGTCTCGACTCGAGATCAGGTTTTAAACCCGTTGATAGAATTTCCTTGTAAATCCTATCAGCTTCACCAATCAATCCTGCTTTAGTAAAAGATAGGAGTAAGAGGTTATAATGAGCACAAGATGGTGAGATTCCTTCCTTCTGCATGGACATTATGGCATTTTCTGCTTCAGGGTGTTTTGATCTCTTAGTATAGGCTCGAATAATGGCAAGGTAGGTACGAGAATCGGGTGAGCAACCATTTTTCTGCATGCTTAGCAAAAGTTTTTCTGCTTCACTGTAGAGTCCATCAGCAGCATATACGTTCATCATAATATTGTAGCACACCTGGATAACGACATCAAAGGGAAGTATCAAAAGCTAATGGCTAGTGAGATGCATATATCGACCCTCAGATTATATATACAAGACAATGAAGCTTGATTTTCTTTTTATAGTCTATTTTCTTCATTATATTCATTTTAAAATTTGCTTAAAGTCCAGAAGAGTTGGTCGTGATGCCCTTAGTCAACATAAATATACCTGCCCGGGGTTTATCCCTTCTTCCTGCATTTTACTGAATAGAGCTGATGCTTCATTAACTTTGCCTACAAATTTAAGTAACAATCAAGCATAGTAAAGCACAAAACGAGAATTGAAAAACCATACTGCTAAAGTCATTGGTATTATTCAGAACAGTGTTTATTACTCTTTATGCCTTTATGTTTTGGTTCTTAATATGGTTGGGGTAAGATATTAAACTTGTTCTCTTCTCGATACAGGACACACTATCTGAAAACTGAAAAGGGCTGTTTTTTAAACAAATTTTGGTTATTAAACCTTTTAAAAAGAATTTCAAACAAAATCTTAATTTGTGGCTATTAAGCTTAAGTATGATACTGAAAAATAGAATTAATTCATGCATTTAAACAGGGTTATCCGAATCACTCTATTAAGAGAGACAGGGCTGCACCAGCTTTTCCATAGTAGCAAATCAAATTAGTGTATGTCTTTTCATCCAAAGCGACACCCGTGCTCTGAGCCATGTCAAACATCTCCACTGCTTTATCCAGGTTTCGGCCACGACCATACACACTGCAATATTATGAATACCTTCATCAAATTCACAGACAAAAATCTTTTTCCACAATTAGGTGTAATTTAGGGGACAACCTCTAACAAAAATCGACGTCTAACCTGATCATGGTGTTATATGTCTGACCAGAAGGAGAAATATTTGAGGAAAGCATGCGTTCATATATGCTGATAGCGAAGCGTAGTTTTCCTGGGCCACAAAAATGTCAGTTTATTTCCCTAGAGGATATGTCCAATAAATTTCATGACTTCGAGAAAAGACAGTATCAACCTGTTTCTAACATCGCCTTGATGTAAGTATTGTATGCCACAGTATCAAGCTCTAAATTCTCATTGAAACTATTACGAATGACTTCCTCCGCCTCAACTTTTTTACCTGCAAATGATTGCCATGAAAGTTAAAAAAAACAAAGAGTGTCATCTAATACCACTCTGACATCACTTCTCCATTTAGACCAAGCCTTTGACCCTTCAATTTAAAGCTTTGAATAGCGTCTGAAACTACCAGGCAACAGGAGAAATTTGGAGAACTTCAACAATCCAGCATCCAAATTCAAATTAAAGTCCATATGACCCACATAACAAATTGCATAAATATGCTGCAATTTTAAATTGCAAAGAGCTTTGTTTGTCCAATCTGAATTGTATGAAAATTCAATAAATACACAATGACGTAAAGCTCAAAAATCTGGCAGAGTCCAAGATTATACACAAGAACACACCTAATAAAGCCAAAGAAAACCAATTGCCCAGATATGCATGTTCAGCCGAAAAATGTTGCCAAAAGGCTTCCCAAGTAACAAGGGCCTTTATTCAGCTGTAGTTTTTAAAAGAGATGGTATAAAACTCAACTCTAGAAGTTTAGAAGAAATAAATGTAGGGTCGATATGGCAAGTACTGCCTCATGGTGGAGGCCCAAACCCCAGTAATAGTCGCAATGTGGGACTTAGGTCATGCTGAAGGTTTAGAATTTTGCGCTGTTTCATAATTTCAATTATTAGTACCCTAATTTAACAAACATCATCAAGTTGATTGACAAGTGCAATGGTGAGAATGGAAGATTGTCAAGTGTCAACATAAGAAGGACAAACTGCAATTGAAATGATCAAGCAATCCTCAGAAAGCAAGAAGGTCCAACAATGATACAAAAAATAAAGAAAAGTTAACATCTCTTACCACAGCTTGTCAAAGCTTTCACGAGTATGCTGAAAGAAACAGGACCCAAATTATGTCCTTTCCTAGTCTGTTGTTTATAAAACAAGTACGCGTAGTCTTCTCTACCACATGTGATATATGCATCAATCATCGACTTGTATATGACTTTTCCAGGTGTAGCAGAATCTGCCACTGCAGCAAAGACTTCCTGAGCTCGTTTAAGCTGCTTTTGTCTTGCATATAGGCTAATTATAGATGCTGTAGCAGCATCCTCTAGCCCACAACCATGTTTTATCATTATCTCATAAAGATATTTGGCAGTCACTATGTCACCTGCAAAAGGTACTAATATCAGTTTTTCAAAGTTCAAAAAGAATCAAAGATCAAATCTTGTTAAACTGAAGGATGCTTCTCCATGAAAATATGAAACCAAGTTATACATGGTTAGGTCATATCATAAAAGATAATTCTTACCTTCTTTGGCGAATTGGCTAATAAGTCGGTTGGCTACTGACTTGCCAATATTGGTTCTGAGCAACAAGTTAAGTTTTTCTTTCATCTTTGTTTCATTTCGAGCTGCCAAACAAAGCATCACCATCAGTTCGACTGCCACAGCTTCAGATTGGTCCAAATTCTCAAACCAACTTTCACATTCTATTGATCTGCTATTTTGTCCATTCATCACAGTCAGAAACGTCTGAACAAATGGAATAGCCTCAAATGTGTCACTTGCACGCAGCTCCTCTATCAGTTGCTCCACTTCTCTTAGCATGCCACCCTTGCAATAAACTTTCATGACTATCATAAGAAGCTCCTCATCAAATTCGATTCGATCTTTCCTAATCTGGGCAACAAAAACTTTTGCCTTCTCAGATAACCCAAGTCGCATATACAAATTGAGCATATCTTTACAAGAAGTTGCATCAGGAAGTCCAATCTTAGATAGAGCCTGATACGTAGCTTCAGCAGATGCTATGTCCCCTTTCGCTATGTAGCATTGCAACAATACGATGAACGAAAATCTTGAGTACGAAATGTTATTACTTTTCATCTGTTCCATTATATCCAAAGCTTTCTCAAAGTTCCCAAACTTGAAGTGGACTTGTGCCATTGTTGCGTATGTCTTTTCATCACTAAGTTGGCCCGATCTTTCAATTTCTTCAAAGGTCTTTTGTGCATCCTCATAAAGACCCAATTTACCATATATACGAATCAGTAAGCCATAAATGACTTCGTCTGCAATAACGCCATATTTCCCCATTTCAGTGAAAAGTGAACAGGCTTTGGAATAATCCCCAAATCTGTAGTACAAAGCCAGGAGTGATGCACACGTAAAATTACTGGGGACTATATCTCGGGATCTCATATCTTCATATAGACGAAGTGCATTATCTTTGTCGCCATGTTTTGAGCTCAAGCTGATCAGAAGGCTATAAGTAGACTCTTCAGGCACAAAACCCAAATTCTTCATCTCATTAAATGCCTTCAAAGCTTCCTCAGCCATGCCTCCTTTCACAAGTGAGCTAATCACAACTGTATACGTAAAATTATTTGGAGCTACCCCTTTATCAATCATCTGCCTCCAGACATAAATAACATCACTATGAAGTGATTTCTTCTGCAAAGACGACAGCATGAAATTGAAAACAGAAGCTGAAAGCATTATTCCTCTCTCTTGTATAGCAGAATAAAATGAGAGCATAGCCTTGTGGCGACCCCATCTGGCATAAGAACACAACATGGTCCCACAAGCAACCTCATCAGGCTCACACCCTGATTCGAGCATCTCTAAGAAAGTCTCTTCAGCAAGCTTAATTTTTCCAACTTGGCCATAAGCACGCAGAACAATTGTGTAGACAATAACACTTGGCCGATAGCTTAACTGTTATGGCATAATTCTACATTACACAAAATAATAATCCATAATCATATAAACAAGATCATGCCGACAGAAAAAAAAAAATGATATACAAAACCATCCTGGAAATGGGAGCAGCACTTTTGTAATTAAAATAAGTATCTCAATTAGATAATTGAGCATTAAAAAGTAGGACAGCGCCAAAGAACATAACCAAAAACCTTTTGTTTGACATATATATTATGTTCTTTTCTATTCCTGGCAATTCACTAATTCGGAAGAGTAAAAGTCAAAATTTTACATTTCAGCATCCGTAAGGCAGCACTCCCCTATTCAAGGAAGAACTAAAGCAAATAGCCAAATAACTAATGACCAGGAAGAAGAAGAAGCAACGACCCAAAACGCGATTTTATAAATCCACAAAGCTCTTTAATGAATCAAAACACATCAAAATAACCACCAACTACGTCCAGCCAAGAGAGCTAAACCTATCTAAGCTCACTCTCAGCTTGAACTAGAATGAGCTTCTCTTCTCAAGGTTCCATTTTTACAACTATATCATTTATAAAGCACGGCTCTTCGTTGCAAAACAAAGACAAGCTTCAATCCGAGCCCAACCTATCTCAAAATCATTTTTTCTTCTAACAATCTCTTTATGTACAAATAAAAATCACTAAATTATCTAACAGCCCAATAATACATTCAATGATACAATGTAATATAAGTACATTCAATATACCTGCAGTTTCATCCAGTGAAAGAAGTCCCTAACTTGGCGCCAACTCTTCTGCTCCTTCAACACCACACACATCTCTCTGAAACTAAGCTTCGCCACAAACGAACTCATAACTTCCCTCATATCGTATTCCCCTTCGCGCATCCCGGAAATGCTCCTCACCCGCTTAATCGCCGCCACCACGTGGCGCCCATACAAGTGCCCATTCCTGTCGTCCTCCAAATACCGCACCATCTGTTCGGGGGTGCGTTTGATCCACTTCGGAGTCTGCGCGCGTGAGCCCTGGTTCCTTCTCAAAACGCTCAAGTAGTGGGCTTTAGCTTTGATTATGCGACGGGCGTTGTCGTCTGGGAGCGGGTTTTTGGGGTGTTTGGATTTGGGTTTTGGTTTGTCCAGGTTGCCGGAGCTGAGACTCCATGGGTCGGGTTTGAGGCAGCATAGAATTGTGGGGGGTGGTTTGTTAAGCTTACGTGTTCTATGAGGTGGGTTTAACGGGGATGAAGGTAGTAGAAACGAGGATTTCAAGGCCTCCATTTCAATTCATGGAGAGATAATTTGTGGCGATGAAATTTGGCTCCATTTTCAACTGAAATTTATACACCTCTGAGTTGTATAGGAAATATCTATGCTTATAGTTTATAAGACCATTTTGATCGGCCAAGTCCAATCTTACTAAGTTGTATGTTGTGCACTTCCGGTCACGAGATGTTCACACTCACACCATTGAATTCGATATAAAATTACCCGAGTTCTATTTGAGCTTATGAACATAAGCCCACGTTATTGAGCTTATATTTACTGGAGATACTAAGAAACCTTTTCTCTGGTTCGAGCCACAAATAAATAGCTCAATTTGTATAAATATATAGCCCATTTAGGAATAAGCTTTTCTTTATTGGTCCACAAACAAGTAGCCCAATTAACATAGATATATAACCCAGTTATAATTAAGCCTTTTTTCTAGTTTGAGTCATAAACAAGAAGCCCAATAAGCATAAATTTAAAGACCAATTAGTAATAAGCTTTTCACTTGTGTGGGCCACAAATGAGTAGTCCAGTTAGCATAAATTTATAGCCCAATTAATAATAAGCTGTTTACTTGTTTGGGCCGCAAATGAGTGGCCCAATATTGTTACTTTGTTAGAAATATTATAGCCCAATTAGTACTGAGTCTTTTCTCTGGTTTCGGCCATAAACAAGTATCCCAATTAGTATTAGAAACGTTATAGCCCAATAAGTAATAAGCCTTTTCTCTGGTTTGAGCCACAAACAAACAAGTAGCCCAATTAGTAACATAAAATTTAAAACCCAATGAGTAATAAGCCTTTTGTCTGGTCTGGGCCACAAACAATAGCCCAATTGAGAAACTGAAGACCATCTTCACCTTCAGCAATTATCGATCAGTTCATTCCGAGTCTCCGACTCTGAGCATTATCAAATTTGAGTAAAGGGTTCGTTTCATCTTCCATAAAAATTGCTCTTCCTATTATTAATAATTTCATTTAATTTACTTTTATGAATTACTGCTGTTATTTGAATTGATAAATAAAGCAATTAATTATGGAGGTGCTTTCTAGAGTTCGTACTGTAAATTGTTATTGACAATATATAATAATACACTAGATATATCTACAGTTGATCGTTGAAACATTAGAATGGCAGCTCCCAAAATCTTGTTAGCGAAGCCTGGACTCGTCACCTCCGGAAAATTCAATCGCGGCGGCGGCGGTGCCGACGACGACTCCGCCGCGCTCCGGTCACGCCTTCCGTCCATTGGTTCTCTCAACCTCCTTTCAGACTCTTGGGATTTTCAGATCGATCGATTTTTACCGGTCAGTAATCTCTCTTTCTTCCTCTTCTATCAAACATGCATGGATTAGCAAATTGTGGTTTTTAAGATGGATTACTTTATTTCTACTGCTTTGGGTTTGTAAATTTTGTGCAGTTTTTAACGGATAACACAGAGTTTACTGTGGTTGGTGTAATTGGTCCACCAGGAGTGGGGAAGTCTACTATCTTGAATGAAATTTATGGCTTTGATTCTTCCTCAGCTGGTATGTATGTATGTAAATGTATGTATAGTATTTGTTGTTTTTATTTCTTGTGCTAATGTTGTCATCTGGGATGATGGTGCAAGATGAATGTTGAGGCTGTTGTTCATTTGTTTAAGTATTAGAATCATTTGAAGAAATTTGGAAAGCGTTTCCTTAGCGGGCACTAGAATGCAATTGTTAATATGTTAATGCATGCACATTTAATAATCTATATAACGGTATACACTGCAGGATAGGTTGGAAAGTTTGGAGTACAAAGTTTTTGATGGGAGGGGCATGCGATGCAAATTGTTAAAGTAGATTAGACTGACGAGCTGAATTTTGCGTGTATTTAGCAGGAATGCTGCCTCCTTTTGGTGTAGAATCGGAGGAAACAAGGGCGATGGCCAGACATTTAACCGTAGGGATTGAGCCCAGGATTACCTCCGAAAGGATCATTCTTCTAGATACTCAGGTTGTGCATTTTGTTGCCACCTTGAGTTCTTCATAACTTATTTATTGTTGATGAAGAAATATGATGATGAGTTGCAAATTTGCATATTGTTGTTTATGACATGCAGCCAGTCTTTAGTCCCTCCATTTTAGCAGAGATGATTAGGCCTGATGGGTCATCTACAGTCTCAGTAATAAGTGGTGAATCCTTATCCGCAGAGCTGGCTCACGAGATGATGAGTATGCAGGTAACTGATTTGATGAAATAACTGCAAGAGTTGAGTTTGATGCTTTAGTATATTTTTGTCTTTCCAAAAATTATAAATCTTTTATGATTTGCTTTCCCCTCATGCATTTTTAAGCATAGACTAAAACCATTGAAGGTCGTACAAAACCTTGATGGAGCTAACATTTTACCTCTGCTGCAAGGAATCATTCTAGCTTGGCGTTCTCCTTGCATCAATTTGTCACATAATCATCGTGGTATCCGAGGGAGTTCATGATGCTAGCATGTGGCGCTTGATGTTGACGGTATTCATTTCTTCCACTTATATGTCTGACAACGTTGTTAAGTACAATAATTCCACATCTAACGATCTTTTTGGTGATAGTCTGTCTTTAAGTTAGTCTTTCCAGTTTTTTAATCATTCAAAACTAGCTTATGTTTATGATCTGTTCAGTTCATAAAGTACTTATGTTTAACCACAGTTTCACATATCCAGTTTGGACCCTTTTTTTTTCCTATCTGCTACTCCAATTTTGGTTTCCATAATTTAACTGTTTATAGCTCTATTCTGTTACGTCTTGAAAATTTGCCATGATAGGGGGGCATATATAGTCAATATTATGACTTCATATGTATTTCATGCTTTTGGCTAACTCTGATCACGGGAGGATGAAATCGATTTTGCATATGTTTATGTTGGTTGTGCTTTTGTTTCTTAAGGGGAGGGATGACATTCTTTTTTTGCCTTGCTATTTGTGCATTAATATAGTATTAGACCTCTTATGATTTGTAGCATAATTGTGTTGATGCAGGTAGATTTATTAAAACATGGCATACCCGATCCATCTTCTGTAACACTTTCTCATCCACAAAGCTCCCCTATGAGCTCTGACAAAGAGAACATTAATAAACCTCTGGAGAGTGGAGACGAGTACATTGCTGCTCCAATTTTTGTGCATACAAGGTGAGTTTGGCATATCCAATTTCCAAATTGAATTTTATTAGAACAATTGAAAAATAATTGTCTAGTGTAAATGTCTTCCGATTATAAGTTGGTAAGAGTGTTTATATCTTATACTCATTATCTTTTGTAGGCTTCGTGACAGAGACATTACACCACGTAATTTTGTACAAATGAAGAAGGCAGTTGCGCAGTGTTTTAGCTCTTCTTCGTTCATAAGATCAGAAAGTGAAGATGCACCAAAAGACACCCACTCTTCTGGAAGGGCTTCCGAAGCTCATTATGAGTCAGATAATAATCCGAAACTGTTTCTTGTCCCATGCAAGGGTAAAGATGACTCCTCAAGGCCACAGTGCGAAAGCTATGCATCGGTCCTCTGGAAATTGAGGGATCAGGTCTCTCTCTCTCTCTCTCTCTCTCTCAACCATTCTTTGTAATAGCCTAAAGAGTGCTAATTGCCATTCAAACAATGCAGATTTTATCCATGACTGCCCCATCTTTCTCGAGGACTATTTCTGAACGCGACTGGTTGAAGAACTCTGCTAAGATATGGGAACTCATCAAGAATTCTTCCATCATAGCTGACTATTGCAGAACCCTTCAGAGTTCTGGTTTATATAGAAAGTAGTTCAACTTTTTTCCATAGTAAGTTATTGCAACGTTCAGTTATATATTATCAATGTACTTCTTTTCGCTGTTTCATCATATTTTGGAATTCGAGTCATTGTAGAAGTATATGTTAAAATCTGTCTTACCTAAAGTTTTTAATTTCTCCATAGAAATGAGTAATACAAAACCATCATTGCAATTGCGCATTTTATATAGTCCATAATGTATTGACATCATAAAACCATACAAACGGAGTGTTCCTTACAGCAAAGAAATTTGGACAACATAACTTGATAAACTGAAATAGCTACTTTCAGGATCATGTAAATTCTCTACCATTCACTCTACCATGGTATCTACGGGGGCTTCTCCAACAGGTTTTTGAGATTTGCTCTTGTTCTTACCTGTAAATAACCGAAAAATTAGAGTTTGAGCCGGCAATTTCATCATAAGTAAAAGAACCAAAAATGCTACGAAAACGAATAACAAATGCGAGAAAGAATAAAAGACGAGCAGTCTATCACAGTAAAACTAAGATATAAAACCCCGATGGCTACAAGGAAAGAATTTCCAACCTTTCTTCTTCATATGCTTAACTCTAAGTTTTGCACCCTTCTTCATCGGAAATTTAACAGGAGCTTTGTTGGCATCTTTTGAAGTCCCTGAATTCCATGGAACAAAACACGAATATTCCCATCAAAACACCGTGAAACAAACAGAAAATTGTAGATTTCTGGAACAATATAAGTCACTAAACAATCGAAATCAGTATGACATTAACGAACAGATTAAACTTTCAAGCGCTCACTTCCTACAACGATTCGAAGGTTTTCCGTTTTCCAGGATTCAATTATCCATGATTATATCGAATCGAATATTACAATGATTCTAAAACAAGAAAATCATACGTAATTGATCAGCTAGTGTAGCTCAATCATTTACATGACTTGATTTTACAGGATTGTGAACATAACGAGTAACATTATACTAAATTAAAAATACTCAACAAATTGAAAGAGCAAACGCGGACAAAATTATATATAATAGCTTACAAGCTTAGCTAATTGAGCTCAATTATTGCAATATTAACACAATATTGTCACCTTAAACCTAAGATAGCTCCACTATTATTATCAGTAACATTCTATTGAAAGGATTATCAACAACATACCTTCAGCAGCAGCCATCTCTACATCTTGCATCGTAATTAAACCTTTTTCCACTGCTTCCTTTTGCTCCTGTTTTTTTAACATTAACAGCATGTTATGCAAAGAACAGAAATTGCGACGCATAAAATACATATGTGAATAGATAAATAACAGACCCGGCGCCATTTTTTGAGGAGCTTCTGCTTACGCTTGCCGGAGATGGAGATAGGCTGGGGTTTCTGATGAAGCTTCCCGGAGCCAGGTTCGCCGTGAATCTTCCTCTTCCGTTCGGCGACGGCGGCTCTCCGCCGCTTCTGCACCACGTTAAATTTGGCCATCCCTAGAGTTTGAGTTTTCGTAAAAGGAGAAGAATAGAAATAGGGCCCGATTTAAATAATAGAGAACTTAGCCCACTAAGACTAAGGTTTGTGTTGCATAAGCGGTTCAATTTAAACAATTTATGCCTAACAAGCCCGCTCACAAGGCTTGTTAACTTAGTGATATTAGTGGAATCGCGGATTAACTTATAGACGGTCACAAGTAGTGATTTTTGTCTCCTTATTCGAGTCTTATAAGATTTGTATGGCCATAACAAAAAAAATTATCAACTCGAGTTTGTTGGATCGGGTATCCCCATCGTCTAAAATCTTAAAAAAAAATAAAAAATTATGCCTTAGATGCGAATGAAAATATATAAAATTATTCAAATTTAACTTATATTCTATTGATAAAATTGAGGTAAATATTTTGTACTAATAGTACGAGTAGATCTTGGCACTTATCTAAGAAATAGTTTTTCGTTACATTCACATGTACTCGAAAGCATGTGAAAAAAATACTATACGTCACCCTAGTATGTCCATCGATTATTCAAGTTCATGTTTATTAGAAAGCATGTAAAAACATACATTATGCTGACAGAGTAATGCTATATCACCACTCTTATGACAACCAATTTTCCACCTTCCTATTTTATGAAGAATTTATTGATTAAATACAATTTAAAATTGACATAATCTAGGTTTAGCACATATATAAGTGTTTATAATATATTTACAGCAAGGAAGAGCTACATTGTAAATTGTTTCATAAAATACATAAAGTCATAAAGATATTGTATTCCACCTATGTAGTACAAAAGGTCTGAACAAGAGACATCCATTGACAATTGTAAATACAGACATGAAATAGTTGCAAATAGCCCTAAAGGAGTTTGGCCTCAATTTCCTCCAAGGTAAGCCCTTTTGTCTCTGGTATAATAAAGTAGATGAATATGAGTGACAATACAGCTATGCCTCCAAATATGAAAAATACAATTCCAGCCCCCAACAAGTCCTGCAATCACAATCAAATTTACACAAATCCAATGTAAATTCCAATATTTTTCACAATATTTCATGTTTTAATTTGCAGAAAATTAAAAGAGCACCTTCAGAGGAGAAAATGCAAATGTCACAAGTGCATTTGCACCAAAGTTCACGAGAACTGCAATACTCAATCCACGTCCTCTTACACGCAATGGAAATATTTCCGAAATCATCAACCAACCAATGGGACCAAATGATATCTGTATAAATATACTCTCGCAATGTTAATGCCTCAATAACAAAACACAAATTCAACTATGAAATCCAATAGAAACGAACTAAAGATGGTACATCATATAACTTGTCTAAACAATGAAAGCATTATTATGTACCTGGTAACATCCAACATATACGAGCAAAGCAACAACTGCCACAGCGTGTATATCATCTAGGTAAGTGTAATAAGATCCCAGAAGAAATAGAGATACAACCTGCCACATGATCCAAGTAAATATCAGAACTATATGCTTAGGAGTTCAAATAATTATCCTTATGACCTGTCTCCTAGACAATGAATAGAAAACTGAAGTGCCTGGGAAGATGAGAAAAAGATGAAAGATACCAGAGTAGAAAGCTTTACTTACAATACCAGATACACCTCCAAGTAGGAGGGGTCTTCTCCCCAATCTATCAACAACCAGCACAGCTACCCCTGTCATAATCAGCTACAAAGGCGAAGACGTTAAATGTACGAGAGAAGAATCAAAACATGAGTGTTAACAGGAAATATAAATATGCATAACATACCTTCAAGAGACCAAGTAGTGTGGAGACCTTAGTTGCATCTGATGCTGCAGAAAATCCTGCGCTCTATCATACTCATAGCATTAGGACGGAAGAAAGTGAGAAGAATGGGATGAAAACCATAACATTTTGGTGGAAATCGAATCACATAAGTTTAGGCTTCACCAAAAATGCAAAAGATATACCTGAAAAATAGTTGCAGCATAGTACAACACACTTGGTTGCCCTGTTATCTGCGACGAAGAGAGTAAAGAGGCATGAGCATATATTTAGAACATCATATCCATGCTTGAAACTGATTCCTATACAAAGAAAGATACCTGTTGAAATAGGACTAGCCCTCCACCAATTGTAAGTGCTTTCAAGCATTTACCCTGGAACATCTCGCTGAATGTGGCTTCTTCCTCTTCACGCAAGTGAGAGAGCTCGGACAAAATCTCATCCACTTTCTGAGGAGCCGAATCAGCAATAGCTTCACCTCTAAGACGACACAAGCAAGTTATGGCAGTCTCTCTTAAACCCTGCACCTCCCCTTTACCCTGTATGGCTCTTAGAAGATCCATCTAGGTGATGCAGGTAGCCACCACATTCCAATTCCCATTATGAGCGACAGAGGAAAACTAATTCCGTACATGTACCGCCAACCAGAAACCGTGTCAACCAAAAGGCTACCGGCTATATAGCCCACCTACAATAGAATTCATGGTGCCCAATTTTACATAACCGAGTGGTCTTGGATGATATTCGAGGACATATACATATACACAACATATTCAATGGAACAGAAACGGCTAATGCAAGTATGGGTTCCCGTGAGGCAAAGAGGACTCACTAGCATCCCAAGAACTATAAAAATTCTTTCAGAGAAATTAGCTGCCCTCGGATTTGACTTGGAGCTGTTTCGGCAATATACATTGGAGCAGCATGCATTGCCTATGAAAATGGATAGAATCAAAAAACAGCAATAAATAATTTGAAAGGACAATAATGCTGATTGTTTTAAACTAATATTATTAGATAAAAATATCCTATTCAGGAGATTTCCTGAGTCAGGATACTTTGTCTGTTTATACAGTAACGAAGTGGGGGAGTGTGGCTTGCACACACAGAAAAAAGGTCATTGTCAGCAACTGACCATATATCGAAGCAAATAAAACTGAAAAATGAACGCTTGAAAGGGAAAAAAAAAAATTATAGATGGTAATTATCAATTTCGCTCGAGTATCTTACCAGTCCAATTCCTATACCATAAATCAAACGCCCGATCACCATCAGAACAAAATTAGGCGCCAAAGCTGTTAAAAGAGCTCCAATAAGGTACATGCAAGATGAAAGAACCAATTCCCTTCGTCTTCCTGCAGTATCAAGCAGCAATTAAAAGTCAATAACGAAAATAATAGTAGAATTAGTTGTAAACGTCTAGTATCATAAGTCAAACTAACCCAGAAAATCAGCAATGTTAAATGCCAAAATTGAGCCTATCAATGCACCGTATAATGAGCCACTGGTCTGCCATAATCAGGAGACAGAAATGGAAAAAGATGTGATTTCTGCGGCAGAATTAGGTTAAAGAGAAGGGATGATCCCAAACATAACATGAAATTATAGCAACAGGGAAAGGTCAGCTTGCTTACAATAAGACCAACATCCACCGAAGACAAATTATACCATGAAATTCCACTCAATGTCTCTGACTGCAGAAGAAGATGATAGAGACCATTAGGCATCTGAAATTATGTTACTCTAAACTACAACAAACAAGGTTTAATGTTCAAAGCAGTGAAGTCCATAAATAATCAAAATCTATGTCCATATCAACAACAAGCAAATTTAATCTTCCATTACTTATTAAATAATGGAAAAAAGTATTGACACTTGTAGGGGATATTTGACTGAATTCATAATTTGCAAGAATGAAATATATCATATTCTGGTATTAGACACTGTCCTCATCCACATTTCTAACACTACCTAGAAGCTAACAACTATTTGGATATCGACACCTTGCATAATTTGGATAAATTTGCCTCCAACCCACCCCCACATCCCCTATGGATTCGTTTGAATGTTGTTCTCTGGAACATATACAGAGGAGTTTTATGACTTCCCAACATTTCTATCAAAGTTGGTCCAATCTTATCTTCAACTGATCGAAGACAAAATAATAGAAGCTCAACAAAGGAAATAAAGGTAGCAGCAAATGTAACTGACCAATATCCATCAGCATACAAGTTAAGAAAGAGTCCTTCAACTTGTATAGTATGACATAAGGGTGGGTTCTAGAATATTTCAATCAGATTCGTATTCCAATTAACTATCCATGCTTCCTACAACAAACTGCACAAGCCCGAGTAACGCAAAAACCACTATCATTACATGCCTCTTTTAAAGAAGTGGTCAATCTCCGTGTTGCAGAGTCAAAAAAGAATGACATGAAAAATTACATGATGTAAGTTTTACCTGTATGGAAATAGTAGCAGAAGATGTAGCTCCAATATCATAACCATATAGTAGTCCTCCAAAAGCCGGGAACAAAAACCTGATATTTTCTAGTCATTTCATCATAATAGATCTGTATAAATGCTAGATGCATGATTACCATACTTGTCAAAGTCCACCAAAAACTGTAAGAATCTAATTATCCGAACAGACAAGCAGAGTAACTTGCTTTGACAGCTAGCCATAGAAGTAACAATGTTTGCTTACATAAAAACTTACTAGATCTTACTGCAACTCCAATTTATACATCTAATCATCTTCATTCTAAATACATGAAATTTGATCGAAGAATCCACATATAATTTCCTAATATACAACTGAAGAAGATATATTATATATTCATCAACTCTCTGAAACCATACGGAGTCTCGAACTACCAAAAATTTCACATGATACCAAAATATCAAAAATAGTCAACTACTCAAATGATCTTGAAAATTAATTTGTCGAAACGAAAGAAACAACGAAAATGAGTGATTCAGCAGCAGGAGAACTTACGGAAGAATCGCGGAAACCACAGAAAACTCCTCATATTCGTGAATTTCATTTTTCAAAAGAGGCTCTTGAACACCGTCGCTCTCTCCAGAATCTCTTCCATTCTGGAAATCCACAGCTCGTAAAGAAGAAAGTCATCATAAATTGAAAACGCTCAGCTAAAACCAGCAAGTTTAAATTAGCAGAACAAACACACATCAAAGCTACGATTACATGTAACAAGACTCCAAATTGTACTTAAAATTAAGATAATTTGGCGAAAGAAACCTTTCCGCGGAAGGAGACTGGGGGCCGCTCGACATCGGAAGCCATGTGGAAGTCTGAAAATTGGGAGAAAATAACAGAAAATTCAGGGCGATCTTGATGCTACTTTTTTGTTTGTCTTTTTTTTTTATCAATAAAGTGTCAATAAAGTGTCGATGCTACTTATTATATATTGATTATATTCTGTAAGCTGGTGAGTGGCGTAATATACTTGTCGACCAATTTGGCAACGTTGGGACTTTCAACATCACACAGTGTATTTTGAAATGTTGGTAGACAATTGGGTAATTGGTAGATTGCACCCTTGAATTACCATGTTTTGGCACAATGCACCCGTAAATTCGATTTTTGGCACTTTGCACCATCGAACTGTTTGTAGCTTGGCATTTTGCGCCCCCTACAGTGAGTTTACACTGTCTAACTCAGTAGAAAAATGAGATTTGTCAATTTGGATGGTAAAGTTGAAAAATACGAAGAAGGGAAAATGTATCAAGAAAAAAACATGAAAATCTATGAAGTACGTTGGCAAAGTATACATAAAAGTATGAAAATCTGTAGAAGTCCTGTTAGTGTATAGTTTATAAGCCCCAGCCCATTTGTATAATTAGAGTTACCTAGGGTTACATTTACTCTATATATAGATATATTCTATCATTGTAAAACAACACAACATATATACATACATAAATTACGCAGTTCAATCTTACTACATTCTTTGAACTCTATCATGGTATCAGAGCCGGGCCAAAGCCTTTGGCTTCTCCTACCGCCCTCACGGCATCCATATCTGCAGCTACTCCTATTTTCTGTCTGGCACCACCACCGTCGTCGCCGTCGCCACGGACCCACCCATTTACCCTTGACTCATCTTCTGTCTCTCTCTCCCACCACCCGCATCTGCCGTCTTTCTTGTCTTCCTCACCGCTGTCAACCATCCTCACCGCCGTGCCTTCGTCGTCTTCTTTCACGGCTGATAGCATCTCTTTCATTCAACATCTCTTAAACCTACCTCTCTCCAAAGGATATTGCAGATATCCTCTCCACTGCCCCCTCTCTATCGGCAAATCAACTTCACTTAGTGTTGCCGCCCGACTTCTATTCTACCGGCGCTGCAACTATCCTCACCGCCCCGTCTCTATCACCCATCTCTCGACGGCAACCTCCGATGACACCACTGTCTTTCTCTCCACCGTCGGCGTCCTCCTTTTCAGCCCTCACATCTGCCACCACACACCCCCGCCTCTTTCCTTCAGCCCCTTCTCTTCCTTCTGTTGCGTCCATCGCCACCGGCTCCATCCAGTAGTCGCCGCCGGCTTCACTCCCGTAGTCGCCGCCGACGGGTTCAATGCCCCTGCCGCATCTGCTTCTTTTCTCATAGCGGCGGGCATGAAATAGCAGCTATACATGCTGCCCCTCTCTTATTCCCCAAACTTAAACCTAATTTTCACAATAACCCTCATTCCTCTATCTCGCACAACAGCCCAATACTTTCCTTCCTTCCAAAACAGCCCCATATCCCTTCTTGTTTACAAAACAGCCTCAACTCAACCCGACCTTCTATATTGACTCACAAAAACATAATTCCTCTTCTATGATGTCACCTCACGTGGCCTCACATCCACACCGTCGACCACTCTCCCCAATCCACAGCTTATGACAACGAAATTGAATTTGAAAATTATTTTTATGGAAATTTCAGTTTGAAAACTTACTGGGAGTCACGATCTCTTAGGATATATTAATGGTTCTTTGCCATGTCCCTCTCCTCATATTCGTAATTCATCGGATCAACTTGTTAGTCACCCCGCATATACTTCCTGGTTTCGTATTGATCGTAGCATCAAATCTTGGATGTATGTTACGTTTACTCAGGAAATTATGCAAGCCGTCTATACCCTCCCTACATCGCGCGATGTTTGGCTCACTCTTGAGCGTCGCTTTGTTCAACAATCTCTTTCCAAAGAATTGGAGTATAAAAATGCATTTTCCACTATCAAAAAGGGAGATCTTTCTTGTCATCCAATCTCCCCTCGTGATCTTGTTCTTCAAGCTTTAAATGGGCTCCCTTCTGAGTATGAAGCTTTTGTCATGGCCGTTTCCTTATATCCCTCTCTCATTTCCTTCGATGATCTACGGGCCCAGCTTCTTCAATTTGAGCAATGCCTTCGCCAATCTGCTTCAATTTATCTACCTCTCATGCTTTGTTGCTCACTCTCACTCCTCGAACTTCAACCCTTCTGGGGTAAAGTCGTGGTGTCTCACGTGGTCGCGGTAATGGTTCCGGGCGTGGGAAAGGTCGAAATGGTCGTGGTTCGTCCTCTTGTCTCCGACTTGGCGTACTCATCTCACCTTAGTCTCCGCAACCCCATCGTCAGTCATCTGGGTATTCCGAGTTTCCTAGGCCATCTGGGCCTTCTCGTTTTCCTGAACTCTTCGCATCCTGGACTGCTTCCGGCTCCTGCTCCTGGTCAGACATGTCAATTATGTGGTATTCCGGGCATACTTCTGTTTTCTGTCCTCAGCGGTTTAACCATGCATATGTTTTTGAGGATCTTCCAAAGTCTTTCTCAGCCTTGTCTGTCGCTGACACCTCTGACATACCCTGGTATCCTGACAGTTGTGCCTTGCCATATGACTCCAGATAACGGTAAACTATCTAACCTTACACCCTATACTGGTACGAACAAAATTTTAGTTGGTAATGGTGCACTTTTGTCTATTAAAAATGTAGGCTCCTCTACTTTACATACCCCAACTCGTCCCCTACTTTATCCAACGTAATGCATGTTCCTCATTTGTCTCACAATCCTCCTATCTGTTAGAAAATTATGCCAAGAAAATGATGTCTGATTGAGTTTTCTTCCACTTGGTTGTGTTAAGGACAAAGCAACAGGGCAGGTTCTTCTGGATTCCCTTTCCAGTAGTGGTCTGTACCCGGTCTCCCCTACCTTGGTGTCTTCTCTTGTTGCTCGTGCTGTCTCTGGTGATGTTTGGCATCGCCGCCTAGGCCATCGAGTCTTGCCACTTTTCAGCAATTGTCTCGTAGTGGTCATTTCGAGTCTAAAGATGGTTCTGTTTCTTTTTGTCAACTTGTCAGTTAGGTCGGTCACACAAGTACCTTTTCAGCATGTTGCAAAACGTAGCTCTGTGCCCTTTTATTTAATTCACTCTGATGTTTGGACTTCTCCTGTAATTTCTAGAAATGGTTTTAAATATTATGTCGTTTTATTGATGATTTTACCGTTTTACTTGGTGTTATCCATGCGTACTAAATCTGAAGTCTATACCCATTTTTGTACTTTTAAAAACCTTAATCCGAAAATCTTTTTACAACTAAAATCAACGGTTTCAAAGTGATGGGGGTGTGAGTTGTGATAATGCCCAGTTTCGTAACCTTTTTGTTGCTTTTGGAATTCAGTTTCGCCTGTCGTGCCCTTACACCCCACAGCAAATGGTGTGTCGGAACGTAAGCATCGTCATATTTCTGAGTTAATTCGCACTTTACTTCTACTACTCATCTCCTTCACTCCTTTTGGGTCGACTCTCTCTATACTGCATGTTTCTTATTATCGT
>CM033395.1:45421088-45560576 GCA_019426215.1 Buddleja alternifolia
AAGTAAATCTGATCGCAAACATCACGAGTAATGTATCCAGCGCCTCGACAACACATTGTTCGCCATTGTCGCCTCATCCCAACTATCAATTTGGCCACCTTAATCATCGCCCTAAACTGCTCTGCTTACTAAGCTTGAATTAGCATTATCATCAAACTCGAGAGGGAATTTAAACCTCGAATGAGCTGTGCGCCCGCCTGGTAACAAAGAGGCAGCTACACCAGATGTGGCAACTGATAAAGCTATGTGATCATGCGCCCGCCCTATGCAGAATAGATCTATAGAGAAAAGTCTTCCCTGACCCTCCAGGCCATCAACAAAGAATGCGCCCCCCACATCACCATCTAAGGCAGAATAATCAAGTCGAATGCTTCCCTTTGACAAGCATTTAGCATAGATGCTGAAATCAAGTCTTGCGGGGACAAGATAATTGACTTCTCCCTAGCTATTTCGGTGTAGAATTTCTGTTCTTCAGTTAGTCGAATGGACTGTTCAGACAAAGAGTAGTCATTATACTTTTTCCCATTGATTGCAGGATACATGTTATGGATTGTAAAGCCTTTTGTTGAGCTACAGCATCACTGACGTGTGTTGTTTGCTGAAATCCTGAGAAAGTTGTAGATGGATGAGTGCCAGAGATGAACTGGATCACCTGGAGCGCAGTAAACTAAATAGTGGCAAGAGGCGACGAAGACTGGGAGCCATCTGATGTAAGCAACCTCTTCTAAGCATCCGAATATATGAGTCGTTCTCTAATAATCCAGATCCAGTGCAGCCTCACGAAACGTAGGATATTCAGACCGTTAACTGTTCGCATGAATGGAGTCGAAGGTGGACACCGAATATTATTAAGTAAAATACGCTTGAAAAAACTTCTCCTTCACAAGGATTGACTGTAACCAAGCAACCAACCACCTCTTTTTTGGCACGTACAGACCCAAGACACGCATAATTGTTCCACACATAATGCTCAGGAATTCTCTATATAACAGGTTGAGTTGTTGTGCTTTTCTATCAGAGCATTTGTTCTAAAGAATTCAGTTAGCATTGTTCGCTGAGAGAGAGGATTAGTAATAAGTCAAGCAAGGGAGCCTGTCGACCAAACTGATTCATGTTGATTTTCCAGATGGACCTGGAGACATAACAGGAGGATTCATGTCGCTAAGGGCAAATCCATATATTCTCCAGTGGGCCTCCGGAGCTGCTACCCCCTGCCAGTTTGAAAATTACGAATTTCATCGTCTGCTTGTGCATCAGAATCCCCCAACAATGTTATAGCAACCCTATCATGTCCTTTGTATATATACTTGTACAATACTTTACAAGCTTTATATCACAACATATCTCCACATTGATGTGGCAGTTGTACTTTGCCAGCAGTACGGATTGTAGGGACGACCCACCTATTATCAAGTCTAATTTTCTGACAACCACAAAATCCCCATTCTCCCTCCTCCTGTACATGGGGTAAGAGTTCGAACCTATGCGTTGTGGCAATGAATTTTTTAGGGTAGTGGTTCTTGCAATTGCCATCGCGCATGCAAACATCGTTGGGTTCAAATCCCCGCACGGCCCATGCAGCATGTGTTTATAACGTAGGACCGAAGAAGGATGTGAGACGCACTGGGCAACTCTGCTGATATTATGCCATCGTATATATCTGCCGTCAAGATTTTGTGTGAAGGATTTAAAATCACAAGCCAGTGTACGTGGGGCAATCCACGCTTTTGAAATTCTACTACATAGACATACGCAGCCACGGACCCGAACACTTTCTTCCTAACATATCATTCTTCATTTCATCCAACTTTGCCTTGAATACCCTTGCAAGAAGATCAGGTCGGTCTTCGGCACGTCATGCTTCAAGCGAATCTGCACTCTCTGGCCACGCTGGATTGCATGTCATTGTAAGGAAGATATCAGGCTTGCCAAATTTTTGGACCAAAGCCATAGCATTGACATAGCGCCGTCGCATATCCCGAGGACCCCCAATGAAAAGAAAGGCAAGACAAAACGTCGACCAACTGCGTTAGGTTATTCTGACCATCCATTGACATACTATCTACGACGCTCTGTAAGTATCTGTGCGCATATCAAGTTGTCGCTGCTCTGACCTGTAATAATCCAAGCGCTGAGTCTCCAATTTATATACATGTCATTACAAACTGCTGGCATAATCTTCCAAAGTGAAGCAGATAAATTTATCCCGAGGACGTAACTGAAACAAGTAACAATAATATTGGCGAAGTGACACATAAGATCCCCGCTCACTACCATCTTCTAAAACTGAAAAATGACAGAAGAACAAGAATCAGGCTAGCTTCGTGGTCAGGAATAATTCCAAAGTAAAAAAAAACATGATGCAGAAGAATATTTCAAGATGGGGAAAACACTTGGAGTTAGTACTTGGTAGGTTACTATTTTGGTGGAGTCAAATAATACTTGTTAGTTTACAAAACTGAACAAAATAAAAATGAAAGGGGGATATACAATCAATACTAAAAAAACGTAAATACCTTGATTTTATACTCACGTGGAGCTTTCATAAGCATATTTTCCATAATTCCCTAGATAGCTTTTTTTTAGAACAGCTTTCCCAGGGAATTTTATGAAAAAAATGAGACAAGCTAAGATTTACGCCATATTCCCTCAATAAAATGAGATAAGCTAAATAAACAACATTTAATTTTTCGTCAAATTCATAACGATGATACCTTAATCATGCCAGAAAGAATTATCCCGTCATAATTTATCAAACTCTTGTAACCATGAAAGTTTTTCCTAAAGAATAACATATTGTAAAAGTATCTTGTCGATTTAAGACTTTTATAGGGTCTTATATATTTTCATATATTTGACCTTACCAAAAAAAAATTAATATATTTATCTGAAAGAAAAGATCCAAATTTTAATCAGTACCTTGTGATTATGGGTAAAGCATTTCCTGATTGAAACACAACCCCTACTCAACACACTTTAATTGTTGTTTAATTTGATCAGTTACTAATGGAAAACTCCAGGTAAAGTGATGTGAGAGTGAATAGGTGTGTAAGGTCTAGCATGTTTTACTCTATTATTAACTATATTGCAATGCAATAACTTACTTGATAAACCTTATTAAATGCCGATGCAAAGAAATGCCAAGTAAGTTTCATGGTATGGTATCATGCATATTCTGTGATACATAAATTATGGATTAGAAGTAAGCAGAGTGAAGGTATAATTTAGCTGGTAATTGTAACTGGGCAATATCATACATTTCAATTGGATGCTTATTCATTCTACATATCCACATAAAATTTACATCACATGTATACGCATGCTTAAAGATTATATCTATATACTACTATTTATTAAAGTTGAGTAGTCTAAAATCATATTGTAAATCAATTGAAGTTTGTCTATAACCATTCCGTTTTATTCTTTAAATTGGTTGGGAACTGATTTATAGAATAATTGGCAGCCATATTTTCTTAAAGAATAATTGGAAGCCAAGTTACGAAGACAGTCCAAAGAATGGATTACTTGGGAAATTAAAAATGCACTTTACAAAATGTCTTTATACCATAAATAGTTTAAAGGCAATTAGGAAATACTTCTTTAGTGATTTTCTAATTACATGTGTTACCACAAATGAGTAGTAGATTTTGAAAAACTGCAAGGAAATTGCATTGCTCATCGAAAGCAATAACCGACCATTTTCACATTTTCATTTACATCTTTAAAACTCAAAAGGCATGAAATCCACATGAAGGGGGAAAAAGATTGAAAGCAAGAAACATGTACGAGCAGTTTGTACTCATGTGGTCAAAACATATTAGGTGACAATAATATTTTGCGCAAGCCAATGCTAGGGAGGTCTAAAAAACAATGTACAAAATGCAATGCAGAACATCGAAAAAGAGCACATACCATCAGCTTCATTTTGCAATAGAACTGCAGCCGATTCAGCAAGATTGGGAGAGATCAATGACGCAGACTCTCCAAACGCATGATGGCCAGTGTCAACTACAGGATGTTGAGTGTGTTTCCTATGCTTGGAGATCCGAGAGTGCCATCCAGGTTCGCCTCTTGGGAACAACATGGATATTGGAGGGGGTCATAACAGCCGTAATAATATTTAATTGTATGGCTTGTATTTTCATTGACATAAACACGTATGTCCCGTGTGATGGTCTCGTTTGATGGATCAGCCTCCTTCCATATTGCGCCAACTTGAGAAACGGAAGGCAAGTTGAAAGTGTGCTGATCCAGGGCAGGTGTACTACGCAGCACAATGGTATAATTCACCAAAGGAGTATAGTGGCGGAGGCTTCTGAAAAAGCGACAATAAGGATTGTCCCTGAGCATATGCACAAGGCTAGCAACCAAGTCAGGATTCAAATGAAAGCTACGCTGACCGGTGGTACGCACCAGCCCATCAAACTCATGAAAATACAAATCTAAATTTGAAGCAGCCGGTGCATCGTCCCTCAGGCTGCGAATATAGTGATACACCATGCCTTGAACAACCAGCGTGTATATGCCCTTGTTTGACCAGCAATAATTTTTATCAGCCTTCATACCAATGGACGTGAATGCGAGATAATTGTTGTAAGACCTTATGTGCCGCCTAAATTCAACGGAAATCTCGGACTCTCCAATAAGAAGGTCGGTCAACCCGGGCAACATTTCACGCGGGGCCAAGGAAACCTGACCCTCCCCACAACAAAAACCAGGAGGCTCGCGATAAAATCGCAAGGCATTACAATAGACACAAGGAGCTACATCCGGAAGTATCCACGGCTCAAGGGGCAGATCGTCTATAAGGCTCATATTTCTCCTCCTTTTTCGGGTGGAGGGAACAGGGGCTGGAGAACAAAAAAACAGGAAACCATAAGACAAGACGAAACAAAAGAAAACCAATAGCCAAAAGAACAGTTACAACAATCGAAACAGGGTACCAAGTGAATGATCCTCCGCACGAGAAGAAGCCACCCTGATATCCACATGCTGTTCAGTAGAAGCGTGTAGTGGTTCGGGTCTAACACTGACGGAGCAACTTACTAAGTCATCACTTAACACTTGCTCAGCAGCTAAAAATGCCTTTCTCTTGGCACTCCGAACTAACCTTCGCCCTAACAAAGATGCTTGATGTTGCTCTGTGGACCGTGCTGCATATCTCTGACGGCGAGCTCGATTCTTAGCATCTCGATCCATGCACACAACAATCTCTAAACACTTTGGTGCGATAATCCAAAGAGGTAATATACCGCAAAATGACGCATGACAACAAAAAAATCCCCGCATGAATACCAGTTACAAACATGGAACACATAGGCAGCCAAAACCAAACAAGCACCACCCAACCTAACCTAGTTAAGACACCCCAAAGGCATGACCACGTTCGATCATAGCAAAAGTATCAGGGAGAAATAGGAAAAATCTTCGAGTTTTCATTTTTTAAATAAGAAAACATGATTGTTTTTTATATTCCTTAAACCTGACCCGACAAATCAGGGTTGATAGTTTTTAATCATGGCGACACGGACCCTATATAAGACTTCAAATAAAAGGGAAAAATGTCACAACTTGTGACAATTTGAAATTGAACACAAAACCTCTCGCATGAAAGTGGAAGTCTTACTTAGAATTTAGATCATAGAGATAAGTAGTTATGCTCTCAATACAAAAACTTTTGAAAGATTTAGGTCAGCGTAGAAAGTTTCAGAATCACCACATAGCAAGAACTCGCACTCCTCGCATTTACGTCAATAAGTGATAAGAATTTATGGCAATTCAATTTCGAAATTTGGTATTGATTGAACAAGTGCAATTTGAAAGTGGAATGAATTGTAGTTGTAAATTAGGGCCGAAAGATGCATCACACTACTTAATAGTTAATATTCAATCTGAAATCAATTGTTAAAATCTCATATTGTTGAACACATATTTTACTTTCTTGGAAAAACAATCATATTGTTTTATTCAATAAAAGTTTACGGTACAAATGTGTATCCAATCAATGTGAGGCATTAGTTAAAGATTGAGACTAAAATTGAACATACACATATTTATTGGACGAAAAGTGTGATTTACCTAATAAATCCCTAAAAATACTGTTCAATCAAAACACCCCTCATACACTAAATTTTCATTCGAAAAACTACAATTGATTAATTTTAAATTTAGGATGCTAAGGGTGTTTAAGTTCATAAATTTATTAACCCTACATGTTGGAGGGTTTTGGAATGAAAAGTTGACAAAATGAGTTTTTTGGATTGAAAAATAATTTCATGGGTTTTTATGATATTAAAATTTATCTTTAGGGGTTTTAACAATTTTTCAATTACTATTGAACTAAGCTTATATGTGACCTAAGTGGATTAAATGCAGACGTTATTGTAAAATTTTCTTTTTAAAAAGACCCTGAAACGACTTTCAATCTTTTTTATATCATTTCATATAGATTGAGAGTTTACTAATTATTATCGTAAAGCTCATGATTTTAATAATAAAACTTCAAAATTGTATATATTTATTTCCGTAAATTTTATTTAGTGTATTATTATAAATTAATATCTTATTATGTATTTTATTGAATACTACTTTGAGAAAAATGGATAGTGTGAGCCGGAAGGATACAAGTCCAAAGTTCGTAATAAGTGTGAGCTAACTTTGAGCCAACCTATTGTCATCACATAGGTTATAAAATACCATGTAAAATTGGGACCATAATCATGAAATTAATGTTGTCAGAGAAATAGATGGGTTTTTTTTATTATAACTTTTTTGTTCTTTATGTGAAATTCGTTAAAATTAGATTAGCATGATATCGATTATTTGAAGAAAAAAATATTTTGTGACTGAATACTTGCATATTGTATTTTTAGATAATGAGAGGTCTTTGTGAGTTTTAGGATTCTAAATTTTTTATATATTTACAATTATTTTTAATTATTTAAGTCAAAAACCACAAGATTGTAGACAACCATTAGAGAGTGACAATGCAAAGTAAATTATTTTTTGTAGGGCATAGTGATTTTGAATTAACTTTATATAAAAGGGACATTTTGTGCTTCAAATGGAAGTTAAGAGGAAGCTATGGAAATTATTTTATACATTTTCACCAATAATAGAATATGTCATTGAAATATAAGCTAATAGTAAAACATTCTAATGAAATCTTGAGGTGTGATCTAGAAACTTTTTGTGCGGGGTATAAAACTTTTAAGTGTGTAATAGAATGAAGTTTCCACTCTTAAGTTGCTGAAACAAGTTTGGAATGTCTAAACACCAATAGTATGTGAAGAATTTAAGATTTAAATTTATTTAACTCAAGATAACTACCATTGATAAAATAAATATTTGTATTGAGCTCAACTCAATGGGGGCAGTGCTTTCATTTAAAAGTCTCTCTTCACTTTCCAACTCGAACTCTCCCTCTCTCTCTCTCTCTCTTGAGTAGAGCAACCCTAACTTTTTAGGGTTCTCGCCGCTGGTGCCAAGGCAGCAGCGACTCCTCCACTATTTTTTTTATTGTCATCCTCATTGTCGTCTCCCCCAATCCGAGAGCCAGATGGATCTTCCTCCTCCTCACCCAACCAAAAAGCTTCAAGAGTCCGTAATCGTTTCCAACTCAAGAGTTCTCCATGGCAGTGATTCTCATCTCCGGTGCCTCCACCATGCCAATGAACATATGTATCGACTTTATGGAGGACCATTGCTCCAGATCTGTCGTTCAAAGGTGAAAGGTGAAAGGTGAAACATTGCTTCCGTACACCACCGCCCTCCACCAGATCCGCCCTCCACAGTCACGCAGCGGCGGCCGGCGGCCGGCGGCCTCATCTCACATCACGCAGCCTCCGTCCTTCCAGTCACGCAGTCCGGCCTCTTCTCACAGTCCGTCGCCATCCTCCGTCGTCGCCGCAAATTGCCCTAAACCACCTTTCATCCCGGTAATTTTCTGTTTTAATGTGATTCTGATTTTGTTGTTATTCGAGCTCGAGCTAGTGGCTCTCGAGCTCGAGCTAGTGGATCTCGAGCTCGAGCTAGTGGATCTCGAGCTCGAGCTAGTGGCTCTCGAGTTCGAGCTAGTGGCTCTCGAACTCGATCTAGTGGTTCTCGAGCTCGAGCTAGTGGATCTCGAGCTCGAGCTAGCTCGAGAGCTAGGTTCGAGCTAGTGGGCTCGAGCTCGAGCTCGAGAGTTAACCGCGAGCTCGCGAACTTGGGCTCGGCTCGAGCTCGTGAGCTCGAGTTCGCGATCTCGAGCCGAGCTCATTTTTTACCTGTCGAGCTCGAGCTCGAGCTCGTCAAAACTCTCTCATCAAATTGTCGAGATAATTATATCCAAGCATTTAACAAAATATTTGTTTCAGAAATCAAGGTTTCAAGTTTCATTTCTCTTCCACCGAGAAGTCTGAAATTGTTTTTGGTTTCAAAGAACCGAAACTGGTGGGCAATTTTGAAATTGCAAGATTTCCTCACAAACTACGATTGTTTCCTGGGCTCACAACAAAATTTCTCGAAAATAAAGAGTTTTGGAAAATCAAAATCAGATATTTCAATCTCCAAAGTGTTACAGAACAATCTACTATTGTTTTCTCTGCTCGAAACGAAATTTCTCGAAAATAAAGAGTTGCGTTTCTTCTCCTCGAGAAGTGCCATTATTCGAAAATCAAAATCAGAGATTTGAATCTCCAAAGAGAACAATCTGATAAGATCCACCCCAAAACTTGCAAGAGATCTGTTTACCTATAAATAGCTATCTAATTAAATTCTAGAAACAAGTTTAGATTTGCAATATATTCACATCCTCTCAAATAACTGTACATAACTAACAGTAATCAGTTTAGATTTGAATGAACTCAAGTCGAAAATTGATCTTTGAAATGATGGTTATAACTGGAAAGGTATCATTTAACATATATCTAAAACGATAACCACGTGACCAGTGACAGAGTTGTAGAGTCCAAGAACTAAGAATAACATAAAATCTGTAAACTTATGCACCACTAATCACATGAAAAGCCAAAGAAGCTTACAACCAAAAAATAAACGAATTCACAAAAACATCAAGACATACCCTAACAACTGAAGAAAGTTTTCCGCAAATTCTGCAGCTCCAATGACAACAGCATGCCCTACACGGAAATCAGAAAACCCCATTGTAGAATACAGAAAATGAAATAAAAGCTAATAACAACATAAAATTTGAAAGCTTAAACCTGGAAAAATAGCGATACATACCCTACCAACAGAAGAAGATTTTCCCCAAATTTGGATTTAAACCCCCCAAAAACACACCGGTAATGGTATATATTAAGTATGGTAATGTATATATTTTTTATATTAAATTTTTAGTGTATTAAATTTTTTTAGTTTTTTATATTAATTGTTTTTTAGTGTATATACTTTTGTATAATATATATATGTGTTAGTGATAGTGGTGTGTTAGTGTGTATATTTATATATTTTTGTATATATTTTTTATATTAACTTTTTTTAGTGTATATACTTTTGTATAATATATATGTGTGTTAGTGATAGTGGTGTGTTAGTGTGTATATTTATATATTTTTGTATACATTTTCAGGGAAGGAAAGCAAAGGCAGAGCATGGACAACCACATTTTACTGTAGCAATGTCATTCACTCCTATTAAGTATGGTAATATATGTGTATGTATTATTCAAACAGTAATATTATATTGAGATTTAATTTAAGTCTTTTGGAGTAATATCGCATTAATATCCTACTGACGTGCTGACCCTCGATTACGACTCGCATATACCAATTATTGTATGAAGTTGACGTTGAAAGTGAAAGATCACATTTAATTTATTATTGGCAAAGAATTTTCAATTTAATACAATACAATAATATAATAGATAGTATTACATTTCCAAACAAATTAATGGAGGAGGAGACAAATGATAATGAATAAGGGAAAATTACAAACATAAATATTTTAGAAACAATATGGTGTCCGCCAAACAGCTTCTTGTTTACACTTCCTTATTTCCAGAAGAAGCTCATACAACTTGCACGACACAATACGAATTAATTAAGTACAATACTCCCTAATTGGCCATTTCCTAACTTTTGATGATTAAGATGTATCAGATGCTGCGGCGAGTTTGGCTCTCAGATCTTTTCTCAAAATTTTACCAGCTGGAGATTTGGGAATGGCATGAACAAAGTACACTTTGTCCAATCTCTTGTAAAAAACCACCTGTTTTAATATATGATCATACATTCGTTAATTATGGTCCTGCAGGATCATGTAATTTCTTTTTCACAATATGAAATGTTTGAATTTTTACCTGTTTTGCAATGAATTCTTTGACAGCTTCTTCTGTGAGATCGAGCCCGTTTGATCGAACCACAAACGCCACAGGAACTTCACCAGCAGCCTCATCTTTTTGCCTGTTGATCAATTCATCAACTCATCGTGCATTTATATATGTTGGTTCAAATTTGATAATCAAATTCTAAAAGTGATCACATTAATTTTTCTGAAAAATTAATTAATGAACGAAAAATGAGAACTAATTTATTGATTTTGTTGAACTTACGGTACAACAGCAGCATCGGCTATATTGGGGTGGCTAACAAGAAGAGCCTCTAGCTCAGCTGGTGGTACCTACATCAATTCAAATAATTTCAGAAAACTAAACTATATTAATACAATTGGAAATTACAAAGAAAAAAAGAAAATATTAGATACCTGAAAGCCTTTGAACTTAATGAGTTCTTTCACTCTGTCTACAATAAATACATCGTCATCATCATCTACATAGCCTATATCCCCAGTATGGAGCCAACCATCCACATCAATTGTTCTGGCAGTGGCCTCAGGATCATTCAAGTACCCTAACAGTTTTAATATAAACTCAATAAATGTACTTTATTTAGTAAATAAAGACTTGAATGCACCATGTTCAATTTTTGTGTACTTGGCATAAAACTTAAATGCACCATCTTATTAGGTGAATTTTTGCTAATATGAGTGAGATAGACACGAGAATCTCTTAAAACATCAATTGATGTATGAAAAGTAGATATAATACCTTTCATGATTTGAGGTCCGCGGATGCAAATTTCACCGGGCTGGTTGCGGGGAAGGGAGCAGCCGGTTTCCGGGTCGATGACCTTTAGCTCAGCATTGCGAACCACGTTACCACACGAGCCCGATTTGGTTGGTAATGGCTGCTTGGCGAATGAAGGCGACATTGATAATACTGGACCAGCCTCTGTCATGCCATAGCCCTACATTCAGTTAACAACATTTAATTGATGGGAATAATTATTTTATGTAAATCACAGGATGACACTTCTTGATTTAAGGTAATATATATTACTAGGAACTCAATTAAGACATATTTTGTGGGGTAGTTTCTTTTCTTTTTATTATTAATGGAAATGAAAGAGAATGAGAACAAATTCATAAAGAAAAAGTTGTATACTATATGAAATTATACACTAGTTCTTGGACTTTTAGGCTCTGTTAGTTAAAATTCATATTATATCAGTATAATACACGTATATACGTATAACTGAAAATACATTCGTTTTCCATATGCATTATAAACATAATGAATAATGCTCGTACTTTTGAGTTAAATCGTTTAATACATATCTCATATGATACTTGACGACTTACTCTAATTTTGGCAAAAAAAATTATTTTTAAATTTTAAATTTAATAATTATTATTAATATTTGTAAGTACTAATTGAGTATTATACAATTAAAAACTACGAACGGTAATAATATATCAATATATTAATTATTATCAACTAATGACTCATATACAATATTCTTTTTATAAATTAAAAACGAGTACAAACAATAAATCACACATTTATATAGAACTAAGTCGTATTTTTAATCACGAATATTTAATTTGTATTCGTATTATACTCATAACAAATCCGTTTTACTTCCCATTACAGTACTTTTTAGCCTATTCTTTAAATGTAATTTTCAATAAAAATTTATAATATACTTGTAGGAATTCAATAACGTACTTTTCCCGTTATTGGCTTTAATTATCTATATTTGAAAACCCTTATTTCCATTTATTGGGTCAAAGTCAACCCATAACGTGGTAACATGTAAATTGCAAGTTTAATGTGAGTGAAGAAGTGATGGCCTCGTGGACAAATATTATTCACCCATTCCACCTATTTTTTTTACTTTCTTCATATATGAGTATTGCATTAATGGTAATGGCGTCAATTTATTGAGATGCAGGTAACAAACTTCTAGGCGATATATTGTGAAATAAGTAACGGCAGATCCAAGAATGAACTGGCATTAACACATTTGGGAAAGAGAAAGTACAACTTACGATCTTATGAACTTGTTATGTTTGTATCAATATATTTTTAATTTTTTCTAGTTAATAATGCAAAAGATAAATAAAGCATTATCAATGTCCACTAAAGTTGGTCAGATTTGAACACTGTAAATCAATCACATTTTTTAATTATAATTATTGATTTGTTACAGTCTCGGCTCTTTTGACTATTACTACTCAGAACAAAAATTTTAGTCGAAAATTGTTTTAATCGAACTAAAATGTAATTCACAATAGAGCGTGAACGAGCATTTTGTGAATTGCAATTAAATTCTAAAATTGAGTTTGGTATAGAATTTTCTGTATCCATCAAAGTGGTAACAAATAACAAAACCTTTATTGTCTAATTAGTGTACGTGTTATACCAACAGAATTGGACAATTAATGCACAAATATATATAATTTGCCGGTTTTTCAAGTTCAAAAACTTTCTAGGGGTTTAAAGTTGCTAAAAGTGCATCTTATTTTTTGTTGTATTTTACTTTCACTTGAAATTAAGTAATTTGTGGGCATTTATTTAATAAAGTGAAATTTAGTTAGGTAGGTTGGTTAGTTTCCATTAAAAGGGCCGGGAAGTAAGAAAGCATGGGTAGGTAGGTTAAGTACGGAAAATTTTAGCTTGACAGCACTATAGTATATTTCACAAATATAGTATATTATATTTATCGTATACTTGTAAATTATTTTATAAAATAATATTGAGTTGGCCGGGAGAGTCTAAAAATTTCCAGTTAAGTACCTGTCCGAAAATCGCCTGTGGCACGCGGTTGAGCAGTGCAGCCTCCAGCTCCTTCCCTAGCGGCGCCGCCCCAGACAACACCACTCTAATCGAGCTCAAATCGAAATTATCCACCATCGGATTCTTCGCCAGCGCCAGCACCAGAGGCGGCACCACCGCCGCCACCGACACACGGTGCTTCTGTATCAACTCCAACAGCGAACCTATCTCGAATTTCTGCATCAGCAAAACAGCCGCGCCCGCTCTCAACGAGCACAGCAACACAGAATTCAACGAGTATATGTGAAACAGAGGCAGAACGCAGAGCACGACGTCGTCCGGCTTCAAGTACAAGTTCGGATTCTCGCCGTCGACTTGCTGCGCGACGCTCGTGATCAAGCTTTTGTGAGTCAGTATCACGCCTTTCGGCAATCCAGTCGTGCCTGAAGAAAACGGCAGCGCAACGGCGTCGTCTGGATCGATTTCGACCGAAGGCGCTTCATTTTCGTTCGCTTCGGAAAGTACCGAGAAATGCAAGCATCCTTGCGGAGGATCGTCGATCGTGATTACGGAGAAATCTTCGCCGAGTTTGGCAGAATCATCGCGGAGCTTCTCGACGTATTGCGATTGCGTGATTATCAATTTCGATTTGGAGGCGTTGAATTGCTTGAAGATTTCCTTTCCAGTGCAGAAAGGATTTGCAGCGGTAGTAACAGCGCCGATCATGGAAGCTGCCATGAAAGTGAAGACATATTCAGCGGAGTTCTGGAGGAGTACCATTACGACGTCGTTCTTTCCGATTCCGAGCTTGGATAAACCGGCGGCGACTTTCCGGCAGATGAGATGAGTTTCGGCGAAAGTGTAGGATTTTCCGGTGTTTCCGACCAAAAGGCATGGTCTGTCGGGGTACTGTGAGAGATTTTCGAAGCAGTAGGTGTGGAGGGGGAGGTGATTGGAAATGGGGATGGTTGGGAGTTTGGAGATGAAAACATGATGAGATTCTGATGATGTTTGGTTCTGAGGTAAAACCTGAAGCTCTGTATTTTGAGTTTCCACGGAATTAGCCACGGACAACATGATTTTCTTCTTCTTCTTCTTCTTCAAAATAGGCGTGAATGGTAGCTTGTAAATTGGGAGAGCCCTTTTGTTTGTGTTTTTCCAAGAAATGGGGGAAGTTTCAAGAGAGGTGGTTGAATATGAAAACTACAAGAAAGAAAGAGGTTTGGTGGGGGAAAGAGAGAGGATTGTAAATTGAAAGAGTATTTTAAGAGGTGGGAAAGAAATGTGAGGGTGAAATAGATTAAATAGAGAAGAATGAGAGATGAGAGGGGGGTAGGTGGGGGGAGGAGGGAAAGAAGAAGTCGTTGAGGTCGGGTTGAGGCTGCTTGTGCTGACCCGTGACCCGACCCACTTTTAGCTACACCTACCCTTCTTTGGTTACTTGACTACTTAATTTTGAGTAATTTAGAATTTGCGGACGTGCAAACGTACCACGAGGCGTAATTAAATTCATTATTATAGATTATACCTTAACCACCAATTAATTTGACCCAATTAAAGATGTTGAACTATCAAATAATGCGTCAACAACATAAAAATTAATTTGAAATACTGTCTTGATGGGGATGCAACAACGCAAAATATACTTCTATGAGTAAGTAACTATACTTCATTAATCAAAATCCCAAATAGGGTGTTTACTTACAAGTCGAGCTTATTGATTTTCTAAACTCGAGCTCGATCGAGTCGTGTACGCTAAGTTTCAGCTCGAGCTTACAGTAGGATTAGGTAGTTCGAGTCGAGCTTTCTCTTGAGCTCACAAGCCAAAACTCGAGCCCAGACTCAAAAAAAGAAGGGAGCTCAAGAATCGACTTGCGAGCTCCCAAATACATAAAAATAAGTTCGAGCTCGACTCGATAGTTGGGCTTGCGCTCGAGTAATGCTTTTTTCGAGCTAGCTCGGTGAGTTCTCGAGTTGACTCGACTCGTTGAACACTCCTAATCTCAATTATATCACAGAGCAACAAACTCTGTATACCTTCTATAGTGACAACGTAATATCACCCGTAACAAAAGAAGAAGAATACGAATTTGTGTTCCATAAATCGTCAATGCAAATGCTATGATCTCTTGATAATTAAGATGATCACACATCTTCTAAACTATTTCAATTCGAGAGAAGGAGAAAATCAAATATACTTATTGGACGAGCGTTATCACTTCGAAGTAATTAAATATTTGCTTATCCCATGCATGGAGTTGGGGGTTGGGAGTTGCAAAGGATCATGCAAGCACGCGTGTGCCACTCTATTTTTGGTGTAAACAGGCCCTTTGTCGTACGTGTGAGTGGCAAAACGTAAGCTTTGGTGTCTTTATATAATGTGGTTGTCTTTGACTTTGGTTCACACAGATAAATTTCACTTATTGGAAATCAAAATGACACGTATTTACGTCAAGTATATAATTAAGCAGGTTTGAGTTAATTGCAATATTTTGATCACTCCTAAATAATTGTTTTTATTCATATTAATTTCTATGCACAAGTAATTATTATGCTTGGTCTGGCTGCAGAGAATTCCAGCAAGGGATGGTACTTTTTTAGTTGAGTTGTGTTGCTCCTATTGAGACACATATTTAAATCAAAGTGTTACCAATAAATCTATATGTGAATCCTTTTAAATAACTAGTAAGGTGCACATGCGTTGCGCTTGAAAGACTATATCTCTTTTAATTTTTATCATATAGTGGTTAATATACTTAAAATATATATATATATATATAGTGGTTATTATATATATTCATAGAAAAATACATTTAAAGCATTGACCCTTAATGAATTACATGATTATGCAAAATCTTGTCAATATATATAAGGTTTTAAAAAGACTTCATTTATATATAAAAATGATATTAATGTCGCGAGAAGTGTAAGGAAATAAGAGTAGTATAAATTAAATAGATAGTATATAATATTAACTTTTTTTAAAAGTAAAGGATTATATATATATATATATATAAGAAATCATTTGTACTAATATAAGTTTTTTGTAGAATTAAAAAATCAATCATTATGATACACGTACTCCACCATAAAACTTTACTAATAACTAAGAACATACCAACTTTGAAGTTACTTTCAAATTCTGAGACATATTATAATATATGATAATACAATGTATATGATATAATATTAATACTGATACAGATACACCATAACAAAATGTACATACTTAAATTAAAGATAGTGAAAGAGTCAGTAAATGTTTAACTTAAAAAATATAAATACTAACTTAATTACTGAAAAATAGATAAATAAGATCAAAGTAACTGAATGGTGAATTATTAACAAAAATTACAATAAAAATCTAGTCTAGACACAATTTGAAAAAACTTATCGCTATGAATGTATGTTTGTAGTATAGTATTTATGATTAAATTGAGTAATTTATATTTTTAGTATTGCTAAATATATAATCGTTTATAGGTCATTTATTGTGAAACTCAATTTTCCAGATCAATGCAATTTTCAGAGTTAATCAATTGAAAATTAAACCATGAAGTGTCATTTTTAATTATTTTTTAAAAAATAAACTAAACTATTACTTTAGTTGAGTCAAGACTCAAGAGCGATATTATGATATTATTAATAATTAGTACTATTTCTTAATCAATAAATATATTTATTTTTTTGAGATAGTTTAGTTTACTTAAGAATCAATATGATGATAATATAATATGAATAATATGATATAAATATGTATATATATTTATATGGGGTAAAGACAATAACCTACCCGAACTTTTCGATTTTTGACACTTTTTTAGAAAAACCTTTTTTTTTTTTTACACTTTTTTATCTCAACTTTATGGGTTTTGCACTTTTTTATATATTAGCATATTCCGTAGGAACATTCCACCGAAATTTCAACACATGTAGCGGGGTGAGATAAAAAAGTGTAAAAGAAATAAAGTTTGGATAAAAAAGTGTAAAAAAAAGTTTGTTTATTCCTGTGGAATATACTAATATATAAAAAATGCAAAACCCATAAACTTGAGATTAAAAAGTGTTAAAAAAAAATTGTATAAAAAAGTGCCAAAACTCGAAAAATTCGGGTAGATTAATGTTTTTACCCCTATTTATATATATTCTAATAACACATATTCTAATAACACGTATTAAAGAATCAAAGATTAAGAAGAGGTTAGTGAATGTGTAATTAACAAAGTACGGACATTAAGGTAATCTCTAAAAGGATAAATGATTAAAAGATTAAATAAAATGATCTGCGTATATATTATTAAAATATCATTTCAAATTTAGTTCGGATGCACTTTCAAAAATATACCATCATATATATGCACTTCGACTATATATATGTTGTCCAAGCTAAAGTAATTTCACGTGTTAAGTATTGGTAAATTATAACCGATTATACCTATTTTTATTGGCGAAACTGAGGCTCCACATATTAGAAGTTTAGAGTTCTCCTCTCAACAACAACGTGGCGGTCTTCCTCTAATTTCTTGGTAATTGTTTGTTGATTCGTAGTAGTTGTTAAATTTATCAATTGTTAAATATTGATTGATGGTTGATATTCATGATATATTAAAATGGGCGATCAATTTACTAAAAAGGAATTATTGATAAGCTATCGTTTATATATTTTTTAAATGATACTCAATTCTCTCAATCAATATGATATTCATACAATCAATTGAAAATTAAAATATAAATTATGATAGAAATCGTGTGGCATATATGAATATTTGTATTGCAAAGTTGTCAATTACAAGTTAAAGCAGATTAAACCTTTTTTTAACTTTTTCTTTTCCTTTTGATGAATAAATTGAGTGTTTTTTTGTAAGTCTACATCTAATTATTATCTATATGTTATTATCTTATAGAATCCTAATATAATTATACATCTTACTGTGGTAGATATCTGAAATTTATTTTTATTGTCTATTTTTTTACTCTTTTGCTATTAAATATAGAATTTTCAACTCGTATTTTTATTATAATAATAATAAATAATAAAACAATAGATAACACTAAATTAATTATTATAACTCTAATGTTTTAAATTGAATGGAGAATAGCTTTAAAGTAGTTATAAGTTGGAAATATAAGAATTCTTTGAATTTCTAAACTATTAAGCTAAAGTTTAAGTTAAATCGTTAATCATGTATAATATATATAATATAAACATAAAGAAATACAATTGTACCACATGATTTAGTTAATACACATATCATTCATGTCTTCTTCTTTGCAGCAACGTAAGCGCATGAAGACGTATAATTTCTTAATTAATTACAATTGTGACAAATTCTCGAATGAAGCTGAGATGTTTGTCTTTGTTCTCACTTTAATTGAAAAATTACTTAAGTTTAAGAGTTACTTTAGTTTCATTTGTTTTATCGAATATTTTTCTACACATGCCAAAAGGTTTTCATTCTACCTAATATTTGATTAAATTATTTATGTTATTCAATTGTAGAGCTCTAGCTAATATAATTGTACATCTTTTGTTTTAGATCTTCAAAATTTATTTTTGTCATTAATTTCATTGTAGAATTCTAATGTAATTATGCATCTTTTTGTTGTAGATACTTAAATTTATTTTTATTATTTTTTTTTGACTCTTTTATCTTTTAAAAATGAATTATATAGGGGTTTTTTTTTTTTAAGAAAAATCGGTCTTATATATCATTCAATCAAAAGATTACAACGTTTGGAACAATACAATTCATATCGACTCAAACGATGTAGTAAGAACATCTGAAACACTAACTATCAAGTTCTTGAAAATAACAAATCTTAAGAACTCACAACCGAATACAAGAAAATTCTTGTGCAACTCCTATTCAAGGAGAGATAAAACTCTCATTCGAGAGAGAAAGCAAACTCTCATACAAGAGAGAAAGTAAAATGCTAAGCAAAAAATTTTAAACGCTATATAAAAACTTATGCATCACCCGTCTTCATCTCGTCAGATCTGTCTCTGTCTCATTAGATCCATAGCGATTTCGTCAGATTTGAAGATGTGATGTATAAGTTGAAAAATGGTGCTCCAATCCAACTCGCCGACGATGGTGGTGGTAACAGTGGTGAAGAAGACGGCTGCTTCACCAAGCCATCGCCGACGGAGGAATATAAAAGAAAAATAAAGTTAGGGTTTAGAGAGAGGAGTTGTATTTTTTTGGCATTATCTTTAGATATATAAAATATCGGTAATGAAAAGTATATAGGGATATTTTAGGTACATAAAAAAAAATCAAAAAACCAAGTCCTACTTTTATAATAGAGAATAGAATAGATAGACTAGATTTTAGTAGCATATATGATGACTAATCTATTCATGCCTATATATACAGGTACATTAAATATGTATATGTATATATAACGTGATTACATATCTCTGATCACGAAATCTCAAAAAATCTCGCATAATTATGGGGTTGGAATTATAAATATTTAATAGATCGTGAATTGTGATTGCATTATATTACTCAGCAACAATAAAGATTGCATTTATTTGCGGATATTAAACATACATAGATGGATTATGAAATCACATGCACCTGTTCAATCATAATTAACTATTGCAAATATATTAATTAATATTCTAATGATTATATATACCAAATATATACATATAACAAAATATAAATATACCACGTACTATATGTTTTACTCCACATTTTAACTTAAGAGCGCATATATGATGTATAGAGGCAGAACGATCGAAGCTGGAATGGAATTCACTAAATATCTTATTCTTTGTTTTGTTGTCATCTCCATCGCCACTGTTTTCGTCACGGCCGGTATTATATAATTCAATTAATTATAAATCTTCCCTAATCATTTTTATTTTATTTCCTTGCATCTATTCATATATATTTTTAATTAGGTACGGAAGAAAAAGAAGCAGTAAACCCACTTTGCTATGCGACATGTTCGAGTTCGTTTGGAGATGATGATTGTTTGGCACTCTGCATAAGGAGAAGATTTAATAATGGAGTTTGCTTTCTTCCCAAACAAGGCCCTGCAGGGGATATACTTTGTTGCTGCACTCCATAAAATAAAACTATACATATCGCAATAATTTTGATTTCTTATATTTTAAATTAATAATAAATGCCTTTCTACCATTTTTTTTTAATTGTAAGAGCAATATTTGTAATTATTTTTGCTGCCATTATGAAAATATTGCTTGTTGTTAATTACATTCAAATACAAATTATATGTATCTGAAGATATTTTTTGGTAATTATATCTCAAGAAATGAACACAAACAAAATTTGGTACTAAATTTCTAATATTTTTTATTTCTCAAAATTTTCAATGTCAATGGTACTCAAGTCAGCTAGTATGAAATTCTAAATAATTAAAATTCAAAGAATAACTTGGAAATTGAAAGCTTACCGTTTATTTTTACCTGAAGAAATATAAATATATTTTATTGTAGTTTTTTTTTATTGGTAAACTACTACAGTTTTATTGGACATGAAATACTTATATAATCTTTTAATACACAAAGACGAGTAGTACATGTGTAAACGCAATGTGGTAATAAATTAGATGCGTTTTTATCTCTAAATCCGAATTATTCCGATAATTAATTCGAAGTTCATTAGCTTTCTTAAAAATTATAAAAAAAAAGAAAGAAAAATCTCATAGAATCACACATAATGTAGGGATTACAACAATTAATACATCGCGATTGCATAACTCAGCGTAATGGATCATATAGAATATCTCTAGCGCGGATCATGGAAATCAAAATCATAATTAAGTATGGCAATTATTATCAAATATTCTTATATTTGAATGAAAATTTGTATTATCTTTGTCTCAATTAATTTGCTCTTAATAATAAAAATAACAATAATAATATATAAGAGCTTCAAATTTTCCAATTTCCTTATTTATTTTTAAGTTTTACTTGCAACATAGACGTGACTTGTGAGGTGGTTGTGTTGTGTGGCCAATATTCAAGAAAGAAGTAAAGAGTATATATGTATATGTATAACATATTGAGAGAGACATGCTCATTTAGAATAATCTCTTCCATGGACATGATATACAATTGCAGTTAATTAACATCATAATTTGTTTAATATGGTGAATATATCCAATGCCATTGCCATCAACTAAATAAAAGTAACCACAATTTACCACACTGCCCACATAAGCAATGTGATTACCAAATTAACAACTCCAGCATTGCACATATGAGAAGAACTTGATTTTGGACGACTGACGCCCACAATTGATGCCGGTGGGGCCGTCACCGGAGCTGGGCTAATGGATGGTGCCAATGCTGGTGGTGAAGGGGTGGGGAGTGGGGCTGCCGCCACCGGACCACTCGCGCTAGTAGAGCAAGGAGGTGATGTTGGTGGTAAGTTAGGTTGAGGAATCATAGTAGGTTGCACGACACCGTCTATACCATGACACCTTATTGAAGTCCCTTTGGTGCAAATATTAGGACTAATTACTCGGACATTATCTAGGAAAAATTGTCTCCTCCCCACATTAGTGACCTTGAAGAAAAACCCGGGCCGGGAAGTTGGGACGAAAGAGCCGGTCGGGAAATGAACGAGATGTTCGATGAGTAAAGGCGAAGGGATCGAGTGGCGGAGCAAGAAGTCAACGACCAAGGTGTCGGCCATGTCGGTTTTCGATAGCGTTTTGTCATTAGGCATCAAGAAAGTGATGTTGCCTTGGATAAGATCAGGAGGGGCCATGTTTATGAGCATCACAAATGTGAAGTAATTGGCTTTCTGCATTTCTTGAGTAGCTACTAATATGTCTGAAGAAGAGTTTGTAGTTATGGCTGTGGTTGATGAGATGAGTGCCATAAGAACAAATAGTGATAGAGTCATGATGAAAATAGTTAGATAGGGAGTGTTTTGATTCACTTTTTTTTTTCTTCTTGTTTGTGGGTGAATGGGTTATGGTGGATGATGATAAATTGTGTTATGGGCTAAAAATTCTGCTGGTAAATGGATGTTAGCTTGAACATGCATTCTTGCTGATATAACAACTAATGTTCATTCTTCTTGCATGAATAGGAGTTTTGGGTGA
This sequence comes from Buddleja alternifolia, assembly GCA_019426215.1. Taxonomy (NCBI): domain Eukaryota; kingdom Viridiplantae; phylum Streptophyta; class Magnoliopsida; order Lamiales; family Scrophulariaceae; genus Buddleja; species Buddleja alternifolia. The sequence goes on from CM033395.1 coordinate 45,443,239, forward strand.
TGTTCAAATTTAAAATAACTCAAAACATTGTTTTCCTATGGGCACGCAATGTGTGTAGCCATTTATATCGCCAAATTTAACGAAACTAAAATAGTTTATAAAATTTTGTACTGACACTCAAGTATAACATTGGATACCCCGTTTGGTTGGCTGTTGAGGGTTCAATTTTGGGCCACACTCAGTGGTTCGGAGGCACTTCTCCCGTCCAATGGGCCACCCCCTTGTGGGCCCGACGTGACTCTTGCATACACCCTCAAGCTTGTCAATTGTTGCTCGATAGCTTTTCCAAGTGCAGTACCACAAGGGGGAGATGATAACAAAGAGACCATGAATAATCAAATAATCTCTTGTTTGCATAAAAATGGGTGATCCTTCTAAGCAAAATGCTCATTCTTGCAAGAAAAACAATCAAAGAATAAAAATGGACATACCACCTTCATCTGCCAAGATAACAAGCAGTTTTGAAGAAAGAATCTTGATACTGATTTATGGTACCTAAACAATTTTATCTTCTAATCAAGGAAACTGAAATGAACCTCCAATCTGGTTAGTCCCCTCCGGGGGGTTTATCGCCACCCATAGTAGAGATATGATGATCGCTATAAGCCCCGACCACACAAATACGATCGTAGGGGTTCTGCCTCTTCTCCCCATGAGCCCTTTTGCAAAGGGGTAGAGATGTGCCAAAACCCAAAAACTGAAGAAAACTCCACCCAACAAACGGCTCCACTGCGGTATAACGCTGTAAATCGTCCGGCTAAGGCCAACGGCAATAGCAATCAAATTCACCATCATGATCACAATGGGAGGGATCATGAGGGATGTCCATTTCACTATATATAGATCAGCAAAGTCGTCATCATCATCATCTCCCGCTGATTTTGATGTTAATGTGAACGAGATTTCAACTCCCGCCATGACTTTTAGAAGCCCTTGAAACACGGCAGCCAAGTGGGCACTAGTTCCCCCAATCAACCAAAATTGTTCGTTTCTCCACCACTCCTCAAGCTCAATACCGGACCACTTGACCTCGAGCACAGCAAGGGCGCATAGCGTTACGGTGATGGTGAGGAGGTATACTAGGAAAGTGACATTGAGGGTTTGAACGATAAACTGACCCGAGAATAGAGAGAGTGCCGGCAGAAAACAGTAAACGATCAAGAAAATCGAGGTAAAGGGATAAATCCCAACATTGAGATATGCAATTCTTTGCAAAACCTTCATTCTTGAGCTCGCTAAAATAGCGTTGTTTCGTGAGAAGAATATCTCAACCGAACCGGTAGCCCATCGAAGGACCTGATGGAGCCTATCCGTGAGATTGATGGGGGCAGTCCCACGAAAGGCATCACGTTTGGTTACGCAATAAACTGATTTCCATCCCCTGTTGTGCATTCTATATCCCGTGACAACATCTTCTGTAACCGACCCGTAAATCCATCCGACACGCTGGCCCCACTCGGTCTTGTCCTCGTACCAACAGGAAATGACACTTATTGCTTCTGCAACGGTCGAGGCATCTAGGAGGTCACGGGGTATGGTGAGGGCGCCAGGTGGACGTCCATTCTTGACAGCTGGATGATCAGCGAGAGGGCGACCTTGAAACTCTGCCACTGGGATGGAATCAATAAGTATATTTGAGTTGCCAAACATTTTCGGAGCTAGTGAAAGATTCATTTCTTCATCATCAGAATCTCCCACTCTCAACGCCCTATTCTCTTCCGGGCTATTAGCAATCGCAGTATGTTTCTTACGACGACCAAAGCAACAGCTGCAGAAACCATCACTGTGTTCTTTGGACCGGGGTGGGTCAAACCCGTAAAGGGCGACCCGTCTAAATAGACATCCGGTTCCAACATAAACCGGACCCTGTAAACCATCTAAAGCTCGCATGTTTCCATCAAAGAAGACAGTATTTCTATTGGCATACCGATCAGAAGGGTCGATACCTTCAAATCTCTGAGGAAATTGAACGTAGCAGATTCGATCACCACCTCGGTCCATCATGAAGCACATTCCTTCCCTCATGGCTTGGGAATTATAGATGTAATGGTCACAGTCCAGGTTGAGAATAAAGGCACCATTAGACATGATTGCAGAAGCTCGAACTAGAGCATTCATGGCGCCTGCTTTCTTGTTGTGATCATATCCAGGGCGCTTTTCACGAGAAACATAGACAAGCATCGGTAGACGAATGTCAACATCAGTGAAGTCTATCACCCGAGAATCATCAGACGTGCCACAAAGTGGTTCATCACTAGGAGGCTTCAACATCACCTACATCATAGTAATAGATAATTAATCTTGTATTCACTTATATGGTAAATTACATAGACACCACATTCCTGAGACCCTAATTACGAAAAACACCCCGAAATTTGATAAATTACCACAATTCCCCTGTCAGTAAAAGCATATTAGAATTTCACCTCCTGTCATATTACAAAATTTCAGGAGGTTGCTGGTAATTACACAATAAGTGAGAGGCGAGCCAAATATATATAACATATACATGTGTACATACCTGTATGATTCCAGCATGATCGCCCCTTGAGTGTTCAGCCGAAGAATTCAGCCAAGTGCCAGGCCAATGGGTTCCATCCGCCATCCATGTAGCTTTATTGATCTTGACAACTTCTAATGGTTCATCGTCTTTCTTCTGTCTCTGTTCCTTCATGGCTTTAAGTTCTTCTCTAGCATGATAGGCATCAGATCGCCGGCGAATTGAGTCTGGCAAGCTATTAATGCGAACCTTAAACTCATCATACTCACGCTTTACTCTTCTTCGGTCTTTCACAAAATCACTAAGAACCTTGTTCTTGTAAGGATCTTTCTTCAAATTGAAGTAAGATTCTGGATTTCTAGGTTCAATGTTATGTTTACGACAAAATGGGACCCATATATTTGCAAAGCTTGCAGCTTCTGCCATGGCTTCAAAGGTCAAAAGTGCCCCTCCGTCATCAGAAACATAGCAAGCAAGCTTTTCAACTGGATAATCAGCAGCTAGTATGGATAGAATTGTATTAGCAGTGACAAGAGGTGGCTCTTTCTCGGGATCTGCTGTAGAGACAAAGATATCTATTCCAGGGAGATCAGATATTCCAGTAGGATTGTTTGGATTAGGTGTTTCGAATTTCTCTTTTAGGACATTAAGATCAGTAGCTCGATTTATAGGGCAGAGTTTTGGTAGCTGGTCAAGAATCCAAGAAAAAGTGAACCATATTTCACAAACTACAGACATTCCCCAAAGCCAGATTGCATCATTATTGGGATGACGGATTCTCCATGTTAAGAAAAGCCCGAGAACAATCATTCGAACAGCAATTAGAAGCCTGCAAGTAGATATACAACAGGAGGAAGAAAGTCTGATTTAACAAATGGTCCATATATCAATTAATTAACTGATATATTTTTTTTTATATACATAGCTATAGCATAGTTATCATGAAACCACAATCAGTCTAAATATCACCGAAGCGTGTGGACAGTAATTAAACAAACAAGTATGTTTTCATAAATTTTTTTTTAAAAAAAAGAATTGATCAGTTAAATTAATGTACCGGTATGGACTGATAATAGCAGCTGGAATCTTTAGTTTGCGAGTGAGTGGTCTCCACGGTTTGCTCACAAACTCAGTAGGCTCAGCAATGCTATCATCCTTCCCATTCTCAAAGCCTCCCTCCTTTGGCCATATAGCATTTCCATATCCATAGGTACCCTTCGTTTCAAACAGCCAACGGTTGTGATCAAAGTCTCCTGTTTGGCTCCTCATAAGTGCTGACTTTGTTGATTTCATCAATGACAACCTCCTCTCCACTTTCGACATTCCGGAAGGTGGCGGAAGCTGTGGTAGAGTTTTCCAATTTTCCATCACTTCATCCAAATCAGTAGTCTTGTACTGCTCCTTGCACCCTGGACAAATCCCGTCTCCTGTTTTGATCACATCCATATAACAATCCCTGCAAATCTTGAAATCACACTCACACGGGAGGATATCATTTCCCCTTTCGTCACTCATCACCTTACCATCACATCCATTAACCGAGCAAGAAGATCCTTTTGCACCTGCCATTTGAGGATGGTTTGAGTCTGAATCAATTACCTTATCCATCAAGTGGGCCCGGGTTATGCTGTTAAATCCTCCGGTGAAGAGTGAGCTAGAGACGTATTGCTCTTCAACCTTTTGTGAGACTTGATTATTAGGCTGGTTATCGGGGGTGGGTGGTATTTGTACCGTGTAATTGAGAAAATCAGTGCTACCAAGTTCGCTATCGAGATCATCTCTCGAGTAGCTGACATATCGGCCCGATGAAGTCCGACGAGCAAATGTTACATGCGGCGGCAATGGTGGTCTGCCATTCTGTGAATCCAGAACATCAGATGATGTTGATGATAAGTTTGATCTGCTCGCCTTAAATGATTTCGATGCCATTTCAAAGAGTAGCACTAGAAATATACAATTTGATCACCCTGAAATTATATACATATAGATCAGTCGAACTCTTAAGTTTCGCTATCTTGTATGTTCTATACATACCAATGTATTGAAAACTGACAATGAAAGAAGCAGAAAGATGGCAACTTTAAAGATAAACGGATTCGATAAGAAATAAGCAAAGTACATTGATTCAGAGAGAGACTCTAGAGTCAAATTAAACACAAGATTCTAGAGATAAAATGAGATTGCTTAAACACAGATTGTAAAGTCAAATTGAAGTCAAACAATTCACAGTATAACTGAGAAAAGCTGGTTAATGAAATTAACTGAATTTAATCCACACCATTAAATCAGTCAAGATACTCATGATTTACCTACATTATTATGAAAAATTATCAAAATCCCATGCCATAATCATGAGATCTTATATAGATTTAATAGATAGCAAGGATCCTCAATTCAACACCTTCTAAACAGAGCATCCTAAGAAGAAGATATTCAAAAAGAAAAAAGAATGACCTACATACATACATACCCAAAAACTATGATCAGTTAAAGAGCTACTAAGACTAGCATTTCAGAACCTTCCACCAAAGATTTGCATACACATGTATGTGTATATATTGAAAAAGGTGGTAGATGGTGACGAATGGTTATATATACCTGAAAGTGGGTGAAGAAGACAAACATATATATGTATATATATATATATAGGTCCGCCGTCGTTCCGGTTGGTTTCGAAGGCTTCTCTCTATCTCTCTCTCTATTGCTGAAGTTGGCTGCCTTTATTATTTGTGTATATATATATAGTCATTTAATCTTCTCCAGTCCAGTTCCAGTAGCCGAATGCGCGTAAGAATGTGTGTGTTTATATAGCAGCAGGCAGACAGGGGGGCCTTTGCTGGACAAAAGTTTTTACTGCGCAAGTGTGAGAAGTATTTTCGGACAAGATTTTTCTCATGTATTATTTATAATAAAGAATTATTAACAAAGAATATTGACGGGTTGACTAGGAGTGAAAATGCTTTGGTTATGTTTTGGGACAGTATTTTGGTGAGAATTATAGGCGAGAAATTTATGGGGACACGTACGTGTTTGATGAGATTGTGTTTGGTTTTATTTTGGGAGTTGGTTTTTGAGTGTGTTTTTTTTGTGAGATAATATTTGATTATGTTTTCAGAGGGAACAAAAGTTACTTTAGCAGTCAAATCATGAAACTTTTGTCTATTAGAGAGAGATAGCACATAGAGAGGAGTGTAGGGACAAAGTAGGTGTAAAAAAATGGAAAATAATTATTATGTTTTTTTTTAACAAAAAAAGTAGTATATTTTTGACCAAATATCTTGTGAACCAAACATGATTTGGTGAGAATTTTGGACCAAATATGGTATGAAAACATAACCAAACATTGCCTTCAAGTGTGAGTTTGGGCTTAGTTCCAACAAATATGCTCAATATTGACCTCGTGTGAAAATATTCAGGTTGAAATTAATTCGTTAATAGTTGAATTTACTCGAGCTCAAATCCACATATACAAAAATCTAATTAATTCTTTATTAAAATAAAATTCATTTGACCATTTCAAGTTTCAAAATACTTATAAGGCTCAGGCTCGAGTAAAGTCGACTTAATTCATCTTGTAGCTTTACATTTGTCTATAAGCTCTCACTTTAAAAAATCATGAGTTTACGGTCTCTGATTTAATTAAAAATTATGAATACCAAATAAATAAGTGATTTGAAAAATATGAAATGATTTCTCAAAACAACATTAGTTCCATGAAAACCTATATGTTGGTTATTTACCCACACCTTCACTTGTACTCGACACATTGCTTTTACAATTACAATACCGGTGGAAAAGTGGAATATGAATCGAAAAATTTCTTATGATCTGCAAGCGGAAATTTATAACTTGGAAGTGTATTCGATCGTTAACCTCGCCTGTGGTAGATATGATAATTGAGAAATCAAATATATATATATATATATATATATATATATATGTATAGATATATTAAATATGTTTTCCCGAATTATTGACCCCGGGGATATGTGAAGGATGCAGAGGCAGTGGAAGTGGAAAGCTGTTGATAGAGAGACCAAACTTACATACAGACGAAATATGATTTGACCACATAAACATTGGATTGTGCTCAATAATACATTAAACATTGTAATTATCATAATTATTTCTTTACTTGAAAAAACTGAACTTTCGTGGATAAAAACAATTAAAAGGTGTTTTGACAAAAGAGCGACATTAGAGGAAGGATCCTCCCAACAAGTCGCAAAAGAAGAAAAAAGAATAAAGTCATTTGTTGCATACAAACAAACACAGCTGCATTGCATTTGCATGCACCAATTTGACAGAAAGAAAAAATGCTTAGCACGTCCCTGTTTCCCTCCCTTTTAGTCGTCAAAACACGTTCTCCAATCCATCTCTCCTTAATAAACGCACGCACGCACGCAGCAGCTTCCATGTGAATGTGATACACTCTTTCTCCATTATCTCACCTCACATGCCAACTGACCTACACCCATACTCTTCCCCCATATATCAATCCCCTATAATAAATTAATAATTACTATCCTATAAATTATTATAAATTATAATGATGTGAACATGCTATTATGACCAACACTCCGATGCATTCCTGTACAGTTTTATGTCATAATTACTGCACCACACAACATATTCCTCATTTATATTCTTTGCCAGTCAATACAATATATAAACAAATCATACAATTATAGATTAAGCATCATCACTACATCCAGGCACATGTAATGTAAGGATAAAGATTTAAACAAAAAAAGGTATTCTTTGTCACTGCTATGGTACACCCCCACACACCAATTTCAACTCAAAATGAATCCAGTAATCCGCACTTCTAAACTATTATACATAACACTTGCACAAGGTGATCAAAAGAATACTGAAAAAAACGAAGCAAATAACGAATGTTAATATGAAAAGCTTCACAAGGTTTTGTAACTAACAATTATGACAAGGATACGGGGTTAGTAATATTGGGACGCCTGCAGTCACAGGTACACAAGCTTCTAGATTCTTTCACCACGCGCTGCGATCTTCTTACATGAAGCTTTATGTTCACCAACTTACCTGACATCTGTTCGCAATACTGATGTAAGAAGATTGAGTTTAAACTTGTATTTCTAATATGCAGAGTCTCGGAACCATTGCTACTAATTCAAAGCAGCTTTTCATAATAACCAACTCGAGCTAAAGTCCACCATGCCAAGAAAAGAAAGGATAAATTAAACTCACTATTGCACAAAAAGTTTTTGGAGGATGTGGATAAAACTTTGGGGGCAATATCATTCTTTTGAAACTCACAACTTCGCCAGCAAGCAACATGATAAGTCGAGGTAAAGTATATTACAACTAATTTGGATAGTCAAGACCATATGAGCACTGCAACGATGTCACCACAACTTGCATAGTTTTTCCCACCATAATCAAGACAAAACACTAGCGAGGTGGATGGAATGGACCCTCACCAATTTCATGGATTAAGGAAAGTTCTATTCTTTTTCCAATTTCTTTTATCCCATAAAGCATTAGTCCTTAGCCTCGCCACATTATCCACAAACAAAAATACATCATAAACCAATCAAATTGCTTGAAAAACATCAGCATTCAACACAGTGATTGCGCAATTTATAAATTTAAGCAACGGGATATGCAATGAGATAAACATTTTCAGGAAAAGATGGAGTGACAAACCATTCTCCAAACTAAGTCTTCTGGACCCAGTGGCAATGCTGGATGGGAATACAAAAAATGCCTTGAGTACTGAAATAAAGTAGGCATAATTAGTCTCATGTTATGTTGAAATTAAACTATAAAGTAGTGCAGAAAAACATAATGTCCAATCCTTAATAATAAATATGTTTTTTAACCAGCATGGTAACATACCATAGAATTATTTGAACATTAAGCGGCTTGAACATATGCATAAAGATTACGTAATAAATGACTGGTGATGGACATACCTTTGCTAAATATATTTGCTTCTCTCTAATTTGAGTAGGAGAAATGCTTCTTAAAAACGATAATAACCATCCTGGCTGCACAGCATCACTAGAAGAGACGAATACAGCTATCTGTCACAGAAACAATGGTCAGTCACCCAAGAAAAGGTTTTCATACTCGTATTTACATGGCATGTAATACAATGAGGTGAGTACGATAAATTGTTTAACTGCATGGAAATTAAAAATCTTTAAGAATCCATCTGTGACTATATACAGTGAATAATTCATACAGTCAAATCTCCATAAAGAAGGCATATACCTTACGATAATCAAGTATTCCTTCAAAAGGAAGCTCCAGTTCATCACTAACTATAACAGGGATGCACCCACTGACAATTGCATCAAACAATCTAGCAGATGAAGGGGTGTCACCAGCTGGATTAAGGCAAAATACAGACCTGATGAACAAGGAACAAAAAATGTACATTAGATAGTTCTCTTTTATTGGCATAAGCCAAAAGTATTGCATTGTGCAACTAAATTTTACTTGCGCATCCCGATCTGAGCTGCAGCTTTTCCTGCAGCTCCAGCAGTGCCTTCCTCTATGATCACATCCTCAGAGCCATTAAGTTCTGTCACAAGTTTACCACGAATTTTCCCACCCTGGAACCAAAACAGAAAGCAATTTCTAACATCCCGCTTCAATATCCTTCTCAGAAAACTTCTGAAGTGGATTCTAGGTTGGAGGATTCAAACAAATTTAACAATTTACATGCAAATGCTGAAAGAAATCTTACTGCATTCCTTTTCAGCCTCCCACGAAAATATAGCAGTGTGGTTCTCTTTGAATCTAATAAACATTGGGAATCACACAAATCGAGATTGGGAACATATGGAAGTATCAAGTCTTTCTCAAGGTAAACCTGTCCAGGCTTATACCTGAAATGCCAATAATATCATCTATCAGTTGCCACATGGCAAAACTAATTACTATGCTAGTCACTGAAACTAAACGCAGATACTTTACCAGTTTCCAGTTGAGTCCATATCTGGAAGGAGCCAGATTGCATTCTTCATAAATTTTCTAACAGATTTAAATGACCAGGGATGATGAACTGGTAAGATATGATCCCTACCCTCAGACCGCTTCCAGGCTGGTTGGTCTGTAACCCACTTCAGGGCTTCCTACATCAACAAAACATAATGCATTGAATTTCCCAGAGAAAAATCTCGATCTAGAGTAACCTGGATGCCAATATACAATACAGAAACCAGAATATAAATATTTATCTGCTTCCTGGTTTAAAATTCTCAATCAAACCAGTTGTTATATTTGAGATACCAAACATAACACTGCAATGTTATTAAGTGTATACTCTCTGGTTTTTTCCTGACATGCTCGTCCCTCAGATACTATTACTCTGCTAGAAGAATGCGCAATAAACAGTAGAGATAGAATCTGTACTTTTGTTGATCTCCTCATGCAATTCAAAATGCCAAGAGACGTTGAACTTGCACATGTTATCAGTTAAACAAGAACTAGCAAGACAAAAATCGCCAACAGAAGCATACAAAGTTCAGGGATTCTTAAGGTTTTTGTATTCAAATGAACTTTTCCATGAAATTTAAGGATTGTTTAACTTCTTAATATACAGCATATTTGTTCTCATAAGAAAATGAAAAAAAGGGCTTCTCTCCCTATGCAGCTAGAGCAGGCAACTATCCTTAACATTACCCTTCACGACATTTAAACTCTCATTCAAGGATTGAAATAAATGAACAGGAAAAAAATCAAACCTAGACCTGATAGTATGCACTAGAGTCTTTCTAGAAGGGCAAGTTTACCACAGACAACATTTGAACTCTTTTTTAACTCCATTTCACAACCAATCTAAAGTACCAAACCATTAAAAATCATGCAGTAACTAGCTTCTAACATGTGTAGCAACCTTGAATAAGCAAACATAAGAAAGAAACGCACTCACACCCTATAAAGCGCCTTGCATTGCTGCTTCTCCATCAAGAAATAGCTAATTGTAGTGAAAAATGGAATGTAGAACAAGTCGGCCTCCTCCTGCTTGTGAACTCTCACCACATTCTTCAATAACCTCTCCGACTCCGGTGCTATCAAGTCCACCCATAACCAATAGTCAACGGAATGCTGCAAAAAATCAATAACCACAAACCAAAATGCAAAGTAAGCATTAAAAAGAACACTTCAAATTCTGCTCGAGTACACAAAATTGAGCTCATTGAGTTTGAATTGATGACAAATTGATTCAGCTAATTCGAGTTTCGAGCTTGAAATACTTGCAACCAAATGTAATGACAACTCACTTGCTCGATTAATCGGTGAACAGGACTGCCATTAGAAGTGAGATTAGTAGTCTCTTTATAGGTGTTGTGAAACAGCCAGAGCAAATCGTAGGTGAATTTGGACGGCATATCATACACATAAACCCTAATTGGTGAAGAAAATGAAACATCGTTTTCATAAAGCCGTTTCTCCTCCTCTCCTTTGGAAATCAAATCGTCCAATATCTTCGCATCGCCTACAAATGTATCATCCGGGGAGGTAGAGGAAGATTTGGATTTGGATTTGGAGTTGATTAGGAACTTCTCAAGTGATGAAACGAAGGAATAGTCGACGTTAGGGTTGCGAGATGCGTGAATTGTGCGAGGGAGAGTGGGGGAAGAGGAAGAAGAGGTGAAGATGTAGAAGAGGAAAGAGAGGAAAAGGAGAGAAAGAGTGAAGAGGATGAGCGGAGATCGGTGAGATTTAAGGGCGGCGGAGTGGTGTCTTCCGGCCATTTTCCGGTGGCTTAATCGTCTGAATCCTACAGTTAAGTCTCGACTCTTGAGAGTGAAGAAGAGGGGTTAACTGTTAATTATATACATAGTCGCATTTTTAAGTAGGAAACTTTTCTGAGTATAGACGATTCTTATTCTTATTTTCTTTTTCTTTTTTTTGGGTTAAAAATGGGTAAATTAGACTATACACGATTCAAAAAAGAGAAGAGTGTACATCTTATATTACATACATTTTCATTTCAAGCAAACAAATATCTAATTTCAGTATTATTTTTACTTTAGTTTCTACTTTCTATTACTTATCTCTCATTATTACTTTGAATAAAAGTGTTCCGCCAAAAAATAGTCATGTACTCCTAACATTTTTTAGTTTCATGGTTTCTCTTTTATGACTCCCGGGTAAGATTTTCTAGTCTAATTTGATATTTTATCAAATATTTTAAATTATATACTCATGTCAAGTATTATATTATTTTTATAGCCTTTGATAAAATGGAATACAAGACGAACCAGAAAATGGAATAAAATACCAAGAACCTTTACCACACCGGGTCATCTATTCCAGAATGGTGTATTATCTTGTATTTCATTTCATATATATACGTCACGTGTACAAAATTCACATTAATTGTATGTTTAAAAAAAATAAAAGTTTATACACGTGACATGCAGATAGATGTAATATAGAATACAAAGAAACTATTTTCAAACAAAGAGGGCAGAGATCAATTTAATAAACATGTCATCCCAAACAAGTTTCACCCTAAACTCAACAAATCTGTCAAACATAATGTCTTAGAATCCAAATTTGAAAATGGAACTGAAGTAGAAGTGGAAAAGGACAATGTGACCGTTCCACCTCCCATTCAAGAATCAAAGTAAAACTATCAACACTGGCCTAACATACAGAATGTCGAAAGGCCTTATAAGTTTCTAAATATCAATAATTATACTCAAAAGGAGATGAGATCATCTTTGGGTGACTGCTTTTTCTTTGCATCTTGTGCCGCTTCTGATGTTCCACCGGCTTTCTTACCAAAAATCATCTCATCGAGATCATCCATCATCTCATCGTTGTTCCCACCCTGACTTCCACCACGCGGTTTTCTGACTAGAGATTCTTCTTTGCCTACTCGGGGTGAATCATCGGGCTCCACAGCAACAGGTATCATTGCAGGCTCTGGCTCCTGTGCCACCACCAATGGTTTTTTCATGTCTTCGTATTTAGATAAAACCTTTTGAATCTCGTCATTCACATTCAGAGCTTCAAAAAGCACGGCCTCGTTATCTCCAGCTGTCTCAATGATACTCTGAACAGTGTATTGTGATTCACGACACTGTTGTAAGAGTGTAATGGTCAAGTCATCCTGCGTGAAAATCACAAAGTATTATCAGACGAGATAACGAACATAAGAACTATACCAGCACTGTAGATAGAAAATGAAAGAACAAAGAAAGGGAAGGAAGCAGAAATATAAAGCAATTCCATGATAGTCGTTTATGAGGGAACGACTTTCATTGATTTTAAAAAAATCATACCAATTAGCTTCCATCCACTTAAAGGTTGCAGTATTTTTCTAAAGTTTTTTTGCTGATGATCTCATTTGTCTTCCAAAAAGCCACGACTTCAGACTTTTAAATTGGAAAAAGGGATCGTATGGAACAGTAAAGAGTGAGAGCCTAACTCAATTGGCATGTGGGTAATAAAATGAAGCAAACTCAGATTTTAATGTGCTACTATAGACCACTAATGAGTAATATATTTGAAATGAATATTATATGGCACATAAAACCAGTAAAGGCACCTGCAGAGCATCTTGCTGTGGGGAAGAGGATAAAACAGTGCTCAGAAGCTCTATACTGTTTCTTGCCACATCAAATGCTTCCTTCGTTTGCTCAGCTGAAAAGCTTTGTATAGGGATATCACGATGGTGTTGTGCATGAGTAGCAGCAATTGGTTCTGAAGCTTCCACAGATCTTGCAGGGGTAAATATTGGAGCCAGACTCTCATTATCCCGACCAGGAAACCGTATCCCTCTTGATTTTAAGCTCTAAAACAAGAAGAAGAATAATCAAAATGTAGCAAAGTAGAAGTTCAAAGAGATATGCACCAAAAACTACTTTGTCCATCACATCACAAGCAAAGGAATCATATGAGATAGTCGACAGATGTCATGTTATTAATTAATGTTAACTCATATTCTATCAGACATTCAAATATTGCTACAATGAAAAACATTTAAACCCAATTAATAACTCATTAAGTTTCTATAGCACCATAATCCCCGGACATATCAATAAACAACGAAAAACAGGCAGGGTTAAACTGTAAGAGTACCTTATATGTCTCTTCATACACAGGTAAGTAACGCAGCTCATCTGAGGACTCTCCCCATGATTCAATCAGCATCAGAGCCTTATTCCTATTATTGACCACAGTCTGTGGATCGTCAATCAACTTCACCATCTCATCTAGCACTCTCTCAGCTGCAACCTCTGAAAATGCCTTCTCGCAGTTCTTCACAACAGTTTCAAGCAACACCATAGCCAAGTATTGAATCCTAGCGCTTTTCAGCATGATTCTTTTCTTTATTCCCCTAATCAATTCAACACTACTGATCCTGTCATGGTTGATCATGTCGCAGAGTTCAAGATTCATGGCCCAATCAGGCTGGTCAAGTGTTTCAGCTGTGGCTTCCTCAACAAGCTTGTCTGCCTGGTTTGGACCTTGGAAAAATTCCTTCATTTTGAAACTCATTGAGCTCATACCAGCTGTAATCTTTTGTCCCACCTCGGTGCCTCCAATCTTCAAACGCTCGCCTAAGGCGTTGACTTTATCCATCAAATTGTCACTCATCTTTGAAAGAAAACCCTGAAACAAATTTAATGTTCTTTTAAACTCCAACGACTAAAATTATAAAATATCAAAAGAAGCTGACTTTATCCCTCAGATTTCTCAAATCTTTTCAACGAAATCCCTACAACACCTTGAGACAGTCCTCTACTTCTTTAAGCCCAATTATCAAATCAAAAACCCTAGAAAAATCAAGTCTTGGATCAGTGATCGAGCAGTTCAAATTGGAAATCCGAAACCCTCTAGCCAAACCAATCATTCATGCCCCTCAATCGAAGCACAATTATTCTTCTGAGTTTGAATATCATAAAAAAAATGGAAGAATTTGATCTGAAGAAATAATCTGCTGCTTAACACATATCCTTAAATTAAAGAAAATAAAAGGGCGGGCATAAAATGAGAGAAATCAAACAACAAATAAACACTACTAATGAATAACCAACTTACAAATTTGTATCTAATTCACCAGCGGCTCGGCGTTTATTTCAGAGTTGAATAATAAAAACAATTCAAAACTTAAGGTTTAAGCGTGGTACAGAATATGATGATGAATCAACAAAAAACCATAATTAAAGATTCAAAGTTATAGATCGGGGAATAATTAGAAAGATTAAGGGGGTGAGAATGAATACCTTAAAGTCTTCTTGGAGAAGAAGAGTAAATTAGAGAAGAGTTTAGCGTGTTGTTTGAGACTTCTCAGTTCTCTCAGTAAGTCGGGGAGAGAGAGAGAGAGAGAATTTTAAAGGAAAGCTTTTTCCACACGGGGGGAGTCTTCCAATGTTCGTAAAACATAGCAGGCCGCGCCCCCCCTGTTCTATTTTATACTACCAATCTCGGTTGGAAATTTTTTGTATAAATGGGATCTTATTTCTATTTGTGCAATTTGTGGATATGATTAATATAATTATTTATTTTTTAATTCAATAACACAAAAAATAATGTGTATTAATCACATTCATAAGGTGTACGTGTAAAACTCAAGACCCTATGTATACAAGTGTTTTTCATCTAAAAAAAATGGGAAAAATAAAATAATTTGATATGTATCTTTTTTTTTTTTTTTTGGTAGAGTATTATGTATCTTTTAAATAGACATAAAATGAATAAAGCGAAAATTACACTGGGTACCCTTGAGGTATTGCCTAATTACGGTTTACACCCCCTAGTTCAAAATATTACATTTAACATCCTATAGTTTAATATATTGATGTAAGATTGGGCAAAATCTTCTAATGTTCATGAATTAATAAGGTTTCTCAGTTAATCCTCATATTACTTGCTCAGAAACACATGCAAGAAATTCAGGTTCAAGAAGTTCTAAACCTATCACCATCCTAACATATTCATACTGTTTGCCATGCATAACAAATGTACAACCTTACATCAATATATAAAACTACAGCAGGGGGTTAAACCGTAATTAGGCAATACCTTTGTAATTGAATAAAATCATCAATCTCCACCTTAACTTTAGACAATTGGCATCTACATCCCTCACTTTTAGTATGTTGGCATTATTTATTTTTTTGATAATCAATATATTGGCATAAACCTCCCTTCCTTCATTAAATTTATTAGTTAAAGATTAAAATGCCCTCTATTAGTTAAAGATTAAAATATTGAATTATACTTAAACATTTATTAGAGGAAAAAATGTCTAAATATCATTAAATGACGTTGTAATAAAGTTTTTTAAAAAAATCTGAGATTAAAATTTTTTCTAAAAATGTGTCTCTAAAAATTTTGAGCAGTAAATTAATCAAATAATCCTCGGCTACTTTTCTTAAATTGAAATAATAAACATGTTAATAAAAATTTAATGTAGGACTATAGTATAAATAAATTATAAGTTCATAAAATATTATATAACTAAGAAAGTATCGAACATACATAAAAATATATGTAATGAATTGGACTTAATTAAAAGAAAAGAAAAACTCAACGCATTACCCTACATACTCAATTCTAAATATGATATTAAATATAATATGAAAAAAATGTACTAAACAAATTGATTTAATATTGCCATAGAAGTAAAAAGTGATATGACAAATCAAAATAGCACATTAAGTATTTGTACATAAAAATGAAAAAACTAGTAATGAAATTAAAATATATATATTTTTTAATAATTTAAAGTTAAAGAGTTTAGAGTTATTTTTAGAATTCTTCATTTTAGGAGTTTTATTGTTTGGTTTTATTTCATTATTGTCATTTTGACCATTTTCATTTATTTAAACATTTTAAGATCAAATATGAAGGGTATTATAGTCATTAACATGTAAAGTTGATGAAAATGTGAAGGACAGAAAGTCATTACCAATATATTAAATGTAAGGAGGTGTGGATTCATAGTTCAAGGGAGTCAATGCAATTTTCCCAATATAAAAGTATAGATAATAAGGGGGGGAGGAGGTAAATAATAAACTACTAGGGAGATAATATGAGAAAAATTAGAAAAATGAACTGATCAATTCAAAGAATATAGGAGATAAAATTGAAAAGGAAATTATTTAGGGACTTGTGTCAAAATTAAGAATAGTAATGGCTTCACTAAAAATTCACATTCCAAGTTGGTTTTTTAGACCCCTCCTGTTTTCTATAGTATAGAGTAATTCTTATTCGTCGATTATTATGTGAAACCAGCTGAAATGTTCTTAAGGCTGTAAATAAGTTGAGTCAAATAGTAGGTTATTCAACCCTGATTGAATTACTATTAAACTTCAGAATTTGTGTTTGAACTTGATTTAATTGTTAACTGTGTCAAGCTCAAATGAGCTCTAATCGAGTCGAGCTTGATTAATTTGATATTTTTTAACATGTTTTATTATTTTTTTACTAATCGAGTTGGTCTCAAGCCGAACTTCAAACTTATCCAACATACAAAATGACATTTATGTTTGGTTTGATATATTAATAAATCGAGCTCAAATGAGCTTTTACTGAACGATCTCGAATCGAGTATCAAGTAATTTGGTTCATCTATGAATCCTAATTCTTCCAACTTAATATAAATCCTTTTATTATAATGTATTTAATTGACTTTATATTATTTATCAAAAAAAACTTTGATTTGATCTTTAAAAGTCGACTAAATTTGGATGAGCTTTTAGTGACTATTTCTTGTTTGATCAAATTGTTGGCAAGTACAAAGTCATATGTTGGAATGATCATAAAAAAAAAGACAAAGTCTCATGTTAGAATGAGAAAAAAAACAAAAGTCATGTTACAATGAAAAAGAAAAGTCAAATGTTAGACCTCTTGACCTTTTTCTTTATTTTTTATGTTCATGTGATTATGTCTAGCTAATTATAATAATTTTTCCCAAAGAAACTAATTATAATAACTAAATGATCAATTTTGAATTATTTGCAGTATTTGTTGAACTTATAACAAAGGGGTATTCAATGGTCTCTAATGTGAATACATTGTGTCAGTTTAGTTCCTCATGTCAAAAAATTGGCACTTTCATCGCAATTTTCGGTCATTATATCCCGATAAAACGTGCGCGTGAAATACACACACCCCAAGGAGGAGCTTTTTCGTCTTTCAACCTATATTTTAGCACTTGAGCCTCTCGCTTTGGTCCTCCAAAGATTAGGTTAGAATCATTCCCGTACATTTCCGCCTGATTTCTGCTCTGTTATATATAAGCTCCTGCCATTTTTTTTCCTTGAATTTAAGATTTAAGCTTTACAGTTTAAGTTATGGCTGCTCATGTGAATAACATATGCTACTACACGCAACTTGCCAAACTTAAGTGCTCCTGGACTGATTCAAATTCGGGAAGAAGGTTCTACGGATACGAACTAATTCATGTAAAATTATTCACTTTGATTTTACCCTATGTAACATTATCGTGTAACACTTCCTGTACCACCTTTTATTATTATCGTGTAACCTGTATATATATAGGAATGTATAACATTCTCGTTTAACACTTCATATAAGAAGCATACTGAAATTTGCACCATTTTTTCTTCAATTAATTGAGGTTAGCTTACCATATGTTGGAGGGGCACAGTATACCGGCTGTAACATGGAATAATTTTAGTGAAAAATTGACTCCAATGTGATTAACCCACCCCATATGGCACTTATATGTAGCCCTTTTGCAATTTTTTGAGAGATTTGTTCGAGTATTTGGAAGCCTCAATTTTTTCCTTATTCTCAGACATCGGTAATCTGGTGGAATTAAACCCCACATTCGGGTTTAATTTATTCAAGCCCCCTCATATTTTAAAATATAGGTCAAAAGACGGAAAAAGACCCTACTTGGGGTGTGTATGTTTCACGTGCACGTTTCATGGGGGAATAAGAATAAAATGGCAGGAAATTGCGAGAAAAGACCAACCTGATACAACTTAGTGATATGAGGGACTAAAATGATACAATATCTTCACATGAAAAACCATTAAAGTGAATAACCCTATAATAAATAATAGTTAAACATCTTATAAATCATTCATAACCACTATTTTTCAATTGATTAAAAAAAAAATATTTCAACAAAGTGAATGCCAAAGTAAGGGCTGTTTGGCAGTAGTTTGAAGTTCTTACAAAATTAAGGTAATCGGAGAGCTCTAGATGGAGCCCAACCAAACAGGCGTGCATAAACATTCGCAGACTGTGGTAACGCCCCGTCTCTCTCTTGTCATAAGCTAAAAGCGTAAAACCTCCGCTGAATATATCATCATACAAATACAATACATACGCCGTCGCCAAAATCTCACCCCCCGGTGGGTCGATTACCCCCAATGCAGTTTCTGTATCCGCAGCTCATCGCAGGTTATTTTTTTCTTTTTCTCAATTCTGATTGCTCAACTTGTAGTAAATTTTAATCTAATTAGCAACAATCTCCATTTTATTCAGATTTTCAGCTTGTTTTTCACCCAGACAGTTTGTACTCTCTGTCTGTGTATACTTAGTAGATTTAGTAATCTAATTGTGTGTTTGAGGAGATTTGAATGCAGTGCAGAGTGCTGCTTTGGGATTTGATATGATAGATATGACGTGGATTAGCGCGTTTCTAATCGGGGCGGGTTGTTTTGCTCTGGGTTGCCTAATTGGGGCGCGGCGTCCATCTCGTGCTCTTCGTTTATCGGGAGTTTCGAAAGAATCTGAAATTACTGATGGTGGGAAGAAGAAGAATACCCGGGGTAAACAACCTCTTGAGGTTGAAAAACTAGCTGAAATTCTTGAAGATTTTAAAATGGTACCGTATGGGTTCTCTGTTTTGTGTGTATGACTCTTGTGGCGAACATACGCGGTTAAAGTTTATGCGTTTGTGTGCAATTGATGAGCAACTGTTTGTGTGATGATTGAGTGCAGGTTTTGGTTGTGAGGAATGACCTAAAAATGGGGAAAGGGAAGATTGCTGCCCAATGCAGGTAACACTCACTTTATTTATCTCCATAAGCATGAGAATTGCGTTGTGTGCTCTCATGCTATCATGTTGCTGAAATGCATTTTGTTATTGTTTATAGTTAGTGGTGTAATTCTTTTTATGGTTATTGGTTAATTGATTGATCATGTGTTTGGAAAACGTTTCAATTCAATATTTTGATATTATTCTTTCATCAAATAAGAAGAAAGGACGTTAGTACTTGAATTTTGCAGCCACAAATACAGAAATCTGGTTGTACTATTCAAAGAAGCAATACAGCATTAAGCACTTATCAAGGTTTAACATTTTTGAAAGAGTGACGGTGTTGTGAACTTATATCGTGTCTAATAATATTCATTGAAGTCATGGTTGTCTGTAGCAATTGTTTAAATGTCATAAATTGTTCTTGTAGTAATGTTTTTGAAAGAAAGATGATTTCATAGTTAGTTTTTGGTTCACATCCATGTATTAATTTATTAATTGTGACTCTTGTCAAATTATTCTTGTTGGTTATAGCCATGCAACTTTGGGTCTGTATAAGAAAATCCTAAACCGCGCACCAAAATCTTTGAACAGGTACTTTCTAGGCCAATTGCAAGTTACTTGAACCAATATCAATATTTGATCATTTATTTCATAGTTATAAGTTTTATTCTTTATGTAGGTGGGAGATGTGCGGGCAGGTTAAGGTTGTGGTGAAAATTGAAAGTGAAGATGATATGATTGCTCTACAGGTGGGAATGGCATGTCAAAATAATCACCATGTCTTATTATGCAATATATGGGTTTATTTTAGTCCTACATAGCATCATTCAAGACTTGAAATAAACTTAAAAAGTAGTTTTACCTCAAATTAAATTCTGTAATCTTTGCTTAAGTTTTCAACTCCCACAAACGTCACATACCAGATAGCCTTAGATTTTATACCTCATCTGTTATGATATCCCACATCGGTTCCACATGAAAGTGTGGAAAGGTATCCATGGTTTTGGATTAAGTTAGGCTCCCTATCTTATATGCCTAACAATTTGGTCCGACCTGCCGGATTTGGGCGGGCTGCGGAAAGGGGCTACCCGATGGTGGGCCCAGGGGTTGCCATCCCGGATGTGGGCCCAAGGGGTTGCCACCAGGGAAGTGGACCTAGGTATGGGTTGCCACCCGGAGTGTGCCGTCCGTGGACGTCCGGTTTGAAAGGGGGATGGATTGTTATGATATCCTACATCGGTTCCACATGAAAGTGTGGAAAGGTATATAAGTGGGGAGTCAAGTCTTTACCTTTGACCATGGTTTTGGGTTAAGTTAGGGCTCCCTATCTTATATGCCTAACATCATCACAAGATTAGAAGTTGTATGACTATCTAATAATTTCTCTTTTCTGATACAGGAAAGAGCAAAGGTACTAAATTTACCAACACATATTACAATTGATGCGGGGAGAACACAGATTGCTCCGAGTGAGTGCCATAAAATCACTGCCTCAGAACATCTCACAATTTTATATTACAATATTTTGGGAGTTTGTCCTTCGTTTCTGATTATACGCATCAAACTGTCTTTATACCATGAATCATCTTCATTGGCTAACAACTCATTTACATTATTCCTGTTTTCCAGATTCAAGGACGGTGATGGCGATCCTAGGCAAGTTCCTGATTTCTGTCGCCTATGCATGATTTGATAAAATTCTGTGGAGAAAGAATTTTGAGGCTTGCATCTCCTGACATACAAATAAAACAAACTTGCGCACCTACATTTAAATAACTCAACCCCGCATCGTCCAATTTGTATGTCATTCTTTGATTCTTCTTTCATATGTGTGCAGGACCAGCTGACTTAGTTGATGATGTAACTGGTGGTTTGAAGCTTTTATAGCTGAAGTTCTGCATCGTCATTGGCCTCAAGACATGACATTGCGCAACTTGAAAAGGGAAAATGGGGAGAAACGCTTGCACACGTCGTCTTGCAGCTTATGATGATTATGATGATGACAAATTTTTTACATGTAACTCTTTATCATGAGGGATCTTTATTGTCTTTTCAGGACGTCCAATTTGCATTAGGCAATTGAATTATGTTATCTGAAACTCTTACCTTATTCATTGTCAATAGGCATTGAATTATAGATGTTTGGTGGTGTTTTCTGGATGACTGTTATATCTGACATTGCTGCTTTTGGTCTCATTTGTGATGGTAGTATGACTTGCCTAAATACAACGTATGCGATGCATCCTCTACAATTTCATTTGATTTTCAGGGAAAATAATCTAAACAACTCCGATTTCTACACTGATTTCCCAAGCCAAATCCATCCTTGCCCGAAGACTGAACATAAAACTCATCCATCATCGGGCAAAATACAACATATGCGATGCATCCTCTACAATTTCATTTGATTTTCAGAGAAAATAATCTAAACAACTCCGATTTCTACACTGATTTCCCAAGCCAAACCCATCCTTGCCCTAAGACTGAACATAAAACTCATCAATCATCAGGCAAATTCTATGGCCCAATCTCTAGCTTTTTGGGCATACCATGGCAATTGGATAGGACCTATTCCTGTACAATTAGTTTCTGTAGCTTTGTCCTTTTATTTTGAACATTTTTCGTTTTCCTGTTAATTTGGTGTGGACTGATTTTTAGTTGTTAATGAAATCTTTCTTCTATTAAAATAAAAAATACTAAACAAAAGGATTCTCATTTTGGGATTTTAAGTCTCGATCCGTGAGGTTTGATTAGTCTATCTCGTCTGTTGGAAATATGACCAAACTTGCCGTATCAAAAGAAGGAATAAAGGGCCAGAAACTGGAGCAAAAGAATAAAAGAATTTATAAAAAATCCGACCTGCCGGATTCGAACCAGCGACCTAAGGATTTCAGCATCCATCTACAGTCCTCCGCTCTACCAACTGAGCTAAGGTCGGTTGATGTTCAGTTGTCTAATTAATAGAATTTGACTTGAAGATTGTCTGTTAAACGCCTACACAAGAAAAAACACCTACACAACATTGTCACTGTTGTGCCAACTTGGACATCCGCCGATTGCTCCTCTGATACTTGCGACATGTAATTGTTACTCGGAAATACAAACTTTCTGATTCATCACTTTCCAACCTACAGAACTAATTATGAATTATCATTTTCCTAACTGAAATATTTACTAAATTATAGTTTCTGGAATGAAGTAAACACAGTGATGAGATAACAACCTGAATCTAGCTTACTATAACCTCTCAAGGTTTGCTTTAAACATTGCACAATCTAATTTACTATAACCCCTCAAGGATTAGTTTTAAGTATTGCTTGCGTGCAATGTGTAGCAGTGAGACCTGTCTAAAAAACACAGATAATATATCGAATAAGAACAACACCCTACTGCAAAAATGGAAGACAAATCCAATGAAAGGCAATCAATATCCAGAAACATTTGATGTCTTGTTCAACCAAACATCGATTATAACAAGCTCGGTTTTCTAGTAAAAGTAGTCAACCTCACAAATATTTATATATCTACACAAATTTAGGAGTTCATAATTTAGAGAATTAAGCCCTTTGGAGAAGGGGGCTTCTTGTTACTTGTATCAGCTTTTGGAGAATCAGAGCCGTCGAGTTGAGCATAACCTTCTGATACATTTCTTCCATGTTCTTCTTCAACCACTTTTTCCAACGTTTTCTGCCCAACTTCTCCAGCAGCCTTTGTGACCCTACTGAAAGCACCAGTAACCCATGATGCACCAGTCAACACATATCTGTTCTTCATTATGGCAGATCCAGCAGTACTAACAGTCTGCTCAGCAGCTGCAAGAGCTGATTTCGTCTTATCCGTAACCTGAAACTTCTGGTCTATTTCCTTTACTTTTTCATTGACAATTGCTGCTCCAGTGGTGATTTTCTCACTCAATCCAATCTTTTGGTCCAAAGATGCTACTTTGGCTGTGGCAGTGGATATGAGCTGGTGCTTCTCATCAAGCGCCTTTGCTCTGCTAACAGCATCCTTGCCCAAGATAAAACCCTTAGCTAGCATGCTGCTTACAACATCTTCTGCTTTTTGGACAGCAGATGCTTCGCCACCTGCAGTGCTGTTTACTGATGCCTGAAAAAATAGAACAGTGTGGTCGGTAATGTATCTCTGGGATAGATAGGGATTATAAAATTAGAAGATGCTAAGGCCTTGTTTGTTTATGTTTTCAAATTCCATTTTCAATATTCTGAATCACAAAATTCTAAAAATCCATAACACAAACCATTTTCATTTAAATTCTACTTAACTTTTCAATTCCCCATATAACTACCTATCACTCACTATATCAATCATTTCACACATTTATCAATCAACATCATTTCCTCCAATCATTACTTTTTTATTCAATCTTCCACTTTTACTATATATTAATAATAAATTTCAAATTTCAAATTTCAAATTTCAAAATATATTAATATTAAATTAACTTTATATATCTATTTATCTTATTTTATTATTTATTTATTCATATAATCATTACACAAATAACTAACTCAATTATTTAACTCATATTTTACAAATCTCAACCACTATTTAAAAACATAAACAAACACAACACACATCACATCAATTCTCACACGAATCCATGTAGTACGCATTTCCCGAGAAATTTTCAGAATTTCATCTCAAAAACATAAACAAACAGAGCCTAAGGCCTTGTTTGTTTATGTTTTCAAATTCCATTTTCAATATTCTGAATCACAAAATTCTAAAAATCCATAACACAAACCATTTTCATTTAAATTCTACTTAACTTTTTCAATTCCCCATATAACTACCTATCACTCACTATATCAATCATTTCACACATTTATTAATCAACATCATTTCCTCCAATCATTACTTTTCTATTCAATCTTCCACTTTTACTATATATTAATAATAAATTTCAAATTTCAAATTTCAAAATATATTAATATTAAATTAACTTTATATATCTATCTATCTTATTCTATTATTTATTTATTCACATAATCATTACACAAATAACTAACTCAATTATTTAACTCATATTTTACAAATCTCAACCACTATTTAAAAACATAAACAAACACAACACACATCACATCAATTCTCACACGAATCCATGTAGTACGCATTCCCCGAAAAATTTTCAGAATTTCATCTCAAAAACATAAACAAACAGAGCCTAAAAGTTTCATACAGCATATGATGCGGATGCTGCAGATGGCAGCACATAATCCGGTTCAAGTGCAATTGTAACTGACTGGTCAAGTATTGTAGCTCCCTGCAAAGACCAAAGGGCTAATACTTAGAAAAAGGCAACCATAAATGGTGAGAAAATAACAAAATCTCCTTCTACTATAAATCGGACTTTCTTTTATTTTTTATTCACTTTTGTGTAAGATAAGTGCAGTAGCAAAACGAAACGAAGATAAACAACAGAACCCCACAACAATTAGGAATTGGGGAAAAAATGACAATAAGCTAACGAGAAATCTAAGACATTAAAGCCCTATTTGCAAAAACTTATGCTTTTAAAGAAGTGCTAAATTTTAGAAACAGTTGTAAAAGTAGCTGAAAAGTTAAAGTTGGGTTTGTTTGCAAAACTTGGCAAAAAGCAGAAAAAATAGAAGAAGCAAGAAGTACCTCATGACATGCTTTTAGTTTCTGCTTATTTTCAACTTTTTTCCAGAGAAGCAGAACCAGAAGCAGTAAAATCAAACAGCAAAAAAGAGCTTTAATCCAGCAGAAAGCTCAAAAGTGCTTTTTTTTTTTTTTTCCAGTTTTTGCAAACCGGCCTTAAAAGTTCTATTTAGTAGCAGCAATCATTATGTGGCTCTGACAACACCTCTGGCAGTTGATTAAATTAGGTCACCAATGAAATCATGGCCAGAAACTAAGAGAGGAAACACTTCCCCAGAGTTAGCGTACATATCATAGTCATAGATATCAAAACGTATCTCATTTTCAAAGATTAAACTACGTTTGCTTAGAGAACCTACATCACTATGTTAGCAGTAGTGCAATACTATTTCCTATGAAGTTACCAATGGTGCATACTACTTCTTGAATTTTCGTTGTACATATCATGTCTGTGCCGGTGATTCAACACTACCGAGTAACAGATATACAAATAAGGGAATTGAGAAGGATACCGAAAGTAGAACAGCAGTCTCTGCACCCTGAGGATCCTTGAACGTGACAAATGCAGTTTGAGAGCGCTCATTCTCACTAGAAATCAAAATAGAAATGAAATGAAGCGAAGACACGTATAAATTTCACAGGATCAAGAATGCACTACTGGAACCACACATCAAAGCAAAAACAACATGAGAGACTTATGAATCGAACCTCTTCAGTTCAACATATTCAATCACCCCAGAGAAAGAAAAGAACTCCACAATGTCTTGCTCAGTTGCACCTAGTGACATATTGCTCACTTTCACTGTTCTTATCTGCCATATCAAGTAACCGAATAAGAAAGAGAGAGCGATTGTGTATGTATGTGTGTGGTGTTGGTTGGGGGAGTGGGGGTGTTTGCCAGAATGCTGAAAATATACAATTTCAAGTCCAAGCCCCAAGTTAAATTCCGATAAGCGATCTCTAATCAACAAAATGATTGATTATCAAGTCCATCCCCAGACAGTTTCGGGAGGAAAGGCAACACCGAATATTAGGAACAACTGCTACCTCTAAAACAGAGGTAATATTCTTAATGGCCCCATAGTAAATAGCAGACAAGCATCCACTTATTCGAATGAAATGTTTTGTGAATATAATTGCCCGACTACAATCTACAATGGACCAAGTACTGTATCAAGCAATGAATTTCCATTACACATCAATTTGTCTCAGACGGAACATCATTTGTAGAAACACATCCTCGTACAGTCGCGGTTTTTAAGTATAACGGTCAAGTTCCGTGCTACTTTTGCTGTCAACAACTATCCCCCCCCCCCCCCCAAAAAAAAAAAGAAGGAGAAAATGGTCTAGATCTTGAGCAGCCAGTTACAAAAACTCACTCATCTCATGTATTGAGTCTACTGAAGTTAAAAAATTATATATTCTGGCAATACAATAAAGGTCAGTTCCACCCGAATCTTAAAATGCTGCATAGGAACTACAGAGGAAGAAAATAAAAAAGATGTACTTGTCATCTTTTTTATTTTTTTGATAAACATACACTTGTCGTCTGGATCCGTTTCAGTAACACCGATTAAAACCACATCAGTTAAAACAAACAGTAACAAAAATCTAATAAACGAATCTTGGTTAAACAGCAATCACAGGATAAATGAAACCAATTGTTAGCTCAACAAGACGATCCGATAAATTCATTTCACAGAAAATTGAAAAGCAAAAAAAACTGAACAAAACGGCATGCAGGCAATAAATATATATAGATACTTACCGACATTTCCGCGGAGTCTAATTGATAACTGGAGAAAAATCAAAGCGATCTGAATTCAATGATGAAAATAATCTGAGAGAGAGATGGATAGAGGGCGGTTCGAGATTCAGATATTTTTCAGTTTTTCTTCGGAAGAAGGCAAAGGCTTTTATAATATAAAAAAAATCAGGGTTTTATTATTCTCGAAATATTGATACGACTTCGCCTAAAAGTTGCCTTTTTGCCTGTGAATTTTTTGGATAGTAAAAAGACACAGCAGAGAATCCGCTTTATAGAGGCGCCGACACGTTGCTTCCTCGTGTGTGCGACATTTGATTCATATTCATACATTACATTACACACTCGATAGTGACTGTAAATTAAAGCACGCAAACATGAATCTTAATTACTGGCCAATCACATTTGGTTAATCCGCATTCGTGTCTCTCGCTTTTAAATGCATGTGTTCGAATTCCTACCCCTATGTGAAGAGCTCACATTAGTATTTCAACACGAAATTAATCGACAATAATTCATTTACTAGTGAACAACAAAACGAATGAAATTCAATAATCTAATGTCAAAACTTCGATTAATATTTGACACCACAAAATTAATGATCTAATGTCAAAACTCCGATCAATATTTAACACCACGAAATTAATCCATACAAGTTAATGTCAACACTTTTTAAAATGTATTTAATAAGTTTAAATCTCATATAAATTAGTCAAGAAACAGTAAAAAGTAAATTAAAGAGTTCGGTAACAATAATTCATCTATTAATACTTTTAACACTTTTCTTACTTCCAATAGATTTTTATATATATATATATATATATGTATAATATAATTATATATATATATAATTCAAGAGGAAATGGATACTCTATATATTTAATTCGACAAATTTGGGTTGATAGGAAATGGATACTCTATATATTTAATTCGACAAATTTGGGTTGATAATTATCTATACTATTATATAAAGTGGGAGAGACTTAGAGTAACTATTTTGGGCTGTCAAATTTTGGTGGAACTTTCATCCACTCAAAATTTGACAAGTGTTCCAAAATAACTTCCATTTCTTCTTTAAATTTTATTCTCTATCCTATTTTCTTTCACATTATTTTTATATATCACATTTATTTTCCTACTATCTTCTTTATGTCTTATTCATTAGATTTTGGTTTAAAAAAAAAAAATTATCATCTTGACTTTAACTAAAAGAAATTTTTTATTTTTTTTTTATTTTGCACACGCAATGAGTGTGCGATGTTTATTAGTAATTTTGAGCAATAAAAATTCTATTTAATTTCATAGAGGAGGGGAAGCCACAACTTGACAGTCTGGATATGAAATCAGGGTGTCTCACATAAAGTGAGAGATGGATACCGCTAGACAAACAGATTTGGGGTAGATTTATATTTTTTTTTAAAGAAGGGAATATAGAGATATTTTTTTTTGATAAGTTTTTTTTTTTTTTTGGATAAGTAGGGAATATAGAGATATAGCACTTTTTAAAATGAAGAGAACATATTGAAGAATTATCTTCAACCCATTACACGAAATAGGAAAGTGGGGTGGGGGCACGGCACAACCAATGAACGAACTCATGGCAGCTGCAAAAGTTCCTCCACTTTCCAATTTCCCAACTGTCAATAACGACCGATACTTTGCAAACCACCCCACCATCAAACTCATCGACCAATGCTCAACCCCGCAGCATCTCAACCAAATTCACGCCCAAATGTTACGTTCCGGCTTATTTTTTGATCCATTCTCCGCCAGCAAACTCATTCAATCCTCTGCTCTCTCTCAATTCTCCACTCTACACTACGCCCAGAAGGTGTTCGATCAAATTCACCAACCAAATCTCTACTCTTGGAACACTCTCATTCGTGCCTATGCTTCCACCTCCCAACCCATTCACAGCCTTGCTATGTTTATTCGTTTACTTCATGAATGTGATGAAATGCCCAACAAATTTACTTACCCTTTTCTTATCAAAGCCTCTGCGAAGCTTGCGGATTTACGGCTTGGAAAGGGGATTCATGGCATGGTGGTTAAGGCGGGTTTTAGTTCCGATTTGTTTGTTGCAAATAGTTTGATTCACTTTTATGCAGAATGCAAGTGTTTGGATGTTGCGTGCCGGGTTTTTTCAAGTATGCCTGAGAGGGACGTTGTTTCGTGGAACTCGATGATCAATGGTCTTGCTCAAAATGATTGTGTTGACGAGGCATTGGAGTTTTTCCACAGAATGGAGGCGGAAAATATGACTCCGAATGACGTTACAATTGTGGGTGTTTTGACGGCTTGCGGGAAGAAGCTGGATTTGAAGTTTGGGAGATGGGTTCATTCTTATATAGAGAAGAATGGGATTACGATGAGCCTGATTTTGAGTAATGCAATTCTTGACATGTACACCAAGTGCGGAAGTATGGAAGATGCTAGGCTATTTTTTGATGCGATGATTGAGAAGGATATCATTTCATGGACGACTATGCTAGCCGGATACGCGAGGTTGGGGAATTTTAATGCAGCAAGAGATCTTTTTGACTCGCTTCCTAGTAAAGATATTGCAGCATGGAATGCACTCATCTCAGCTTACGAACAAAGTGGTAATCCTCGGGAGGCAATAGCTGTTTTCAATGAGCTGCAGCTCAGCAAAGCTGCTAAACCCGATGAGGTCACACTTGTAAGTACCTTGTCAGCATGTTCTCAAATGGGGGCAATAGATTTGGGTGGGTGGATCCATGTGTACATAGAGAAGGAGGGTGTGAGGTTAAATTGTCACCTTGTTTCTGCACTAATTGATATGTACTCCAAGTGTGGGGATCTAAATAAGGCGCTCGTAGTGTTTCGTTCAGTTGATAAGAGGGATGTGTATGTATGGAGTGCAATGATTGCTGGATTGGGCATGCATGGGTGTGGCAGAGATGCTATAGATTTGTTCATGAAGATGCAGGAAGCTAAGGTGAGGCCAACTTCTGTTACTTTTACCAATTTATTGTCGGCCTGCAGTCACTCGGGGCTAGTTGAGGAAGGTAGAGAGTTTTTTCATCAAATGGGAAAAGTTTACAAGATTATGCCCAGTGTGGAGCACTATGCGTGCATGGTTGATATTCTTGGCCGAGCGGGTTTATTGGACGATGCCATGGAGTTGATACAAAATATGCCGATGACTCCTGGTGCTTCGGTTTGGGGAGCTGTACTAGGGTCCTGCAAACTTCATAGAAATGTTGATTTAGCTGAACATGCTTGTAACAAATTACTTGAGATAGAACCTCAAAATCATGGAGCATATATACTTTTGTCTAATGTCTACGCTAATTCAGGGAAATGGGATAAGGTTTCGGAGTTGAGGAAGGTTATGAGAGATGTCGGGTTGAAGAAAGAGCCGGGTTGTAGCTCAGTTGAGGTTAATGGTATTGTTCACGAGTTTCTAGTTGGAGACAATACACATCCTTTGTCCAGGAAAATATACTTAAAGTTGGATGAGATGGCAGGTAGACTGAAATCTGTGGGTTATGTGGCTAACAAGTCACAGCTATTGCAAATGGTGGAAGAAGAAGAAATGCAGGAAAAGGCATTATATCTTCATAGTGAGAGGTTAGCTCTTGCCTTTGGACTTATTACTCTTGGCCCATCTCAACCAATTCGGATTGTGAAGAATCTTCGCGTTTGTGAAGACTGTCACTCCGTGGCTAAGCTCGTATCTAAGCTTTATGATAGGGAGATAGTGTTGAGAGATCGGTATCGGTTTCATCATTTCAATGAAGGACGTTGCTCTTGTATGGACTATTGGTGACAATAATCATTGTAAAACTATTTTTCTTTTATAAGATTCAAAATACTGCAGCTTGGTTCATACATATTTGCATGAAATATTAAGGCCGGCCTCTATATATGAGTTTCAAAGGAGGACAAATGTTGACAGAAGCACAGAAGCTTCTCGCTGCAACTGATCATCCATTATTAGGCAGAGAACTCTGCAAGCCAGCCCCTCAGAATACCCACCTGAGAAAAGCAAAACTTCAACATTTCATATCTTTTTAATACATTAACTATATCCATCAAAGAAAAATATATAACAAGTGCAAATTCCTACAATTCAAGTGAAATCTTAGTAAAAGGTCACTCTGCTAACTCTCAAGGAGCACATGTAGAACAACTTCCCAAACTATAGCGATCATTTTCAAAAGGCATAAACACTGACATATCCAGCTTCATTTTGAAAAAGGTAACAAAACAGAAATTTGCCACAGAAGGCCTGCCTCTCAGGAAATTAGCATTTAGAAACACCTTAATGGTAAGCATACGACTAGAGGTAAAACGGCCCACTATTTATATGAAAATTGGGACAAGAATTATACCTCAAGACAGTTGAGTCAGTAATCACAACATGGAGTTAACCACTCTTAGAAGCCGATGCAAGGAGCCCCATCTGTTCAGTAAGCGTGTTCAAATTCTTCATTTTATTCCATTCACCTTCTCGGTCCGTCGGCTGATCCTTGCCAATACCATGTTCAAAATTGACAGTACTTATCTCATCTGTATCCCCTGTTAGAGGACTGTCAGAGAGAAATTGTTCCCAGAAAACATCATTTATGCCTGGCAGCTTATGCATATCATCTAGCAAGATATCACCATCGTCATCTGCCAAAAGTTCATCTGATGCAACAGGCATAGGGGCATCAACAAATCCAGGAATTGTGTCCATATACTCCATATCTACAGTTTCAGCCCCTGTAAATGGCCCGTCAGGAAGGTCAACATTCTTTTGTGGAGTGACTCCTTGTACCTGAACAAAATCTGGTAATGTCGTGTTTGCTTGTGGAAACAGAGTATCGTGAGCAGTCTCATGTGGCACACTGGTAGAAGATTGGATCTCAGCTCGGGCAGCTGTAGTGGGTAAGACCTCTGAGAGAGTAACTCCAGATAGTCTATTGGAAGAACTACCACTATCTGATACATCAGAGGGAGGAGGCACATTATCGATCAAGTAACTGCTCATGTTGCTTGATTTCGAATCAAGCCTACTGGATGTGTTCATCTTCAGGATCTGTCTTAGCATTGACTTTGCTGCTTCATTCATCAGAGGCTGGTATTTGACAATCTGTCCATCAGGCGATGCAATGCTATACTTGCGAGCTAGTTCCTCTTCGTTCTGATTGGGGAGTCTCCTTTTCTTATTCCCACCAGAAATCTGTCTGTTGCTGTCATTCGGCTGATGTACCAGCTGTGCTACAAAGCCAGGGCTCTGGACAGCTTTTGCTAGGAATGACATCATTTGTTGCTGGCGCTGCTCCATTACATGAACACGCTGTCCAACTGTTTGCAACTGATGATCAGTTGATTGTTGTTGCTGCCTCAACCTGACAAGCTCCTGCATAAGAATATTCTTATCTCTCTTCAGCCTTTCAACCTCTTCGTCTATCCCAAACTTTCCAACTTCAATACAAGACCCCACAGGTCGACTCTGAACTTGGGTGGGGGGTTGTTGGGCTTGTGCATGGGAGGGTTTACGCCTGTTTATGCTCTTCAGTAAATGTTTGTGACCTCTGAGAAACCCCTCATTTGCAAATTCCCAACGGTCTGGGTCAACTTTCCTGAAGCCCTGGCTCACAAAAGAGGAAAGCAAACTATAAAAGAATTACTGAGGCTCGACATACACATAAATAACAAGATGATGGACCAGATCAGAGGAATCTTTTTAAACTTAATCCTATTGCACAATAACTCTGTGATCCGTGAAGAGATAAATATCAAAGCAATCAATTACATGAAGTTGCTCCAATTCACAATGATTGTACGAGGTGATTACGAGAACGCCGTTTTTACATCAGAAAATAAATAATGGAGCTTCATATCCTTTTGTAAGAATCCAATGACTAGAAATCCAAGTACAAGTATCTCAGATAATCTTTACCCAACATGTAAATTAACTAAACTAAACCGTGCAATGGGAGAAATAGAACCTTGAATTACAAAAGCAACTCTTCCCAGCACAACTATATTCTTTTATCAAGCTGGATAACACAGATAACCAAACAAGTTCCAATCTTGCAGTTAACCAAGCAAATGAAATAAATTGAAAGCGAAACGTAGAGTTATAGGGATAGGAAAAGAAAGAAGAAGATAAGACAAACATAAGTGTTGAGCTGGCGAACGAAGCTGGAGAAATTGTTGTGCTTGAAAAACTTAGGCAAAAGGTGTGTGGTGAATTCAGGGACGTTCCAGACGACGAAGCTATTGTTGCTCTTGCTCCACGATACCACCGCATCGGTCGCCGGATCATCCACCATATCGTAGGTCTTGCTCAGAAAAGGCGGTGGCGATGTGGCCGCCGCCGCCGATGAAACACTTCCGCTGCCGCCTGCTGCTTCCATGGCTAGTGAACAATTCAAATGCACTATTTATAGGAAAAACAGAGAGAGATTGTGTGACTGAAAGAGGAAAACACCACAAGTGTGTGTGTGTGTGTTTTTTTTGTTAAGAGTGAAGATGAAGGTGTCCCCTTTTAGTGGGAGTGGGGAGAGTGGAAGAAGTATAAAGCGGTGGAAAATGAAAATGGAAAGCGAGAAGGCTCCATAACTCACTGTTCATCTGCGCCAGCAAAGCTTCCTAAATATTCGGACCCCTCCCTCAGTTTTCACTTTTCTCCGATTCAGGCCTTCTACTTTTGCTCTTTTGCATTTTGAACCCAAACAGTACTATGCAATGCAACGTGGCAGCAAACTGATCGTGCCTTTGATTATCATTTATCCTAAATATGATCCAATGGCGCCAATTGAAGTAGCAGAAGTAAGAAGAAGAGTAGCATTATTATTTCCTGCCTAGTTATTGCTCAAAGCCTCAAACTTTATTTGTATTTCCTTCTTCTTCTTCTTCTTGAGAGAGAGAGAGAGAGAGAGAGAGAGATTAAAAGGGATTAAAAGAGAGAGAGGATGCCGCTGCTGCTACTAATGCCGCCAGCTGACAGTTTGTGTTTTTCTTCCTCCAGGACCAGGTTATGCTTCTTTAGAAAATTTAATTTCAATTTGGGGCGTCGCCAACGGGTTGCGAGAGAATGTAAAGCCAGTTTCATAACAACTCCTGATTCTTTCGAGGTTGGGAGGCTCATTGGCAGCTACGGATTCATGAATGTTACTAGGTTTTCTACTTTCCTTCTTCTACTTTCTATACTCTCAGTATCTTTTGTTTTGGCTAAGAACATTAAGCAATTTTTGTTTAATATTTTTAGTGATATGATTAAAATACATGGAAACTGTTAATGAAAATGTATCACAACTACATTTGCACAACGTTTCCTTTGAAACCAAAAATAATGAATTTTTTTGGCATTTCCCTCACTTTAATTCGAGGCTCAAACGTAGCTTTGATGTGAAGCTTGATTGATATTTGCTGGTTAAGCAGTTACTCGGGGTCGCAATCGGGGATAGACATTGATTATTTGCCAGCAGATGTTGGGAGATTGAGGGCTCAAGATGTTGGAGAAGGAAGTGTCAAGATCAGGTGTGTTGCCGTCCTTTTTTTATTTGTTTTCATTTCTCCTAATGTATATAGAATGTGGACTCAAGATGGATTCTTTAGTATGTTTATGAATTAAAGTAGTGAAGGTCATGAGTGCTGCCTAAGTAGTTCTCCTTATTGAGTTGATAGTGGGCATCCTGCTTGCTTCTTATATTTTGTGTGGCAGCTATTTTGCAGACTTTATGAAGGAAGAATAACTCAAGGTCCACTTAGAGGAACCCCTGTTATTTTTAAGGTGACTTTTCATTTCATTGGTTCTTTAATATATTTGTTATTTTCTGGATGACTTAGTAAGAGTATTCATACTTCCATGTTTTCACATGGTAGATGGTCCACATTTTTATATGTCTACAAATCTTTAATATCGCCAGCATTTTATCCTTGATGACGAATATTTCTCGAAATGTTGTGATATTGGCATGGAGATTCACGGTCACAGTAAGTTGTTCATCAGCTTGTATTTGTTTCTCTGACCCATTAGTTGAACCAACAATGTCATGAAGGTGTATCCTGGGCAACAAGTTGGTGGCGTCGAAGCTGACATGATGGCTGCAAACGAGCTGAGTGCCCATGCTTCCCTTCAAGTAGTGTGAAGTTCTTCGTTTCCAATCATTCCAGCTTCACCCTGTTAAATTCTTTACAATGGAGGAATCTTGCTTATAGTATGAAATCTGCATGCTTTGCAGAACAATTCAAAAGCCATAGCCTGCAAGAATATTCAGGTACTTCTTGGAGGATTTGAGACAAAAACTGGTGAGCAGGTATGTATTATCAATGCTCAATTGTATGCAAAAATCTTTACTCACTTATCGTTGGACATTTATACATAATCTGTTGTCTGCAGTGGCTTGCTTTCGAGAAGCATGGAAAGTACACTGCTGCTGACTATGCAAAAGTCACAAGTGAAAAGATGTCAAAAGATCGTGATCTTGGAGAACAGAAACTTTGGAATCCTTTTGAAAAAGATGAAACTATTAAGAGGAGAAGGTATTTCATCACTAAACTGCTTCAGGATACTTTCAGAGGCCTGGCGTACATGCACGACCGAGACAGGTTGCACCAAAGTCTTGGACCTGCTTCTGTTGTTCTCAAGTATGCCTCTTGAAGTTTCAATTACACAACATATATTTTTGCTTCACTGAATTGCTATGTTTACCTATTTGAACATTGTGGAAATTTCTGTTTTGCAAATGGAAGTACAATAGTCGAAAAAGATGCTGCTTATTTGGTTCCTAGGCTTCGAGATCTTGCCTTTTCAGTTGATATAAGGTATGTCTCATAGTATGATCTAATTTCAGATTTCAAGTATTCAAGTGACCTGAGCAAAAGCCTGCAGATTGCGCTCCAGTAAATTTATTTAAAAGATCTTTTTACATACAATATATATGTTGCCCTATGACTATGGGATTTTTTTGGGTTATGAAGAGAAAAACCCCATATCCAGAACGAAAATGCCCACTAGAAGTGATATAGTCCTTACATGATTCATGGGAGCTCTGATGATGACTGTTATCAGTACAAGATCTCGCATGTCTATCGAATTTTGATTGGTCAGGGCACAATTTGCTTGTCTAGTTGTTATAATTCATTGGCACTGAGAAAACCTCATATCAATGGGAATAGGTGAATGATCTATTTTATAAGTTAGGCCTAAGGACCCACATGTAACACTTGGAAAACATTTTTGGGCCACTTAATACAAGCCAACTAGGTTGTACTAGTGGACTTTGAGATTATCTCACGTCTAAATGAGCCCCCACCAAGTTACCACAGAATTGTGTAAGGTAGCAGCTACTCAATAATTGTCCTTGATCATATTCCCATGACTTAGGTCTTTTCTTCTAATATGAAGAACTTTATGGCATTCGAGGTACTCCGAGATAGAGGGAGATTCAAGGACTCTTTCTGAAGGACTCTGGAGAAGAGCTAGATCTGCTGGTG
The DNA here is from genome assembly GCA_019426215.1 of Buddleja alternifolia. Classification (NCBI taxonomy): domain Eukaryota; kingdom Viridiplantae; phylum Streptophyta; class Magnoliopsida; order Lamiales; family Scrophulariaceae; genus Buddleja; species Buddleja alternifolia. Next base: position 45,479,578 of record CM033395.1, read on the forward strand.
CTTTCACTCCTATGGATAAACGAGCCTTTGGAATTGCAGATGACATGTATATAGCATTAAACTTGTTTTGTTCTTCAATTATATGTTTGTTTGTCTGCCATTAATCTTTATGTTCATTTATCTTTGGCTACTATCAGATATGAAGCTGGTCTCCTTTTTGCATTTATAGCTTTCATTCCATTTTGTGAGGCTGGAGTAATGGACAGTCTCTCATTGAGAGTGAGTCATATGTCTCTAAATAAGTATTGATTTGTAATATTTGCTAGATCGTGCTTTGAATAGGCCTTAACTGGGGTTGGTACTGTAAGAAGTCTAATAATTCATTTATTGAATTCACAGAGGCTTCTCGAGAATACTTTCCAACTCGATGTCCAAGCTATGAGAGAGTAAGTTCCGTTTTTCCCCTTATTTGGATTGGAAATTTGCATACAGGGCATATGCGAACTCATAAATGTCCACAAAAGAATTTTCGAACATTACACCTCTCCTCTTCAAAATTGATTATTGGAATGTGATTTTTTAGTCAGATTGCAAGTTCTCTATAGTTTGCTTTAAGTTGTCAAAGGTCATATCCTTGCATTTTGGACAGATATTGTTCGGCTGATGACCGTCTGCTGGAAGCTGTTAAATTTCTGGATCTTGGTAATGGTGCTGGTTGGGAGTTGCTTCAGGTTTAGTTCCTTTTATGATAGCTATCTTCTATATAAGTGCTAACTCTACTCGAATAAGTGAAGTGTATCATCTGTGGTAATACTAGACATGAATGCTTTATAAGTCAAAGTTGTTTATTACAATTATTATAAATATGCACGTTCAATTAGGCTCGTTAGATAGTGAACCTACCAATTCACCCTGTAAAGCTGCTATACCTGAATCTCAGTTCAAATGTGGAAAGACTCTCTCCCAAAGTTTAGGGAGAAAGCAACTTTTGCATATATACTTTTCCATATGTGCCTCCTCCAATATTAACTAAAATCTGCTGTACGAGAAATGAAGATGGTTTTTCTATTTTGCTGATATTTGGCTGTCCCTCTATTTCTGGTTTTTCTTCAGGCCATGCTAAACCGCGATTTTCGGCAGAGGCCAATTGCAGAGGCTGTACTAAACCATAGATTTATGGCTGGTGCTTTCCTTTGACTTTAAGATGATGTGAATATTTTTTTCCTTGCGGTCGAATGTAGTAGCCGCAACATTGCTCTCGAAACGAAAATCCTGGAAATGCAAGCTTCTATATAGACATTGTTATGAAGTAGCTTCCCAGCTTGCAAGGTTCTCTGTATTGTTATAGATTTCTGTTTCCTAGTTTGAAAAGTTGAACCCTCCAGTTTTGTAATTACTATGATACTTGTGTTAACCCCACTTCCCATCTTGTGGTTGAATTTGATGAAGGAAAGCTAAACTAAAATGTGTATTTCTTTCTTCTCATGTCTTTGCTAAATAAAGTATCTTATTTTTAGCCAAATAATGTTTTAATTTTGAATTTTGTTGTTGCAACTGAAGTTGAACATTTTTTTCCCCACAGCTTGCATTGTTTATAAGCCCACAATTATTTTAAGAAAGTTGTTATTTAAAGTAAAAAAAAGATGAAAAAGGCACATCAAAAATAAAAACCTTGAATTAATTGCATAAGAGATGTAATTATTCATCCTGAAGGGACTTCCTAATAACATGAGAAGTGTAATTTTATAGTTAAAACTTAATCATTGATTGTAAAATGTGAAATAATGTGATTTATTCACAATGAAGAGTCTCTTAAAAGAAGTTAAAATGAATATAGCAAGTTGTATCTATGCTAAAATCCTCAACCATGTATTTTGTTGAAAAAAAGGGAAAATAAAAAGAACATGTTATGTTATAATAATTAAGTTGACTTGATGAGCAGTCAAGAGAGACAGCGGGCCTACTTTTGCCATAATTACTCGCCTCACTCAAATTCTCTACAATTCGAACTAAAGTCGCTGAAACTAAAAGCGCGACACGACCGAAGAAGAAGAAGGAAGACAAGGGATGCACGAAACTCAACTCAACTCAACTCAAAAGGTGATCGATCGATAATCGATTCCCATTCTAATTCTATCATATATATATATATATATTCTCAATTCAATTTTAATTCCACCCAGCGAAAGAAAAGGGAAAGAATCGTCCTTTTCACTTAATTTAATGTCATTTATTCCATTTGTGCGATGATGCGGCGGCGGCTTATATTAAAGGTTACAACTTTCTCCCCTGATGAATTCTTTCTTTCTTTTGGTTTCCAAATCCATCTGGGTTTCTCTGATTTGATTTACAATTTGTTTATTAGCTGAAGATCTTTGGTTGGTTTTGATCATGCTACTTTCTTTATTTCTCCTTAAATCCTTGTGTTGTTATTGGTATTCGGAAATTGAAAACCATCATCACTATTTCTGTTTTATTTCTGGTAATACTTTTTGCTAATTTGCTGCTAATTACGAAAAATTGAATCTTCAGTAGTTGTGGGCTTATTATCTTGATGAATCAAATCAATCTCTATTTTCCTGCTTGATGCTTGTTATCATATAATTTTGTATGTCATATTGGATTCAATTGAGCTTCATACACATTCTATTGTGAAGATCTAATTCGGATTCATTGCCTGTTCAAAGCCCCTTTGGCATTTTAGAATTTGTAGCTTAGCTTCAGAAAAGTGCTTCTGTGTTATAGGTCTATAGTATCTTATAAATGCACCATACTCGGAAAGATCAGTGTTTGCAATGCAATGTTGGCAATCAAAGTGTATTTCCACACCCATTTTATAGGCTTGCCCATTGGCATTTGGTTATATTTGTTAAAGTACGACTGCATAATTAATGAGACTCAATTTCTCGCATCTTTTCTGTTAGTGTTTGGAATTCTGGGTAAAGAGTTAATGAAAAGTACTAATCTTTAGTAGGATTACCAAGACTGCATGGCTGGTGTGGCTAAGGTTGCATAAATGGATGAAGTTATCGGCTCACAGATTTTCCAGATATATCAAATATTTGCTGGGGATTGATTCTGCATTCTTCAATGGAAAATCGCAAAGTGTCTTGCCGTCCAATTATAGCTTATAGGCCCATTCGACCATCTGACTTGGCTGTTGTTGAGAAACTTCACAGCGATCTATTTCCCATAAGGTCAGAATGATCTTCTCTTCTTGTCACTAAAGAATGGTTAAGATGATTGCTTAATTTTCCTGAGAAGCATCTTATGATCCTTTAGGTATGAATTTGAGTTCTTTCTCAATGTTGTCAATGGCTGTGACATTGTCTCCTGGGGAGCTGTTGATCGCAGTCGCCCCAATTCACAGAGTGATGAACTTATTGGATTTGTTACTGCGAGAATTGTTTCAGCAAGAGAAAGTGAGGTGAGAATTGATGGACTCTGTAGTCAGTAGCTGTTTAGATGCGGGCGCTACAATGAAAATATTGATTTCCAGAAGTATTGCTGCTTATGAGGAAACATTTCTCTTCGAAGAATTTACATTTAAAGAAACTAAATCTCTATTGTTGATTGTACTTATACGTCGTTCTTCTTAAATTAAACCACCATTTCGTGCAGATAGAAGATTTGCTGAGCTTTGAGTCGTCAAGAACAGACCAGAAATTAGTATACATCTTAACACTGGGAGTTGTAGACTCGTACAGGAATCTGGGAATAGGCAAGTCGTGGTTTTCTGTTGTTTTTGTAATATATAAATTTCTTGAACAGTTGTTAAAAGAGTTGTTGTCTTGGATTTTCAGCCAGTTCACTAATCCATGAGGTTATAAAGTATGGCTCAAGTATTCCAACATGCCGTGCTGTTTATCTACATGTGATCTCATACAATAAGCCAGCCATATATTTGTACAAGAAAATGACCTTTCAGTGTTTACGGAGGCTGATAAATTTTTATTTTATTAACGGGCAGCATTACGATTCATACCTGTTTGTCTACTATGTGAACGGCGGTCGATCTCCTTGCTCACCCCTGTAAGTGAAAATCCCTCCTCTATATATCACCTTGTAACAGTTACCTTGCAAAGTTATGTTTTTACTTGCTAATAAAGTGTGGGTTGGGTTACATGTTGCAGAGAACTTGCGACACTATTTGTTAGTTATGCAAAGAGTGGAATTAAATGTGTGGCTGCTAAGTTGTGGAGAAATGAAGAGAGGAAGATATCAAAGTGGCCCAAATGTAAAGAATCAGGTTGTCTTCTTCCTACTGTGCAGAACAAGAGAATTGTGACAGCTGAGGGTTCTAGATGTCAATTTGTCTGATATTTTGTTAGTGCATATAGACGAGGAAAACGTGCATCTATTTATGGTTTTAGCAATGTGTTATTGGTGTGTAGGTAGCATGGATCATACAGTTGCTAAGAATATTTGTATTCTAAGAGGGGGTTGTATACATGGTATACGCAATCTTGTTATTTCTAGTAAAAACGCATAAAACGTGTTAATGGAAGATGGTTTCTTACAGCTTTTTAGTGTTTCTACGGTTAGCCATTGCATTATGGCAGTCCAGAGATGAAACAATTATTACAAGAAAAACTTGTCAACCAACATGGGCTGATGATTTGTATATTAATTAATCTTTTCTAACATAATTGTGCTTTGGTAGAATTTACAAAATGGTAGTATTATAATAATTTTTGGGGCATTGTTAGTAGTACTCCAATTTGTCTGGCATTGTTATATATAAATTCGTTGATAGGATAAAAGGGAGTCATTTGCCGAGCGCTGGCAGTTTATGAATTTTAATTAATTAATTAATTAGGTATCTTTCAATTCATTTTTTTGAAGAGAAACAATTGAGTACGTACGTAGGTGAATAGATAGATGTACTAGTATATTAATGGTTGATTGATTATTTCTGTGTACGAGTGTTCATTTTGTCAAAGCTCATTAATGTATGCATTATGGTGCTACAATATTTAGGATATGGAAATTGAACCTGGAGTCTTGGCAAACATAATTCTTAACGAGCATACTTTGTCTTGTTATTAGAAGTGATATTTATATATATACATACATACATGTTCAAGATATACATAGTTGTGTGGTGAGTGTGCAGTAATAATTATAAACAAAGAATTATAAATCATAGAGAGAGAGAGAGATAATTATAACGTTAATAATTTGGAAGCTAAGGGAGAGAGAAAGGCAAAAATGTATGGAATGGTATCCCATGAGATAGAAGTAAATGTAGCAGCAAGTGAAGCCTGGAAACTGTACGGCACCCTTCAACTAGCCAAAATCGTGGGCGAAGGGGGGCTTCCAGATTTGATCACCAAAGTCGACGTTGTTCAAGGAGATGGCGGCGTCGGAACAATCCTCCACCTCTTCTTCACTTCAGGTAATTATATACTAATTAGTCTTCTTCTTCAATACTAAAATAAAATTACTAATTAATCTAGCTACCTCTGTTCCAATGGGAATTAGAAACACAAAATCAGTAGAAGTTTGGCATGCAGTATTAATATCATTTTGGTAACTCTGTCCTTTTTAATTTATATATAAGTGGGTCCAGGGATGATGATCAGTTCTTATAAAGAGAAGTACACGGTGGTGGACGATGAGAAACGGGTGAAGGAAGCGGAGGTTGTGGAGGGCGGGTACTTGGATCTGGGTTTTACCCTATACAGGGTCCGGTTCGAGATAATAGAGAAGGAGGATGAGGAGAATAAGTGCATAACAAAATCAACGATAGAGTATGAGGTGAAAGAAGAGGCTGCTGCTGCTGCTAATGCTTCTTCGCTTGTTTCGATTCAACCCATGGTTGCAATCATGAATCTTGCTGCCCATTACTTGATTCAAAACCACAACAACAACAACAACAATCGTGGATTTTAATTTAGTTATTATTCCACTCCACTCCAGTCATTTACACATATAATTGTTACGTTGGATAATAAATTTATATATACAAGTCCTGAATGATATGATCATGTGATGTATATCTTCCCATGCATGGGCATCTCTTGTACGTAGTACTTGGTGACGGTCACCAAAAGAAGAAAGAAGAAAAAACTCTATAGCTAGTGGTAATTAAATAAAGTAAAATTATTGGATCCTGTTCCTCATTCAGAGATTGCAGTTGAATGCATATTTTCCGTTTCGTCCCAAATCCCAATTATCCTCCTCACCTGCCGGTTGGTGGGGTTTGGTATTTACCAATATTTAGCCGTCGACAATTATATTATTCATTTCATATACATACATATACATATAAAATACATATTCTAAAGCTTTATTGGAAGGTCCTCCAGTCGAGAGTGTCTTTGATTAGGAAAACAAAAGAAAAAATAAAATTAGCTAAAACTACGTAACATGTTTGTATCATGGCTGAGATATGGGATTATGTAAATCTGATTTATTTATTTATTTCAAGTATTGAGAGGAGGGGGTAATGGAAATGGAAAAAGGGAAAAGAAAAACCAAAAGAACTATATGGTCAAAAGGAAATTTAGAAGGGAAAAAAGAAAGAAAAGAAAGATATAGAGTCAATGTCTCTCCATATCACGCTGTGCGTCAAATTTCTCACCCTGGCCGTTATAAAAACCAGCATATATACCCATAATATTCCAAACAAAAACCAACTTGTCCAAACAGATAGAGATACATTTGATGGAAAAATCAGAGGAAAGTGAGGTGAAGAAAGGTCCATGGACCCCTGAAGAAGATGAAAAACTCGTAGATTGCATTCAAAAACATGGGCATCGAAACTGGAAAGAGCTTGCAAACCTTGCTGGCCTCAATAGGTGTGGGAAGAGCTGCCGTCTCCGCTGGAATAATTATCTCCGCCCAGACATCAAGCGAGGATCCTTTTCTGATCAAGAACAAAGCCTCATTATCGACCTTCACTCAAAACTCGGCAACAAGTAACCAACTTCGTTTCCTGTTTTTCTGTGTAAATGTGCATGCAAAACATATTCTTTATTATAAATACATGGTATTCTTAATTTGTTATGCATGGTTGCTCTGCAGGTGGTCAGTGATAGCTAGTTATATGCCAGGAAGAACTGACAATGAAATCAAGAATTTCTGGAATACACATCTCAAGAAAAGGCTTCTTCTTAATGGGATCGATCCTGTTACTCACATGCCAACAACAACAACGGATCATCTCAATTCCTTCCTCCCGTTAATTCTTCTTGGTCGTGCAAATTCTACTACAAGTTCAGGAAATCTCTGGGAAAATGCTCTAAGATTACAAACAGAAGCTGCTCAGGCGGCCAAAATCCTACTCATAGGTAACATCATGCAGTTATTGAACAGTTCTACCAATCCATCGCGTCCTCTCCCAATGGAAGCTTTTAATCCTAATTCACAATCAGCCAACAACAATATCCCTCTGCAATTGGAAGGATTATTCAACAATCCTCAACCGTGCTTAAATAATATTGTTCCTCATCAACCAATCTTCCATGGTGATTATAACTATAACGATGAGATAAGAAACAACGTTTTAACAGGGAATATTGAAGGAAATAACAGTGAGTTCATAAAGGCATCATCATCATCATCATCTTTCATTTACCCTGATTACAGAATGCCTGATTTGGTCTCAGCATCCCCTGAGCGTTTAAGCAGAGATAATCAAACACATTACGGTACCTATCCAACTGATTTTTCCAACCCTTCATCTACTTCAACTACTTTTGAAGCTTTAGGGGATCTCATGGATGATGAAGCAACCAACTACTATTGGAAACAAATCCTTGAGTAAGTAAGTAAATTCATGCACGTATTGTCAAAAGGTGCTTCTCTTCTTTACTTTAATTTATTCCTAACAGAATTTGATAATGTATTGTATTATTTTATTGCAGTCGAGCAACTTTGTCACCATGATCGATCTCGTTACTTAAATAAAGAGTGCTGACAGTTCATATCAACAGATTAAGAGACTGTCAAGGAAAATGTATTGTTTGCTCAACAATCAGTCGTTATTTTTCAGTTTCATCTACTAGTTTGCTGTTGTATAAACCCACCAGCTTTATGTATTAATATCCAAAAGCACAGTTGATATTTGCACCTGTTTTTTCTTAATTTTGTCATAGTACAATCAATATGTAAGAACATTTGTTTTATGAGCAAGGGTAAAAAATATTTATTAATAAATACTTGGACTGTCACATCAAATGCCTATGTTCATTGGTCGTGATCTGGATGAATCTTCCTATAGCTACTAGCTAGTGGAGAATAATTTGCAGGTTTAGATAAGATTTTGGATACTTAGTTCTTTCTGCTTAAGAAGTCAATATTCATAACAATATCTTAATTGTTAGGTGGAGTAAAATCATGTATGGCCAACAGCAAACTCATCTACGTAAGGAAATCTAGTAGTTATACAATATTGATTTAATTATGTTGCTTTTACTATTAACATTGCAAGTAATTTACTTGAGAATATAGAACTTCAACGCGTAATTACTAGATAATTTATTGCTCAAAGTAAACAGCAATTAATCTTCTGCTACAAGGATTTCATAATAATGATCAGTAGGTGATTTATTGACTCTTGAAAACAAACTAACCCACCTACTTTTGCCAATATGTTAATAACCGGGTCAATCTTAAAATCGTACACGCATTAGAATACATACAACATCAGCATTGAAAACTCAGGATACACTCAAATTTATGAACTAACAAGTCAAAAGGATAAAACTAAACAAGACTTGGTAGAATCATTTCCATTGCAGCAGTCAAACTACATATTAGAAAGACAAATAAACTACGTAAAGTGAGGGGGTAAAATTTCAAAGCTTCTAGCAATTAACCTTATGCAAGCATGAAGGAAAAAGAGGTGTCCACATCTTGACTTCTGAAATAAGTAACAAGATTTTGCAAACTGTAAAGACATACAATGAGGTTCCGTTAGGAACTTCCAGTAACTGGATTCTGCACGCAGCTGCTAGATCAAGACGAACCGTATCTAAACTCCTAGCTTGAAAATCTTTGCTTAGCATCTCATCAACCAAGATGAAACCAATTTGCAATGACATTGTTAATCACCACCACATTGGCTCATGAGGTTTATCAAGACTGTCCGAACAATTCAACTCAAATCATCACGATCCACTCTGCTTCTGTTGCACAACATCAAGGAAAAAATCAGTCAACATTGTCTCATAACCAGGCATCTTTGCATACCCTGGAAAGTAATTTATGTCGATCACAAGATACCGGTCACCAACTCTACCATCCCTTATCATATCAAAGTTAAAAAGGTTCAATCTCAGAGCCTGTCTCAATTCAGTAGCTACTTCAGTCACAAAACTCGATGGGGGCAACTCAGCTGCCTCCACTAACTTCTCAACACTATCACCACTCTGATCTTCAGCAGTGAGATTCGATATGCGCGAAAATGGCACCAAATTCTCTGATAAACACAATTCCCCCTCTGAAATATCTGGCAATGACCTCCTCTTCACACATCGGACGTGCTCACCCGCCACGTAAACTTTGAAAATCACCCCTCCATGGTTCACAAACTCCTGCAATACAAATGGGGGTTTTAATTTCAACTTCAACTCCCCCAGACCCTCCTTATTCAAAACCAAAAACATTTGATGAGAGTCCTCGCCCCCATCGGCCGCCAAAGGCTTTGCAATCACTGGAAAAATCATGCCTTTAGATTCAAATAACGGCGACTCACGACTTTCAGCGAACACCTGCTTCGGGTTGCCAAGTGAGATTTCGTGAGTGATTTTCAGCTCGTCGACGACTTGGAGCATGGTGACGCGATTGTGGAGGCGCTCGATTGCGTCTGGATGGTCGATAACGACGACGTTTGGGAATCGTGAAAGGAATTGTTGCAATTGATTGATCCAGTCCGGGTCGGATAATTTGTGAATGATGCAATCGAAGGGGTTTTGATCGATTAAGGGTTTGGTGAGGTGGATAGGAACGAGATCAATTCCTCGTTCCTTAGCGAGATTGAGGAGGGAGGGCTGAATGAAACTCTGAACTTTCTTTTGTGCTAGCGCGTACCCTATGCGATATCTTTTTGTACCTTCTTCTGACATCGCAGCCCCCCTGAAATTCTCAACTGTTCTGTTCAGTTTATTCTCTCTGATGATGATGAAGAAGAAGAAGAAGAAGAAAGGGTGATATTTATACAAAAGTGGCGTTGGCTAGGCGGAAAAGCTCAAAGAAATGGTCCGAAAATTTTAATTGGTATCCATCTTGCAAATTTTCTTTTCATTTTAGGGATAAGAAATGTTGTGTTAGAAATATGCTTGGATGATTGTTTTTTAGAAAAAAATATGTAATGATTATAATTGATGTGATATGTTTTTTATTGTGAAAGTTTGTTTATATTAATGTTTAAATATAATTTTTTATAAATATATTTTAGTCAAATTCATCGATTTAGTCATCAAAAATAGGTAAAATGGATCTTATTTTGCTCGTTACGTTATTTTACATTAGAATATGTAATTAATTTGATTTTCGGTGTTGAACAATAGCCGGACCAAATTCTTTTAATTGGTGTGAATAAACTGTCAAATTATGAATAGTAAAAATGTATTTTTTTCTTTTTTTTCAATAATTTTTCATAGAAACTTTGAGATTTTTATTCAAGAAAATTCTCATGATATATGCCAACCAAACGTATTTTTGGGAGAAAAAATGTTTGAAAAATATTTTTTTGGAGATAGAGTGTCCATCCAATTAAAGTCGATTCATTTCCTACATGAACACAACTATATTATATGCCAACACTTAGCATCCAATACTCTACGAGTGATTCTTTACTCTTATTCCTAAATAGTTTAGATTCTTTTTTTCCTAAGCCTTTTTCACCTAGTTTCTTTGTTTTTTTTTAGTTAATACTGTCCTTAATTTTTTCATGGTTTTGAAATAATTTTCATTTGGTTCTTTTCGAGATATTGTATATTTATCAATGTTTGGAGCAAGATTATTGAGTATAAAGTATTTGTATCTAGAACCTTTTACTGGTATAATTATAAGAATTCAAGTTTCGTATTGATTTATGACAGTTCGTAATTGAATACAGTTTAATTTTCATTTTATCCTTTACTTCAGTCTGAAATGTTTAAATTTCATTTATTATTTTTTAATCTTAATCGGATTTCTTTCATGAGCTTGATAATAAGCAATAAAAAGTATAAACAAATTTAAAATGTAACTTTATAAAAAAATTGTTATACATTAGCATTTTCCACAGAACGGATGGACACGTAGTTTTATTTATGCAGGAAAATGAATAATTTAAAACCATTTTGTCCCTCGAAAATTGAGTTAAATGGCTAAACGTCAAAGATTAAGGTAAATTCAAGGGTGCAATTTAAAGGTGTGCATTCCGCCAAAAGTTGTTAAATAAAGCGTGCAATATGCCAATTTCCCTTTCATTTTATTTTTCAGTTTTATTATTTTTTTCTATTTTTAAAACTTAAAAAATTATTAGTGGAAAAAAGATAAGTATAAAACGCTGTCTTCAGTGAGCGCGATTTATAACAAAGCTCCGTCTAAAACCCTAAACTAAACCCCACAGTTGCTCTGAGTATCTCTCGTCGCCGTTTCAGTGATGTCGTCGGCGGTGACTCTGAAGAAGAACTACAAGTGCTTTCAGTCTCTGCAGCAGTTTTACACGGGCGGTCCCTACGCCGTTTCATCGGACGGCTCATTCCTTGTCTGCGCATGCGATGACACCATTAAGATCGTTGATTCTTCCAACGCCGCCATTAAATCCACCATTGAAGGTGATTCTGAGCCTGTTACTGCCCTCCACCTCAGCCCTAACGATAATCTCCTCTTCTCCGCTAGCCACAGCCGCCAAATTCGAGTCTGGGACCTCTCTACCTCCAAATGCCTCCGCTCTTGGAAGGTTTGTTAATGCAGCTGTCTCAGTATCAAATACTTCCTCCTTTCAATTTGAATACACTTTTCGTCAATTCAAATTCAATTTTGTATTTTTGGAAACAGGGGCATGAAGGGCCAGTGATGGGAATGGCTTGCCACGCATCAGGAGGATTGCTGGCCACAGCAGGAGCTGATAATAAAGTGCAAGTGTGGGATGTGGATGGAGGTTTCTGCACCCATTATTTCAAGGGCCATAAAGGGGTGGTAACCAGTATTATGTTTCACCCTGACCCCAACCGGTTGCTTGTGAGTTTTCTTAGCTGAAACCAACACTATTACTCAATGACTCCAAAATTTTCAGTTTTCCAATAATGTTTTAGTATTTAGATGGAGAAATTAAAGCTGTTCATCATTTACAGCTTTTTTCTGGTGGTGATGATGCCGCTGTTAGAGTGTGGGATCTTACAAGTAAAAAGTGTGTTGCAACACTAGATAAACATCAATCAACTGTCACTTCCATGGCAATATCGAAGGATGGATGGACCTTGCTTACTGCAGGAAGAGATAAGGTACTCTCCGAATTTCCCTTTACCTATTTTCTCCTGATTACTAAATTAACCATGCACAATGAATGGGGTTGGGGAGGGGGGGGGGGGGGGACAGAATTGCGATGAGCTGAAACTGGCAAATGTTTTTTTTATTTGTGGGGTCAGTGGACAGAACTGGAGTTCATTGTATCACTATTCCATCTGAACAATATTGAAAATCTAGTTACCAAAAGTTGCACCTAGCATTCCCCTATGTGCTAAGATCGCTAGAACTAGGACAACAGCCAGTGTTATTTTTCTTAATCTGTTACTTTGTCATACTATATTAGCGACATGCTGATCTTCAGTTTGTTTTCAGGTTGTAAATATATGGAACCTGCACAATTATAGCTGTGCAACTACTGTACCAACGTACGAGGCACTAGAAGCTGTGTGTGCATTTGATTCTGCATCCCCTTTCATTTCAGCTTTGTCATCATTTATTGAGAAACAGGGGAAGAATATCAGTTCATCATCTATTCAGTTTATGACAGTTGGTGAACGTGGGATAGTGCGGATATGGAACTCAGATGGGTAGGTCATACATAGTTCTAGAGCCTTGAAATTTTTTATCAAGCGATATACTATGTCATATATAGCGAGACTTCTTGTTTATATTTGAGCATAATGGTTCTTGCTTTTTGGCACGTAACCTCATTTAGGATCTAGTCTCATTAATCCATTTGCTAATTTTTATCACGAATCTTTTAAACAAAATTCAGCTATGGGTGCTCAATTGCTTTGGCTATATTTATCATAACTGTCTCTTAGTTGAGGAGTCTGTCTGTGCATATTCTCACCTCCGTGCTTCACTCATGATCCTTTAAATGTTAATTAACTCTACTTAACTTTTATAATTTATGTGGAACAGGGCAATGCTGCTCTTTGAGCAAAAATCTTCGGATTTGACTCTCAGCGCAGACAAAGAAGAGATTAAAAGAGGGTTTACCTCTGCTATGATGCTACCATTAAGTCAAGGATTGTTATGTGCTACAGCTGACCAGCAGTTTCTCATCTATGATTTGGAGGAACATGCCGATGATGGTCTAAACTTTGTCCTGAGAAAAAGGCTCATTGGGTACAATGAAGAGATTGCGGATATGAAGTTTTTGGGTGAAGAGGAACAATTCCTTGCAGTTGCTACAAGTGTTGAACAGGTAAGCTGTTATAGATTGTCATTTTCTTATTGAATCATTGCCAAGATTCATGTGCATCAATGCGAAATAAATATTAGTTGAACAAACATCATTTGTATGATGTGCTATGACAATTTTTTTTTCCTAGGAATGCTGATTTGCATAACAGTGGTATCTTCCTGTATAATTTGTTAGCTTCAAAGCCAAGTTAGAAACAGTATCTGTAGCTGTCTTTCTTTCATGATTATGCTCCCTTTTTGGGGTATATGCCTCTTTCCTTATGTCACATCTTTCGTATTCGATTTACTGGTTTTCCCTCACAGGTGTCTGCATAACATTTGTGTAAAATTTAGAAGCAAAGCATAAAGAATACGAAGATTTGAACGTGGTTCGGTCGAAAGACCTACGTTCACGAAATATGTTTTTCTGTTTTTCTGGGTGTTTTTTTAACCATACAGAGAATACAATTAAATAGGGAACAAATGGGCTAAATAAGGTAATCTTTACAAATTTGCAGCAAATCAGTAATTAAGGAAATAAATAAGGAGGAAATCAATGAGAATATTTCCTCCCTAATTCTAAAGATTCCAACACTCCCCCTCAAGTTGGATCGTAAATATTGATCATGTCCAACTTGCCAATGAAATTCTCGAAACTTTGCCTTGGTAGCCCCTTGGTAAAGATATCAGCAATTTGATCTTTTGTAGGTACATATGTCATACAAACTATCCCATTCTCAATCTTCTCTTTGATGAAGTGTCTGTCCACTTCAACATGTTTTGTCCTATCGTGTTGGACTGGATTGAGTGAGATGTTAATGGCTGCTTTGTTATCATAGTAGAGTTTTATAGGCAAGTCGACACTGATGCATAGTTCTTCCAGAAGTTTTTTCAACCATAGCCCTTCACATATTCCCTGTGCCACGGCCCTGAATTCAGCTTCAGCACTACTCCTGGCTACCACATTCTGTTTCTTGCTCCTCCATGTGACTAGATTACCCCATACAAAGGTACAATATCCAGTAGTGGACTTCCTATCATCAGTCGATCCTGCCCAATCGGCATCTGTAAAGATTTCAACCTTTTTCCTTTCGCATTTCTTGAAGAATAGTCCTTTTCCCGGAGATCCCTTTAGGTATCTGAGGATCTTGTAAACAGGTTCTAAGTGGACTTCTTTTGGAGATTGCATGTGTTGACTCGCAACGCTCACGGCGACGGCAATATCAGGTCTGGTGTGAGACAAATAGATTAGTTTTCCTACTAATCTCTGATACCTTTCCTTGTCAACATTTTCCCCATCATCAGTAGGACGTCTACCTGCTTCAATAGGGGTGTCATTGGGTTTGCACCCCAACATTCCAGTTTCAGTTAAAAGGTCAATAACATACTTTCGTTGAGAAACACTGATGCCCTTGCTAGATCTAGCAATTTCCATGCCTAAGAAATACTTCATCTGGCCCAAGTCTTTTACCTCAAATTCTGTAGCTAAGATGCTTTTTAGCCTTTCCATTTCTGATGTGTCATCTCCTGTTAAGACAATATCATCGACATACACAATCAGTATAGCCTTTCTTCCTTCTCCAGATGTTTTAAAGAACAATGTATGATCAGATTGCCCTTGTTGGTAACCTTGGCCCTTTATCACTTTAGTGAATCTGTCGAACCAAGCTCTGGGGGACTGTTTCAAACCATATAAAGATTTCTTGAGCTTGCAGACCTTGGTTTCTTCACCTTGTTTATTGAAATCGGGAGGTAAAGTCATGTAGACCTCTTCCTCTAACTCGCCATTGAGAAAAGCATTCTTGATGTCGAACTGCTGAAGAGGCCAATCTAGGTTCACTGCTAATGACAAGAGAACTCGAATAGTGTTAAGTTTTGCAACCGGTGCAAATGTCTCTGTGTAGTCAAGACCGTAGGTTTGGGTAAACCCTTTGGCCACAAGGCGAGCTTTATATCTGTCAATTGTCCCATCAGCTCTGTATTTAACTGTAAATACCCATTTGCAACCAACTGTTTTCTTTCCATTAGGTAACTTAGTCACATCCCTAGTCTCGTTTCTTTCCAATGCCTTCATTTCCTCCATGACAGCCGCTTTCCATTCAGGAATTTCAAAAGCTTCTTGGATGTTTCTCGGGATCCAAATCCTGTCAAGGTTAGAGGAAAAAGTACGATATCTGGTAGACAAGTTATTATAAGAGACAAAATTTGAAATAGGATGGAGAGTGCAAGAACGTGGTTGCTTTCGAAGGGCAATAGGTAAGTCCAACTCATGTGGCTCAGAGTTATTTACCTGAGCGGAAGAAGAGTTTGAGTCTACCATCGATTCAGACGCTTTGGGCTCGAGTGTGAGGTTCTCTGTGTGCTTGGGCCTCCTGGAATGAACCAATATATCCTTATCCTTACCCATTTGGTTTCCCGTGTCTCCCCCTAAATTCAAGTTTGGTGAGGGTGCCAACTCACCCATTTGGGGTGTGGATTCAGGAATAAGAAACTCAAACTCCAAAGAACGAGCTTCACTTGAACTCTCCCCCTGAGGCGAAGTTTTTTGGAAATAGGGTGCGGTCTCAAAAAAGGTAACATCAAGGCTAACAAACAGTTTACGAGCGAGAGGGTCATAGCACTTGTAACCTTTCTGAGTCGGAGAGTAACCAAGAAACACACACTTAGTAGCTCGCGGGTCCAATTTATTGCGATGGTGTATATGAACGAAGGCGGTACACCCGAAATTTTTTAGCGGAAGAGTGGAATATAGGCGGGAGGTAGGGAAACATTCTTGGAATTTGTGCAACGGGGTGATAAAAGACAGGACTCGACTCGGCATACGATTTATGAGATATGTAGCAGTTAAGATAGCATCACCCCAGAAACTTTTAGGCATGTAGGTTGTAAAAATTAAAGCACGGGCAACTTCAAGAATATGTCTATTTTTTCGTTCGGCGACCCCGTTTTGTTGGGGAGTATCAACACAAGAGCTTTGATGAATAATGCCATGTTCACGAAGATATGTATTTAACATGTGATTAAAGTACTCAGTGCCATTGTCAGTGCGAAGGATTTGAATTTTTGTATTAAACCGAGTTTGGACCATATTATGGAATTGGATGAACACAGAACGAAGTTCAGTTTTATCATGCAACAAATAAACCCAACTAATACGAGTGTGATCATCAATAAACGTAACAAACCATTTTGTGCTAGTTCGGTTGGGTGTTCGTGAGGGGCCCCATACATAACTATGAATCAAAGAAAATGGCATAGATGGTTTGTACATGGATTTGGGGAAAGAGGCACGATGATGTTTAGCAATTTCACATACATCACATTGAAAATCAAACTGCTTTTTATTCAAACACAAAGAAGGAAACAATCTCTTTAAATACTCAAAGTTGGGATGCCCCATTCTAGAATGCCATAAAAGAATTTCGCTACACTTAGGAATAGAATCACAAATAGCAGTGTGACATCGATCACTAATACTAACCCCCTCAAGATAGTAGAGTCCCTCACACTCCTTTGCACTGCCAATCGTCTTCCCCGATGACAGATCCTGAAAAACACAGTGAGAAGGAAGGAATTTAGTAGAGCAGTTGGAGGTTTTGGTCAACTGACTAATGGACAACAAGTTGCAAGATAATTTCGGAACATGTAATACAGAATCAAGGGTAATGGAGTTAGAGATTCGAATACTCCCTTTACCAGCAACTGAGGATAGCGATCTGTCTGTAATTTTCACTTTCAAATTACCAGCACAAGGTGAGTACGTAGTGAATAAATGATAATCATCAGTCATGTGATCTAATGCACCCGAATCAATAATCCATGGAGAATGAGATGTAGTATTTAGTGCATGCAAAGAATTACCTTTTTGTGCTAAAGATGTTGAAGGATTACTGGAGGACTGACCCGATGCTTGGAAGGTAGAGAAAAGTTCATAGAGTTTCTCTATCTGTTCGGGATTAAAGCTCCCGTTGAATTGTGCATCTCGCTCTCCTGGATTTTTCTCGTTTTGCTGGTTGACAGTGGTTTGGTAGCTTCGACTTTTATTTTGCCTGGGTTTCCAGTCAGCCGGTTTCCCATAAATCTCCCAGCAACTATTGATAGTATGGCCCGTTTTCTTGCATTTCTCACAATATGGACGTCCTTTTTGATTTTGTGGGCCTGACTCATTTTGATAATTAGGCCCAATTTGAAGATTTGACCCATAGATTGACCGATTTGACCCATTTGATCCATTTAACCCAACTTGCCCATTTTTCGATCCACCAGCAGAATAAGACTTCCCACGCGAGATTAGGGCAGAAGCTTCTCCTTCATCTCTTCCATGAAGCATCACCGTCCGTCGCGATTCCTCTCGCCGGACTTCGGCGAACACCTCTCTCAGCGTCGGCAAGGGGCGGCGACCAAGGATCCGACCATGTACATCGTCGAGGTCGCGGTTGAGCCCGGCCAGAAACTCAAAAATCCTCTCATTCTCGACCCTTTTTCGGAATCGCACACTATCTCCGGGACATTCCCATGTTTCTTCCATACTCAGGTCGAGTTCTTGCCACAAAATCGACATTTCCATATAGTAATCGGTCACCATTTGATCTCCCTGCTTCATCTGCCATAGACGCGTTTTTAGTTCGAAAATTGAGAGGCGTTTTCTGCGTCGGAGTATGTTTCTTTGACGGCATCCCAGACATCTTTAGCCGTTGGTAAGAAGAGGTATGTCTTTCCAATGGTTGGTTTCATAGAGTTAACCAACCAAGCTGTGACCATGGAGTTCTCGGACCTCCACTTCTGTAGAGACCCGTTGTCGTCGGAGGTGGGTTTCTTCGTCTCCCCAGTGGGGTAACCCAACTTTCCTTTTCCATCGATAATGAGCTTAATCGATTGTGCCCATTCGCGATAATTTTTCCCGTTCAATTTCTCAAGAGTGAGTTGGAACGAAGAGTTGTCGAACCCGGTTGATCCGGAATTAGGTGCATGTGATTTTTCGGTGTCAAAAATTTCAGAGGCAGTTGAAGACGTTTCTGCCATTGTTGAACTGAAAAAAAATTACACGATGTAAAATTTAGAAGCAAAGCATAAAGAATACGAAGATTTTAACGTGGTTCGGTCGAAAGACCTACGTCCACGAAATATGTTTTTCTGTTTTTCTGTGTGTTTTTGAACTATACAGAGAATACAATTAAATAGGGAACAAATGGGCTAAATAAGGTAATCTTTACAAATCTGCAGCAAATCAGTAATTAAGGAAATAAATAAGGAGGAAATCAATGAGAATATTTCCTCCCTAATTCCAAAGATTCCAACAATTTGCTTTTAGAAGGCTGAATGTTGTTGCTTCAACATACTTTCTCGTAGAATTGTACTTAAATTTTTATACCTTGCAGTTATGAACAAGTTAGTAATGGATTGAGTATTATTAAAGTACTTCTCAGTGTCACAAACACCATAACTCATGTTTGTACTAGAGAGATGAATTAGGCTTCTCTATTTATCGAATGTGTGCGAAAAACTTGTGTTAATTGTGGTTTAATCTTTATCCCTTACCTTTGTTTTGCTTTATGACTTGCAGGTACGAGTATATGATCTGGCATCCATGTCATGTTCCTATGTATTGGCTGGCCATACTGATGTAGTTCTGTGCCTCGATACCTGTGAGTCAAGTTCTGGAAGAAAACTAATTGCAACAGGGAGTAAGGACAACAGTGTAAGTAGATAGTGCTGCTATCTTTCTTAGTCTGGAGGAGTAGATTTTCTGGCCTTTTTTTTCCTTTGGAGGTTGTTGTTTGGGGGGGGGGGGGTGGTCATTTCATCATCAATGTGGTTTTATTAGTCCCATATTTTTATTTTGGAAGATTACATGTTAAGAAGTTGACCCCGTTATCTTCACAGGTTAGGTTGTGGGATTCTCAAAGCAGACGCTGCATTGGAGTTGGCATTGGTCACATGGGGGCTGTTGGTGCTGTTGCTTTCTCAAAGAAAAACCGGAACTTTTTTGTTAGTGGCAGTAGGTAATTATATCAGAATATCGGAAATTTAGTTGTTTTCTGGAATTAAGTCATCTGTCTCTGAGAGCTACCTTTTGATTATGCTTTGGTTAGTGATCGTACACTGAAGGTGTGGACCTTAGACGGGATGTCAGACGGTGAAGAAGTTTCCAACTTGAAAGCAAAAGCTGTTGTAGCAGCCCATGACAAAGATATAAACTCATTAGCCATTGCACCAAATGATAGTCTTGTCTGCAGTGGATCCCAGGTCAGTAAAATGATCACTTGAGTGCAATTGCTATTATCCTACACAACGACTATTACAAGGAAGTTGCAACCGAACCAAAAGTTTGAAATATAAAGAGAGGAAACAAACTAAGGTGACGATTTAGCATCTTATCTTTTGCAAGTCACCCATATTAATTTTATTCCCTTGCTTCCTCCTTCAAATATTCAAGGACCGCACTGCATGCATATGGAGGCTCCCAGATCTGGTTTCTGTGGTTGTGCTTAAAGGACATAAGAGAGGAATTTGGTCTGTGGAGTTTTCTCCAGTTGACCAATGTGTCATAACAGCCTCTGGTGATAAGACAATAAAAATATGGGCTATTTCTGATGGTTCCTGTTTAAAAACATTTGAAGGGCATACATCAAGTGTCATTAGAGCATCGTTTATTACACGTGGAACTCAGTTTGTTTCTTGCGGTAATGTACCCAGTTAATCTCCAGTCATCTTTCATCGCCGTAATGCATTTTGGCTTTTGTCTGAACAAAATTTAATCCATCATCAGGTGCTGACGGCTTGGTGAAGCTGTGGACCGTCAAAACCAATGAATGTTTGGCTACTTATGATCAGCATGAAGACAAGGTGATGAATTTTTTTCTAGTCAAAACAACTATACATCTTGAATGGCTTCTTGTTAGATATAAAATGTATCTCCTCCTGGATAGCTTAAGCTTTGAGATGAACTGTCAAGTGTCTACTAGGACGAGTCTTTTGTTACTTGATTATCTTTTTGAATTCATCTTTTGTTGTCTCCTGCAACCATCATGTCTAATTTTACCTTGTATTGTTGAATATGACTTGTGTCATACACCAACAAATAGGCAAGAACAAGCACAAGGGAGAATTAGATGTCTAATAGGAAACAGACAAGAATGGTGATTTTGTGGAATTATTTTCAACTTGTTGGGATAGTTTTTGAAAATTGCATTTGAGTTCGTGCCATGTGGGCCCATTATCAAGAAGTAAGTGGAGCCATTAGCATGCCAAGTCATCCATGCAGTAAAAGCATCGAATCACAGTTATCAAACATATTGTTACATCAACATCCTAATGCACTCAAAATAAGTCTTGTTTGGATGTGGATCAGTTTTCTGAGAAACGATGCTGCCAACTGTTCGTCATAATTGTTCGAATATTTATTTTCTCCCACATCAGTGCATATTCTTCCTTAGCTTATGAGACCTTTGGTGTGCAGATATGGGCATTGGCTATTGGAAAGCAAACAGAAATGATTGCAACAGGTGGTGGTGATGCAGTTATTAATTTGTGGCATGACTCCACGGCTGAAGAAAAAGAGGAAGCCTTCCGTAAAGAAGTGAGTCATCTAAATTTGTTGTTTAATTATTGTGATTGGTTATTACTAGTAATATTATTTTTTTCGTTCTCTGTCATGTAGGGGGGGGGGGGGGGGGGGGGGGGGGGGGGGGGGGGTGGTTGTGTATGTATATGCTGACATTAATGGACGTCCATCTCAGATTTGTTTTAATTATTTTGTTGGCAAGTGATGAATCTTTTGCATCTCAATTGTTTAGCTTTATTTGATTTTTTATTCTTCAAGGTCTTGTATTTTGTCAGTGGTATCAAATTTTGTGGACCAATTTATGTTTGTATAGATTATGGATGGTGTCATCTGGAGATGTGATATAACAATACCATACTGATGTTGCAGGAGGAAGGTGTTTTGCGGGGCCAAGAACTAGAAAATGCTTTAATAGATGCTGACTACACTAAAGCAATCCAACTTGCATTTGAACTTCGCAGACCTCATAAACTTTTTGAGTTATTTAGTGAACTCTGCAGGTAACATGGTTGTTTTGATTGCCATAATGTTGCATAGAGATCAGTTTGAAATTGTTTGTCTTATCTTGAGGTCTCAGCAGGAAGAAAAGCGGCGATATTCAGATTGAAAAGGCTATTGGTCCTCTTGGGAAGGAAGAGGTTCATCTACTCTTGGAATACATAAGAGAATGGAATACAAAACCCAAAATGTGTCATATTGCACAGTTTGTGCTGTGCCGAATCTTTAGCATCCTCCCTCCTACAGAGATTGTCGAGGTATTTGCAATGCCTTTGCTATCTTTAATTTTTGGTTGTATAATGATGAGATTGAATACAATGGATGGGCTTGTGGTTTTCAGATGAGGGGCATTGGAGAAATGCTAGAAGGACTGATTCCATATTCACAGAGGCATTTTACAAGAATAGATAGATTGGAAAGAAGCACATACCTGTTGGACTACACACTGACAGGAATGTCTGTTATTGAGCCTGAAAAGGATGAGAGAGAATCAAGAGATGAAGATGTAAAGGTTGAAGAAAAACAAGAGCAGTTAGAGAGAGATGATCACATTGAATCGATAGAGATGCCAATGAAGAAAAGAAAGTCTCGTAAATCCCAAGATAGGAAACAGAAAAAATCCAAGGTGGCTTACGGAAGCGCAGCAGCTATATCGTCACAGGCATAATACATACAACAATATATATATTATATCGTAGTTTTATGTATGGTTTATTCAGAAAAGGTTGGGCTGCTAGCTTTGTCCGCAATTTTGTAGGCCTCCTTATTTTAATGATATTGCTGTCTTTGATATTCTTCTCATGTTGGTCGTCCTTTACGAATTTTTGATGACTAGTTAACTTTATAGTCAGTGCTTCAAAGTAATGATAATTGTGTACAATGGATTTGCATACATAAGCAACATAGTTGGTCGAGGATGTGTTGGTCTTAAGTTGTGGCCGCCACTTTACAAATAAAATAATTGATTCTCGATGAGCCATCCCCCCTGGTGTTTGTTTTTGTATTTTATGGGAGGGGAGGGGAACGTTAAGTGAAGTAAGTGTTGTTTTGGGGTGTTGGATCCAAAGCAGACAGACACAGACACAGACACAGACAAGCACTCTGAATTAGATGGGTTTGGGTATGAATCGGGTCCTGCTATGAATTACTCTTCCATGATACATGAATTAAGCCAAAGGAGATTGATGTATTGGGAGTACATACATCATAAATTGATACAACATATGAGTAATATATATATATATATGGTGAAAATAATATTAAGGGACTATACCTGTAGGGTGTAGATGTTAGAGAGGTAGATGTCAATTGTATCTGTAGGGGCCAGGGGGTTGTATAGCGGTTGGGTGGATCATGTGGTGAAGAAAGGCCCACTACTCTCCCTCTCTCTCTGTCTCTGCCTCCTTCTTTGCATTTCTTTCTAGCCCAATCTTTTTTTTTTTTTGATGATAATTTCTAGCCCGACTTGCTCATTATAAAACTACTACTCGTATACTTTTATTTTCGACCAATATGTATTTTATACATATGTACGGAATAAAGGCTAGATGGGCTTTCAAATTTACATATCTCAACTGGTTACGTTCTAAATCTGATACATATATAATGATGTTACTGAGTCCAAATCCGATTTAGTTTATATTTTGTAGAAATTTTTCCTTGTTGAGGTGAAAATCATCAATTATTAAAAAGAAGAGCGAGGGATTTCCAAAATTGTGTAGTATACTAGTGTGTTGAATGCCCATAATATTTTCAAGAATAGTAATAATATGCAGATCCATATTTTTGTCCGTAGAAATGAAATAAAGAAAAATAGAGAAATAGGAAAAGGGGGCAAGCAAGAGGGAAGAAGGTAGTTGAGAAATCATGCACGTTGTTTCCTTCCCTACCAAACTTTCTTTTTTCCTGGGAACATATCATAATATATCATGATATCCCAATATGTTGTTGTACATCACCCATAACCCACCACAAACACTGCATTAGTTACCACTTAGTATCTCTCTTTCTATACAATAATAGTAGTATTTAAATATGTATGTATGAATGTATTTCTTGTTGCTGTTGTTATTATTATAAATTTCTGCTAATTAATGAAATAATAATTAAGGGTGGTCATAGTCAAGTCATACACTAAAATAATGAGTAGTGTAATTTGTAGGTAGTTTATCCTTAATTTCTCTGGGGCTAAAAGGCTAGCTAACTAGCTACCCGGAATTCCATTCCAACCATCTCTCTGTCTGCTAACCAAACACTCTTTCAGCCTTCAAGCTAACTAACTTTCTTTCTTTCTTTAACTCTCTCTCTCTCTCCCTCTCTCTCTATTATAAATAAATATATCACAAAAAGACACTACCTCCTCCCTCCCTCACAAAAAGTCACAAACACAAACGCAATATATATATATACATATACATATATATACGTGTGAGAAATGAGAATGGGGGCAGGTGATGAAGAAGCTGGTGCTGGTTTGTGGAACTACAACTCATCATCAAAGAGGGTATGTGTGATGGATGCTTCTGGCCGCTTAGGTTCAGCCCTCGTCCACCGTCTCTTGCACAGAGGCTACTCCGTTCACGCCGCCCTCCACAACCATCGTACGATATCATATATTACCTACCTACTTTTAATTTATTATTATACATAATTAACTCCTCCTCATGTCATCTCTCCTCCTCCTCCTGCCTACCTTCATGGATCCATACATTAATACATATATGCAATGCATACACCTCTGTATCTTCTCTCTCTCTCTCTCTCTCTCTCTCTCGTGCTTTCTTCCTACACTAGTTCACCACATACACACACACACACACACGGCGTTAACATCTTAATGGAGAGTAGTTCATGGTATCTGACGATTCAAATTAATTTCTTAATTACTTTGGTTTAATTTACTATAAAATATTGTCATACCTTTTCCATGTCTAAATCAGTTGACCTGCCTCCTCCACTAATTCGTAATTTATAAATTGTCAATAAATAATAGGAAAGTTGCTAATTAATTATTAAATTGAATTGAATTGAATTTTGCAGATGAGGTTGAGAGCTACAAGAGGCAATATTGGAGTGATCACGAGAACAATAATAGTAAGTTGAGAGTGTTGGATTCGGACCCATTGGATTATCAGAGCATAATGGAAGCACTCAAGGGATGTTGTGCCTTGTTTTACTCCTTCGAGCTCCCCTCCGACCACCCCACCTACGATGTAACTACTACTTCCTACCACCTATGCTACATAATATAGGGATCATAAATATATGAATAATTCCTCATATATTTTAGATTAGTGGCTAATTAACTAGTTTAGTTTAGCCTCTTTAATTTTCTAGTATATATATATATTCAGCTCTTAATTGCTTCTTATCTAACTTTTTCAGCTCTAGCTGCCTAAATGAATTAATTAGTTTCCTTGACTTTGTTTGTCTCCAGCTCACCTCACTTTCTGCTTCGCTTGCAAGACTATAAACTTTTTAAAATTATAATTGCTTATTTATTGTTAATTATTAGCTTGGATAAAGACACTCACGTTAAAGCTATCGAGTAGTAGCATAACTACAAAGAAATCCAAAAGGACAAAAATCTGGCACCGACAGTTTCAGCTGTGACATCATATATATGTTTTCTAAAAGGAAAAATAAGTACTGCACTGCACTGCACATGCATGTTAGTTGATACATATATACGTACGTCTTTGGTTGGCATTTAAATTATGGTCCTTCTTAACTGGCATGTACAGGAAGTGATGGGTGAATTGGAAGTAAGAGCTGCTCATAATGTGTTGGAAGCTTGTGCACAGACAGACACCATTGACAAGGTAGTTTTCACTTCATCAGCCACCGCTGTCCTCTGGAGGGACAATAATAACCAGCACGACGCCCTCCCATCTGAATCTGATGTTGACGAAAGAAATTGGAGCGACATAAACTTTTGTAAAAAATTTAAGGTCATTAATAAAATTATAAGTCCTTGTAACATTACTTATATATATATTGTTTTGTAGTCAAAGTGTTAAAGGAGGTAGTCTGCTTTTGATGTACACAGTTATGGCATGGACTGTCAAAGACTGTAGCAGAGAAAACAGCTTGGGCATTGGCAATGGATAGAGGGGTGAACATGGTGTCCATCAATGGTGGGTTGTTGATGTGTCCCGATTTGAGTATTAAAGATCCATACTTGTTGGGGGCGGCTGAGATGTTCAAAGATGGCGTCTTTGTGACCGTAGACCTCAAGTTTTTAGTGGAGGCTCACATTTGTGTGTTTGAGGACATTTCTTCATACGGCAGATACCTTTGCTTTAACCACATCGTTAACTGCAATAACGACGTCGTTAATCTTGCAACTACAATGTCACAATCATCATCGCCCCACGCGTGAGTTGTTGTTATTAATAGGCATTAGGGTTATATCTACTACAAGTAATGTGAGATGGATGTACTAATTAATTCAATTTGTTGTGGTGGTGGTGCAGCATGGAGGATAATGGAGTATACCAGCAAAGGATCAGCAATGACAAATTGAGCAAACTCATGCTAGATTATGACAGTGGAATCCAAGTTGAGTGAGTGAACAACTGCTCTCCTGCTGCTGCTGCTGCTGGTGGATGAATATTAGGATGCATATTGGATGCACGTGGTTTTCCAATGATGAATTTAATTGAAGTAGATGATTATGAAACTTATCATTACCTATGTCAAATGTCCTTATAAATATTTAAGTTATTAACAAATAAATCTTATTAATAGTTTATCTAAATTAAGTAAATTATATTCTTTCTTATTGTTCTTTATATGTTTGTTTTCAAGTACATTTAAGGGTTTAATAAATGCTAGTTTCTATGTAAGAAAAAACTTCTATGTAAGAAAACAGTTCATTATATTTTCAGAAAATACATCTATGCTTTTAACATCAAGAATAATGTTTCATAGTATCTCATCTATTACTTCTTTTTCTTTGTTTGAGATGTGCTAAGATAGGATTTCGCTGCTTAAAATGAATCTATAGTTCTATATTTCTCACTTAAATTTCCGTAACACTTTATATCTTAAAAAAAAAACTATGGGTCATGTTTGTTTATGTTTTCAAATGTTTTTATTTTATTTTTTGAATCACATTTTTTTTTTTTTTGAAAATCTCAACTACAACACATTTTCGACAAAAATTATATTTTTCTTCTTTTCTACTTTAATTTTTCTTTTATAACTATCTATCAATCAACACAATGTCATCATTTCACATTATCTCATGTCGTATTATTCTACCTCTCAACACTAAATACATTCTCTAACTATTTTTTCTTTTCTCTTTTCTTTGTTTTACTTTATTATTTTTAATTACATAATCATTACAAAATAACTAAACATTTTACACATCATTCATCAACAAATCAAGATTGATTTTGATAGATTCCATTAATCCTAATTATTTTCTTAAAATATAATAGATACAACCAACATCACATCATGTTTCACACTGTAATACACATTTTCTGAATAATTTACTAACCCAAAAACATTAACAAACATATTAAGTATACAAAATTTTTTTTAAGCAGATTATCTAAATCGTATGGACAATGTAGGAATCTAGATATTTATTTTCCTTTTACTAAATAATCTTCGACGATTAAGAGTTTCTTTCTTCTTGTTATCTGCCTTTATTATGTTGTACTCAAGATGTGTTTAAGAATATTTTGTTTTATCGATCTTCCTAAATAACTAATTTTATCTATTTGAAAGTAAAATAATTTTTGGACACAAATTATCAATATTCTTTTCTAGCATCTTTGTGTATACGATAATTAATCTGTGCATCTATTGTAAATTTGTCACTGATGTCTTGATCTTCATACGTATATTTACTTTTTTCCTATCACTTTTTCTAATAATGTTCAAAATATAGTATCAAGTTACATATGTAAAGTAACACAGAGATCATATTCTTTATTATGACATTTTAAAGATAAAATAACTATAAAAAAAATGCACCCTGTAACCTCTAGTAGTTTATTATAATATAATAAACTATATTATAATAGTTTATTATAATATATATATGTGTGTGTGTGTGTGTGTGTGTGTTTGCTTCAGACACATGATGATAATGCGTCGACATTGTACATGTGAAAATGAAAGCCATAAAGAGTTTTAGATATTTAGATTATGAGGATGAGGATCCCTTGATGATTCTTTGAACCGGGCTAAAAGTGCACTGTAATTGATGTCATGGCAGTGGAAAAGGGATTATTATTCCCTACAATGAATTTAGCCATACTCAATTATATGTACAAATATCGGATGCATTTATTATTTTATTATGCCAGTCATTGTTCATCTTGTTTAAACTATCAGATCTCTAGTTTATATTATTGAGATTATTCCAATATTGAATCACGTGTCGTCAGCAAAGATCTCATCCTTAATCATGGCCATAAGTGATGCATACATAAAGGATCATACATATACATAATATCATCATTTGTTACATCATTTTGAAAGGAACTGGCATGTTTTAACATAAACATCTGATGCCTTGGTGCATGTAGGTACTACTATTCATATTCAGGCACTCAGCGACATGGAAATAACTGAAGACAGCTTATACTTGCGCGGTTTTTTAGAGTTTTGTGGTTGAAAAACTACCTCTGTGCTCGATCTAACAGTAACTTCTTCCCACTGTGAAGACGACGAAGAAGATCCTTCAACACGGTAATCACGATGAGCGTACAAAACTTGGACAGTTGAATGAGCTGTGTCATGTGTCATAAAGATTCACCAAAGTATTACCTCAAAACATTCAAAATTATGACAAACTGCAAATACGAGAAAAGATATATAAAGGAATTACCGAAACCAAACATGCTTATCTTCTGAACTGTCACACGACTAACTTTTGATCTCCTGATCTTTCTTAACGCCTGAAGGTCTTCTTGTTTCCCTTTGAATTCAACAAATTCTCCCAGAATATACTTGTTGCCTTTCAGCTCTAACCTGCATTATATTAGGCCAATTTTAAACCAAATTTCAGCAAATCCAACTCTGTAGTCAAATTTAAAAATAAACATAATTGATGGTAAATAATACTATTCACGAGAAATCAAAAAACAAGTAATCTAATGCATTAACAGCAGTCATAACAAATTCAAAGGATAAGATTGTGACGACAAATAAAAAGGGAATTTTGGGAAACGACTGATGCATCATAAAGCACAACTGCATGCTTAAATCTATAATCTTTAATAATAATAATAATAATAATAACTATTCTTAAAGTATGAATGTTAGGAGATAATTTACATTTCTTAACATTTTTTGTTAAGACTAAAATAACCCTATAGTAATAAATTAATATTATCCTCTAATAAAATAATAATAATTATTATTATCACCAAATGAATGTGCATGAACTTGATTAAATTTTATACTGATAGTTAACAAATTTGTTCAATGTATATGTTAGGTGGAATTAAAAAGAATTCCAATAGTTCACATGAATATGAAGGTTCAAGTCCAAATATAAATTCTTGAGCATGAGAAAACCCAGTTGTGCAAATGCTACAATGTCTTGGGCAGACAGGAACAATCTCCCCAAGGTCATCTTGGGATTTTATACTACAAGTATGAATCATTTGAAATAGACACCTAAATTCAATTTTTCTATTACAGAATAGTATCATATTGTCAGCACCATTTATTTATATCCATATGGCGCAAAATGTTTACTGTTTGATCACCCAGTTCAAGCACCGTTACCAGAAGCTCTTTGGATTCTCTTCAAGTTAATTTTAGGGCAAATACATTTTGCTCCTGAACTGTTGACTACATATCAAACACCCCCCTCAACAACCAAATGTAACATTTACCCCCCTAACTCATACAAAATAAATTTGATTTCTGCATCGAGCCTTTATTTTATCTTTTATTTTTTGCTATTTTTCTCTTTTTCACAATTTTGTGCTTCTTTTTCCACTTATTCTTCCTTCTAACCTTGGAAATTACGTTGTCATTGAAAATTATAGCATATTTTACGTATTTCAATGTGAGACTTATTTTGATGCACAATGATTTGGTCTATGGTAGATTATTCAATCCGTTTTAGTTGATTTTAATATTATTAGTGAAATGGATAAAATAATTCAAAAAAGCTATTTACGAAATGTGAAAGCTATTAAAACGTGCAACTTCATCTTTTAGAATTGATAATTCATTTCCATGTCGAAGGGTATTTATGTGTATTTAATAACATGCGAAAGACAATAAAATTTAGGGAGCCAATATAAATTTCCCAAAAAGATGATGAAGAAAGAAAAGAGAAAATATAATTAATTAATTACTAAACGAATTAATGAGAATTCATGTTATATTGAAGTGTCTAAATACCAAATTATTCCGGGGGGGGGGGGGGGGGGTTATACTTTTGGTAGTCTAGGGGGGTATTTGACATACGTATAGTTCAAGGGTGCAAAATGTATTTTACCCTTAATTTTATTAATCCATATAACTTCTGAGCTATAGAAATAAACCAATGAATGTTGTTTAGAATTTACCAATTCTTATTATAATGCTATATGGTAAAGCAAAGATGAACTTATCGAAATAAAAAAAGGGAAATGTCACTTTTGGTCCCTCGTGTTTAATGTCAAAATCACTTTAATCTCTCATGCTTAATTATGATTGTATCATCCCTAACATTTGAATTTGGTTTTACTTAAGTCCTCGTGAACATATTTACCCTTCAATTTGGTTTGATTTTAGTCCCTTCATAAGAGTAATGCGCACTCACATTTAAGGGTAAAAATATCCAAAGACTTAAGTGAAACCTAATTCAAACTTTAGAGATGTTAAAGTCACAATTTGAACATGAGAGACTAAATTGATTCTAACATCAAACTGAAGATGAAATTACAACTATTCATAAAGAAGAGATTTTCAACCGAAAGATTGTTTCCTCATGTAAACTTCAAAATTGAACAAGTAATAATGATACGTAAACTGGATTCATAATATGTAATTTATTAGTTATGATAAAAAAAAAGGTCATAAATATATCTATTATACGAAATTCACATGACATACCATTGAAATTAATATTGTTCATCACACATGATAGGAATCATATTATTTTGGAGAAAATAAATAAGATGGTTCATGATCTTTCATGGGTTTAATCTACTATATAATGGCTCGTTGGTCATTCAATCACTCACTTTTATTAAAAATCTCATCACTAAGTAAACAAATATTATATAAAGTGGCTTACCAAAGAAAATATTATATAAAGCGATAGGAGAAAGAAGACATATAAATTCCTCACAAGTTTCATCTACTAACAAGATCATATTTCTCATGTTTGAATTTGTTTATCTAAAGTTTACGAATATTATTTTTAATTTAAAATGATATAGTACTTTATCAATGTTCTGTTCATAATATTTAGATTACAATTCTATAGCGGAAGATTTTTTTGTCATGTCAAAATTCACCAATTTCGATTATTGAAGAAAAATCAGACAAAGTTCTCAATCACACTAGAAACCATGTAATTTGTAAAAAATGTAATAAAGAAGATATAGAAACCACCCGAAGGTAATCACTAAGACAATCATCCTCGAAAAAAATGCCTATTTGCACATATGATTGTTGAACATTGTCGCATTATCTATAGGTATAGATTGATTTTAAATGTTGTGCACGACGACAATAACACATATATAACAATATTTGAGGACGTTGCAACCATATTTGTTGGATGCTCCCTAAATGAATACATAAGATCAATTTAAGAGAGAGTTTTATATTACCATAGATTGTTTATGTAACTCTTTATATATGTTATTTAATTTTAGAATATATTACAGTATACATAAATTACTAATTTATGTTTCTAATATATTCATTTTCTTCTGAAAAACATAATTCAAAGTATTATCGATTGCTGAGTCTACAAGCATCAACTGAATTACGCTTTCTCATTGCACTTAATAGAAAGGCACAAATGAATAAGGGGAGACTTAGTGCATAGCGGATGCAATTGAAAGACCACAATAGAAACTAAAAGAGGAAGACAATCAAAAATGGTTGAGAGAAGAATGCAAGGGAACTCTTCAAAAAATATCTACATAAAAGGAAAATAAAATTAAACACACTACAAATTCTAAAGAAGGTGAAGAAACGTATAAAGGAACTGACAGTGAACAATGAGGAAGAGGACATCAACTAACATAATTTCAGCCTTCAGGTGATCATGAAGAGACATTTTTGAGAAAGAAATTCGTGAAGTTAGATGAATAATTGCAACGTCCATCAAGATCAAGCAAGTACAAATGAGACCTTCAAATGAGATTAAACTTTATTATTTATATTTTATGCTATTCGAAAATTTCAATTTTATCCGTCCAAGTACTTGATTTATATTGCAATTATTTTAATAAATTCATATGAATCACGTGCGACGCACGTGTTTTTTGCTAGTCTAATTAAAACTCTCATGTTTTCTCACAATTTTTCTTTACTAACTCTGTATGCTTATAATTTCTTAATTAACCCATCTTTCCATTCAGTGACCGTTAAGAGGTAAAATGCGCACCAAAATGTTTCTTTCTTATCCAGCTTCATGAGAACTGATTAGAATGTGTAATAACGAAGATGAAACTTAACAGACCTGTCCCAAACGGGGGCGGTGCTGAGAACAGCATTAAGCTTCTCAAAAAATGACTCCTGCATTTTCTTCTTTCCACCAAGAAGTGCACCTTTAATCCATCCAGAATATGAATTTTTTTGCTCAGATTTTAATTGTTGCCACTGATCGTAAGTAGTGACCTCAGGTGGAAAAGAGTCTGAATGAATGGAACTGCAAGAAAAGCAGCAGTGTTAGAAACATAGACAAAGAAGTGGACCATTGATAACTAAGAATAGCATGTACAAGGCTAACAAACTAGCTGAAATTGTTTCAACTCGACCTACTATTTTTCCATAGTTACAAATATGTTATGTTAAGTGGGCATTGCATCTTGGTCTCTTTGTGCTGTATAACTTTAAATTATACAAGCGAAGAATTATTCATGTTTTATAAGGCTCATAAACCATTGCCTGAAACTTGGACAGTGAAGAATTATTCATGTTCTGAAAGACATATGATCACTGAAAGAAACTTCATGAAATATACTGGAGCTTTACATGTATGCCAAATTACAATATTTCCTTTGGTGCCATATGACCACCTGTGTTAGGAAGTGGGCCCCTTACCAAGCCTACCAAGCCCACCAAGCCTGGGGAGCCCACCCATGGGGCCCAGGTCGCTGCAGGTCGCTGCACTTGACCCACCCCTAACAAGGCCTGCAGGCCACGCACCCCAACCTTCAAGCACATGATACGTGCCTGCAGGGTGTTGCCAGGGGGAATTGAACCCCTGACCTTTGGTATAAGGGGCAACTTATGCCACCTTATACCACCATGCGGGCCCCTGCAGGCACGTATCATGTGCTTGAAGGTTGGGGTGCGTGGCCTGCAGGCCTTGTTAGGGGTGGGTCAAGTGCAGCGACCCGCAGCGACCTGGGCCCCATGGGTGGGCTCCCCAGGCTTGGTGGGCTTGGTAGGCTTGGTAGGGGGCCCACTTCCTAACAATAAAAGTGCACTTTTATTGCCCAATTGGTGGTATAAGGTGGCATAAGTTGCCCCTTATACCAAAAGTCAGGGGTTCAATTCCCCCTGGCAACACCCTGCAGGCACGTATCATGTGCTTAAAGGTTGGGGTGCGTGGCCTGCAGGCCTTGTTAGGGGTGGGTCAAGTGCAGCGACCTGCAGCGACCTGGGCCCCATGGGTGGGCTCCCCAGGCTTGGTGGGCTTGGTAGGCTTGGTAGGGGGCCCACTTCCTAACAACCTGCTTACATGCTACGTCATGATGGACAAAAGCACCTAACATAAGCAAACAACTCAATAACCACTCAAATTTCAAAGCATGTCTGATAAACTCAATTTGGCCAACGAAGATACTCTGATTATGAATTTAGAACAGCTTAGCACCTGATACTGTGACAAAGATTTATATTTTCTAAATGTTCATAATATCATGAGCATGCGTTTAGGAGCCCTCAGAAATTTAACTAATGTTATAGATCGGGGATATCAAGTCTTTTTGGATAGCATACCAGTACACCCACACAGAAATACACAAAGTTATCAAACTCTAAGATACGGGGAAAAGTGTAAAAGGACAAAATATTGACTCTACAAATTGTAGTAACTACTAAACATCAAGACATAGTAAAGAGGAGAAAGAAAATCATACTGAAAATTTGGGTTTGGACATATGACTTTACAAGATAAATATCCTTCCGGAAGAGCAACTCCCCTTTGTTCAAGATATTCTTCGAGGATAGACACTAATTTTTTGGTTTCCATAACCTGAATGAATAGCAGAAAACCAGATTAGACTATAGCCTAAAAACTTGCTAGAGACAATGAAAAAACAAAAACACCTTATATACCAGCCCAAAATGATGCCAGCATTTGACATGATGACAATTCATAGGGGCAGATTATTGTTATTGAAGCAGAGAGTTTGACCCAACAGCGAAGAAGAAACTAAAGACGGCGAAGGTAGCTCTTTTTAGTGGTGGATGTACATTGTCACAGTTTTAATATCTATCAAGAAGCACGCTCATAATCTGTTCAATTACCATTAACTTGGGAACCTCATTACCAGGTAAATTGCAGCTTGACAGCTACTTTGATGGATAGAAAAGGAGCACCATGAGAAGAAAAGTAATAAATGAAAGTGACAAATTCACCTAACAAAGTTTTCAGCTCATAATGAATCAAAATTTACTTCACAATTGTAGATGTGCAAAACTCCAGATGGCACGTGCTGGACAAAACTCAATAATAATGCTGCGGTAATTGAGAGCATTTTTTGTAACTGACAGACTACAAGCTCCCTCAAGAATGGATGGATGCTAAAAAGAATGTGTTAAACCAGAAATGAGGAAGGGAAGTAATTTACAGGATTGGGAATAGTCTCAATTTTATGGTTCTTTGCGTTGGTGCACATCCAATTACCATCCTTATCAATGGAAACAAACCCCGATACATTCTGTACAGAAATCACGACTGCCTCCCTGCAGAAAAAGAAATGCACACAAGACAACACATAGAATGTTAAGAATAAAAGAGAGGGAACAACAAAATGAAGGAGAGTAGTGGGTGGGAAAGGAGGGGGGCAATAAATAAGAAAGAGGAGAATTACTGATGGGTGAGGAGAACAAGATCAATATTCTGGCGAGAAGCGGAATCGGAGTCTGGAATTTGGAGGCCGACATAGACTTTGGATCCATGATAAAGCTTTTCCAACCTATTATGGTATGGTCCGATGGTGGGTCGGTGGCAGCAAAGA
Source organism: Buddleja alternifolia (assembly GCA_019426215.1). NCBI lineage: Eukaryota > Viridiplantae > Streptophyta > Magnoliopsida > Lamiales > Scrophulariaceae > Buddleja > Buddleja alternifolia. The sequence continues at coordinate 45,514,570 of CM033395.1, forward strand.
ATTAGATAGATACACAGAAGTAATAAAACTTTGATTGATGGAAGAAGAAGAAGAAGAAAGATGTTGGTTCTGACCTTTTGGCGACGGCGAAGAGGGCATTGGAGTAGGAAGAATCGATGTCAAGGAGGGCGTCGTCTTGGAAGAAGAATCGCTTCACTAAGCCGTAAAGAACAAGACCACATATCAGCTCCACCCACATCGTCGTCGTCTTCGCTTTTGCTTTTGCTTTTGCTTTTGCTTTTGCCTTGCCTTTTGCTTTTACTCTCTATTCTCGTATTCTACTATGGTTGATTATTAATATGAATATGAATATGAAGATGAAGATCTGCAGTTAATAAATAGAGATAGTAGTGGGTGATTCTGAATCTTATTGCTTAAGGGTCTTCGCCCTCTCTCCGTTTAATCTCCCTGTCTAATACTAACACTTTTCCGTCCCTGTGAAAAGTGAAACCAATTCTTTTAATTTAAATTTGTAGACATTTGTTTTCCAAGAAACGATAATTTGTTTCACAAAAGTCGAGTTTATTTTGAAACTAAATAAAATACGAGTTTCAATTAAAAATATATATATTAATACAAAACCATATTGGAAAATTGCAGCTGACTTTGGTGAATTGCAGGATTCTTGTATTGAGAGAGCCAGAGGTAACATATACAATAATCACTCTAATTCATTCATTCATTTACCATTGCTGAGTCTGTAAGTGGAAGATTGATGGAGTGTCGTCACTTATGTATGGGTTTTACAAATATTGCAAGTATTTATATTCAAATACACCTGGGGGGTTACTGCATAGCATACTCCATGCTATATATATTACCATACTTAATAGGAGTGAATGACATTGCTACAGTAAAATGTGGTTGTCCATGCTCTGCCTTTGTTTTCCTTCCCTGAAAATGTATACAAAAATAAATAAATATACACACTAACACACCACTATCACTAATACACATATATATTATACAAAAGTATATACACTAAAAAAAGTTAATATAAACAATATATACAAAAATATATAAATATACACACTAACACACCACTATCACTAACACATATATATATTATACAAAAGTATATACACTAAAAAACAATTAATATAAAAAACTAAACAAATTTAATACACTAAAAATTTAATATAAAAAATATATACATTACCATACTTAATATATACCATTACCGGTGTGTTTTTGGGGGGTTTAAATCCAAATTTGGGGAAAATCTTCTTCTGTTGGTAGGGTATGTATGGCTATTTTTCCAGGTTTAAGCTTTCAAATTTTATGTTGTTATTAGCTTTTATTTCATTTTCTGTATTCTACAATGGGGTTTTCTGATTTCCGTGTAGGGCATGCTGTTGTCATTGGAGCTGCAGAATTTGCGGAAAACTTTCTTCAGTTGTTAGCGTATGTCTTGATGTTTTTGTGAATTCGTTTATTTTTTGGTTGTAAGCTTCTTTGGCTTTTCATGTGATTAGTGGTGCATAAGTTTACAGATTTTATGTTATTCTTAGTTCTTGGACTCTACAACTCTGTCACTGGTCACGTGGTTATCGTTTTAGATATATGTTAAATGATACCTTTCCAGTTATAACCATCATTTCAAAGATCAATTTTCGACTTGAGTTCATTCAAATCTAAACTGATTACTGTTAGTTATGTACAGTTATTTGAGAGGATGTGAATATATTGCAAATCTAAACTTGTTTCTAGAATTTAATTAGATAGCTATTTATAGGTAAACAGATCTCTTGCAAGTTTTGGGGTGGATCTTATCAGATTGTTCTCTTTGGAGATTCAAATCTCTGATTTTGATTTTCGAATAATGGCACTTCTCGAGGAGAAGAAACGCAACTCTTTATTTTCGAGAAATTTCGTTTCGAGCATAGAAAATTCGCGAGCTCGAGGCTAACTCTCGAGCTCGAACTCGAGCCCACTAGCTCGAGCCTAGCTCTCGAGCTAGCTCGAACTCGAGAGCCAGTAGCTCGAGCTCGAGATCTACTAGCTCGAGCTCGAGATCCACTAGCTCGAGCTCGAGATCCACTAGCTCGAGCTCGAGATCCACTAGCTCGAGCTCGAGATCCACTAGCTCGAGCTCGATATCCACTAGCTCGAGCTCGAGATCCACTAGCTCGAGCTCGAGAGCCACTAGCTCGAGATCGAGCTCGAACTCGTTTGCAACTTACAAAACTTGCTCAGTTTCACACTTTAATTGCAGTTAGAAATGCAAGCATTAAAACAGAAAATTACCGGGATGAAAGGTGGTTTAGGGCAATTTGCGGCGACGACGGAGGATGACGACGGACTGTGAGAAGAGGCCGGAATGCGTGACTGGAAGGACGGAGGCTGCGTGATGTGAGATGAGTCCGCCGGTCGCCGATGCGTGACTGTGGAGGGCGGATCTGGTGGAGGGCGGTGGTGTACGGAAGCAATGTTTCACCTTTCACCTTTCACCTTTGAACGACAGATCTGGAGCAATGGTCCTCCATAAAGTCGATACATATGAGTCAGCAGAATTGAAGCAAGAGTATGGGGACAATGGCGGGCAATGGTACATAAATAAAAAAACTGAAGAAGTATTGATGGGGATATAATTTTTTGAGTGTCATAGTTCTCATATATAGTACACACACACAGAGTGACACAATCAAAGAGGATGAGTAACCCCATGAAACCCTAATTGCCTTTTCTGGATCTGAGTATTCCTGATTTGAGTTAGTTTAAACTGAAAGAAAAAAGATGGAACTTCTATAAGAAAAAAGAAGTTATGGGTCTTCTGTCAGTATTACAAACGCTACCTCTCCAATTCTTTCTTATCCCCTTGACTGCACAACTCATCCTCCACTTTAATTGCCGACATTAAAGCTGGAAGTGAGAATAAAGCGAGATTATATATATATATATATATATATATATATATATATACACACACATATATATAGGGCTTCCTTGGAGCTCACCCACACTGCCAGTACTGCCACATACATATAGGCCACTGACCATTCCACTATCTTTTATCACGCACGGACTAGATAAACATTATCTAGATCAGTCTTACACATTAGTATTATTATTTATTTGATTTGTTTTATTGTCTTAAAGTAGTGGTAGTTTTCTTTTCTTTTCTTTTCTATTTCGAGCGAAAGTGGGGAAATTCGTTTCAGATAAATAGGTTGAAACCCCTATTCTTGGCATGTCCCTTGATGTGATTTTCTCTATGAAATATATATATATTTATTTTTGGATATATAAATTTTGCCTCTCTGGGAGTGGTGAAAAATGTGGTGATTGCTCCATTTATGGTATGGAGCTGTGATGGTGGCGTGACTTCTTATATATATAATTAAAAATAATTAAAATAATTGTAAATATATAAAAAATTTAGAATCCTAAAACTCACAAAGACCTCTCATTATCTAAAAATACAATATGCAAGTATTCAGTCACAAAATATTTTTTTTCTTCAAATAATCGATATCATGCTAATCTAATTTTAACGAATTTCACATAAAGAACAAAAAAGTTATAATAAAAAAACCCATCTATTTCTCCGACAACATTAATTTCATGATTATGGTCCCAATTTTACATGGTATTTTATAACCTATGTGATGACAATAGGTTGGCTCAAAGTTAGCTCACACTTATTACGAACTTTGGACTTGTATCCTTCCGGCTCACACTATCCATTTTTCTCAAAGTAGTATTCAATAAAATACATAATAAGATATTAATTTATAATAATACACTAAATAAAATTTACGGAAATAAATATATACAATTTTGAAGTTTTATTATTAAAATCATTAGCTTTACGATAATAATTAGTAAACTCTCAATCTATATGAAATGATATAAAAAAGATTGAAAGTCGTTTCAGGGTCTTTTTAAAAATAAAATTTTACAATAACGTCTGCATTTAATCCACTTAGGTCACATATAAGCTTAGTTCAATAGTAATTGAAAAATTGTTAAAACCCCCTAAAGATAAATTTTAATATCATAAAAACCCATGAAATTATTTTTCAATCCAAAAAACTCATTTTGTCAACTTTTCATTCCAAAACCCCCCAACATGTAGGGTTAATAAATTTATGAACTTAAACACCCTTAGCATCCTAAATTTAAAATTAATCAATTGTAGTTTTTCGAATGAAAATTTAGTGTATGAGGGGTGTTTTGATTGAACAGTATTTTTAGGGATTTATTAGGTAAATCACACTTTTCGTCCAATAAATATGTGTATGTTCAATTTTAGTCTCAATCTTTAACTAATGCCTCACATTGATTGGATACACATTTGTGCCGTAAACTTTTATTGAATAAAACAATATGATTGTTTTTCCAAAAAAGTAAAATATGTGTTCAACAATATGAGATTTTAACAATTGATTTCAGATTGAATATTAACTATTAAGTAGTGTGATGCATCTTTCGGCCCTAATTTACAACTACAATTCATTCCACTTTCAAATTGCACTTGTTCAATCAATACCAAATTTCGAAATTGAATTTGCCATAAATTCTTATCACTTATTGACGTAAATGCGAGGAGTGCGAGTTCTTGCTATGTGGTGATTCTGAAACTTTCTACGCTGACCTAAATCTTTCAAAAGTTTTTGTATTGAGAGCATAACTACTTATCTCTATGATCTAAATTCTAAGTAAGACTTCCACTTTCATGCGAGAGGTTTTGTGTTCAATTTCAAATTGTCACAAGTTGTGACATTTTTCTCCTTTTATTTGAAGTCTTATATAGGGTCCGTGTCGCCATGATTAAAAACTATCAACCCTGATTTGTCGGGTCAGGTTTAAGGAATATAAAAAACAATCATGTTTTCTTATTTAAAAAATGAAAACTCGAAGATTTTTCCTATTTCTCCCTGATACTTTTGCTATGATCGAACGTGGTCATGCCTTTGGGGTGTCTTAACTAGGTTAGGTTGGGTGGTGCTTGTTTGGTTTTGGCTGCCTATGTGTTCCATGTTTGTAACTGGTATTCATGCGGGGATTTTTTTGTTGTCATGCGTCATTTTGCGGTATATTACCTCTTTGGATTATCGCACCAAAGTGTTTAGAGATTGTTGTGTGCATGGATCGAGATGCTAAGAATCGAGCTCGCCGTCAGAGATATGCAGCACGGTCCACAGAGCAACATCAAGCATCTTTGTTAGGGCGAAGGTTAGTTCGGAGTGCCAAGAGAAAGGCATTTTTAGCTGCTAAGCAAGTGTTAAGTGATGACTTAGTAAGTTGCTCCGTCAGTGTTAGACCCGAACCACTACACGCTTCTACTGAACAGCATGTGGATATCAGGGTGGCTTCTTCTCGTGCGGAGGATCATTCACTTGGTACCCTGTTTCGATTGTTGTAACTGTTCTTTTGGCTATTGGTTTTCTTTTGTTTCGTCTTGTCTTATGGTTTCCTGTTTTTTTGTTCTCCAGCCCCTGTTCCCTCCACCCGAAAAAGGAGGAGAAATATGAGCCTTATAGACGATCTGCCCCTTGAGCCGTGGATACTTCCGGATGTAGCTCCTTGTGTCTATTGTAATGCCTTGCGATTTTATCGCGAGCCTCCTGGTTTTTGTTGTGGGGAGGGTCAGGTTTCCTTGGCCCCGCGTGAAATGTTGCCCGGGTTGACCGACCTTCTTATTGGAGAGTCCGAGATTTCCGTTGAATTTAGGCGGCACATAAGGTCTTACAACAATTATCTCGCATTCACGTCCATTGGTATGAAGGCTGATAAAAATTATTGCTGGTCAAACAAGGGCATATACACGCTGGTTGTTCAAGGCATGGTGTATCACTATATTCGCAGCCTGAGGGACGATGCACCGGCTGCTTCAAATTTAGATTTGTATTTTCATGAGTTTGATGGGCTGGTGCGTACCACCGGTCAGCGTAGCTTTCATTTGAATCCTGACTTGGTTGCTAGCCTTGTGCATATGCTCAGGGACAATCCTTATTGTCGCTTTTTCAGAAGCCTCCGCCACTATACTCCTTTGGTGAATTATACCATTGTGCTGCGTAGTACACCTGCCCTGGATCAGCACACTTTCAACTTGCCTTCCGTTTCTCAAGTTGGCGCAATATGGAAGGAGGCTGATCCATCAAACGAGACCATCACACGGGACATACGTGTTTATGTCAATGAAGATACAAGCCATACAATTAAATATTATTACGGCTGTTATGACCCCCTCCAATATCCATTGTTGTTCCCAAGAGGCGAACCTGGATGGCACTCTCGGATCTCCAAGCATAGGAAACACACTCAACATCCTGTAGTTGACACTGGCCATCATGCGTTTGGAGAGTCTGCGTCATTGATCTCTCCCAATCTTGCTGAATCGGCTGCAGTTCTATTGCAAAATGAAGCTGATGGTATGGTGCTCTTTTTCGATGTTCTGCATTGCATTTTGTACATTGTTTTTTAGACCTCCCTAGCATTGGCTTGCGCAAAATATTATTGTCACCTAATATGTTTTGACCACATGAGTACAAACTGCTCGTACATGTTTCTTGCTTTCAATCTTTTTCCCCCTTCATGTGGATTTCATGCCTTTTGAGTTTTAAAGATGTAAATGAAAATGTGAAAATGGTCGGTTATTGCTTTCGATGAGCAATGCAATTTCCTTGCAGTTTTTCAAAATCTACTACTCATTTGTGGTAACACATGTAATTAGAAAATCACTAAAGAAGTATTTCCTAATTGCCTTTAAACTATTTATGGTATAAAGACATTTTGTAAAGTGCATTTTTAATTTCCCAAGTAATCCATTCTTTGGACTGTCTTCGTAACTTGGCTTCCAATTATTCTTTAAGAAAATATGGCTGCCAATTATTCTATAAATCAGTTCCCAACCAATTTAAGGAAATAAATCTTAGCTTGTCTCATTTTTTTCATAAATTCCCTTGGGAAAAGCTGTTCTAAAAAAAAGCTATCTAGGGAATTATGGCAAATATGCTTATTGAAAGCTCCACGTGAGTATAAAATCAAGGTATTTACGTTTTTTTAGTATTGATTGTATTATCCCCCTTTCATTTTTTATTTTGTTCAGTTTTGTAAACTAACAAGTATTATTTTGACTCCACCAAAATAGTAACCTACCAAGTACTAACTCCAATGTGTTTCCCCATCTTGAAATATTCTTCTGCATCATTGTTTTTTTTTTACTTTGTGAATTATTTCCTGACCACGAAAGCTAGCCTGATTCTTGTTCTTCTGTCATTTTTTCAGTTTTAGAAGATGGTAGTGAGCGGGGATCTTATGTGTCACTTCGCCAATATTATTGTTACTTGTTTCAGTTACGTCCTCGGGATAAATCTTATCTGCTTCACTTTGGAAGATTATGCCAGCAGTTTGTAATTGACATGTATATTAAATTGGAGACTCAGCGCTTGGATTATTACAGGTCAGAGCAGCGACAACTTGATATGCGCACAGATACTTACCAGAGCGTCGTAGATAGTATGTCAGTGGATGGTCAGAATAACCCTAACGCAGTTGGTCGACGTTTTGTCTTGCCTTCCTCTTTCATTGGGGGTCCTCGGGATATGCGACGGCGCTATGTCAATGCTATGGCTTTGGTCCAAAAATTTGGCAAGCCTGATATCTTCCTTACAATGACATGCAATCCAGCGTGGCCAGAGATTGCAGATTCGCTCTTGAAGCATGAACGTGCCGAAGACCGACCTGATCTTCTTGCAAGGGTATTCAAGGCAAAGTTGGATGAAATGAAGAATGATATTGTTAGGAAGAAAGTGTTCGGGTCCGTGGCTGCGTATGTCTATGTAGTAGAATTTCAAAAGCGTGGATTGCCCCACGTACACTGGCTTGTGATTTTAAATCCTTCACACAAAATCTTGACGGCAGATATATACGATGGCATAATATCAGCAGAGTTGCCCAGTGCGTCCTCACATCCATTCCTTCGGTCCTACGTTATAAAACACATGCTGCATGGGCCGTGCGGGGATTTGAACCCAACGAATGTTTGCATGCGCGATGGCAATTGCAAGAACCACTACCCTAAAAAATTCATTGCCACAACGCATATTGGTTCGAACTCTTACCCCATGTACAGGAGGAGGGAAAATGGCGATTTTGTGGTTGTCAGAAAATCTAGACTTGATAATAGGTGGGTCGTTCCCTACAATCCGTACTTGCTGGCAAAGTACAACTGCCACATCAATGTGGAGATATGTTGTGATATAAAGCTTGTAAAGTATTTGTACAAGTATATATACAAAGGACATGATAGGGTTGCTTATAACATTGTTGGGGATTCTGATGCACAAGCAGACGATGAAATTCGTAATTTCCAAACTGGCAGGTGGGTAGCAGCTCCGGAGGCCCACTGGAGAATATATGGATTTGCCCTTAGCGACATGCATCCTCCTGTTATTGTTCTCCAGGTCCATCTGGAAAATCAACATGTAATCAGGTTTGGTCGACAGGCTCCCTTGCTTGACATTATTACTAATCCTCTCTCTCAGCGAACAATGCTAACTGAATTCTTTAGAACAAATGCTCTTGATAGAAAAGCACAGCAACTCAACCTGTTATATAGAGAATTTCCTGAGCATTATGTGTGGAACAATTATGCGCGGTCTTGGTCTGTACGTGCCAAAAAAGAGGTGGTTGGTCGCTTGGTTACAGTCAATCCTTGTGAAGGAGAACGTTTTTTCAAGCGTATTTTACTTAATAATATTCGGTGTCCACCTTCGGCTCAATTCCTGCGAACAGTTAACGGTCTTGAATATCCTACGTTTCGTGAGGCTGCACTGCATCTGGGATTATTAGAGAACGACTCATATATTTCGGACTGCTTAGAAGAGGCTTCTTTACATCAGATGGCTCCCAGTCTTCGTCGCCTCTTTGCCACTATTTTAGTTTACTGCGCTCCAGGTGATCCAGTCCATCTCTGGCACTCATTCCATCTACAACTTTCTCAGGATTTCAGCAAACAACCACACGTCAGTGATGCTGTAGCTCAACAAAAGGCTTTACAATCCATACATTGTATCCTGCAATCAATGGGAAAAAGTATAAATGACTACTCTTTGTCTGAACAGTCCATTCGACTAACTGAAGAACAGAAATTCTGCACCGAAATAGCTAGGGAGAAGTCAATTATCGTGTCCCCGCAAGACTTGATTTCAGCATCTATGCTAAATGCTTGTCAAAGGGAAGCATTCGACTTGATTATTTCTGCCTTAGATGGTGATGTGGGGGGCGCATTCTTTATTGATGGCCCTGGAGGGTCAGGGAAGACTTTTCTCTATAGATCTATTCTTGCATATGTGCGGTCGCATGATCACATAGCTTTATCAGTTGCCACATCTGGTGTAGCTGCCTCTTTGTTACCAGGCGGGCGCACAGCTCATTCGAGGTTTAAATTCCCTCTCGAGTTTGATGATAATGCTAATTCAAAGCTTAGTAAGCAGAGCAGTTTAGGGCGATTGATTAAGGTGGCCAAATTGATAGTTTGGGATGAGGCGACAATGGCGAACAAATGTGTTGTCGAGGCGCTGGATACATTACTCCGTGATGTCTGCGATTCAGATTTACTTTTCGGTGGTAAGGTTGTTCTGTTTGGCGGGGATTTTAGGCAGACACTCCCTATAATTGTGGGAGGTTCTCGCGATGATATGGTTGGGGCCAGTCTTGTTAGTTCATTTTTATGGCCTTCAATCCGAAAGCTTAGGCTACATGTCAACATGCGTGCCCGTGATGATCCTATGTTCATTGATCTCTTGCTCAGTATCGGTGACGGTACCCATCCTTGTGTCATCGATGATATAATACAATTGCCATCACATCTGTGCATTCCTTTTGTCAATCCTGCCGACTCATTAAGTCAATTAATCAACTGTGTATTCCCTTCTTTTTACTCTGACACCGCTGATCCATTTTTCGTTGTCAATCGTGCCATATTGACACCGAAGAATGATATTGTTGATGATATTAATGCACAACTTATAGATAAATTCCCGGGACTTCCTGTCGAATATATGAGCTTCAATAAAACTGATGATCCAGGGCAGCAGAGTGAATATGGAGATTACCTAAATTCAGTTTCTGTTAGTGGGTTACCTCCTCACCATCTTGTGCTAAAGCTAAATTGCCCAGTGATGTTACTCAGAAATTTGGACCCATCTGAGGGATTGTGCAATGGCACACGCCTTATTGTTTGCCATCTAGGCCCTCGTTTGATTGCAGCTAAAGTGGCTATAGGAGACTACAAAGGTCGGCATGTATTCATTCCAAGAATTCCCCTGCAAGCTTCTGATAAGATAAAGTGTCCCATTCCTTTCAAGCGCCATCAATTTCCACTGCGGCTGTGCTTTGCAATGACCATTAATAAGGCTCAAGGACAAACATTGGACTATGTCGGAATCTATTTGCAGGAACCTGTTTTTTCCCATGGTCAATTATACGTGGCCATCTCAAGGGCCCGCACCTCCTCTAACGTGAAAATTCTCATACGCCCAATCTCGCACGATGATACTCATTTACCTCTTCATAGTACCAAAAATATTGTTTACCCTGAGATATTTAAGCTATCGTCTTGTTGATGTTAAGTGTGTCAGTCGATACCTTTTGTTGTCAACGTGTTGTTTATGTGTTAGTTAATATGATTGGAACGGTTGTTTTCAATGCAACTTCTATTTTTCGTGCTTGGATTTTCTGCGATGTCTGTGTATGTGCTGTATTCATGTAGTTTAGACAATGTTTCATGCCTTCTTGTGTTATACTTTCTTCTATGATGTTCAGATGCAGTCCAATTTGGTCTTCATTGCTGACGTTACGCCTTCAACCCCCACGTGGAAGGTGAAAGTCCGGGTGGAGGAGAAAATGCAGCCCCGCCAAAGTACCACAAGTCCCACCAAGTACCAAAAAATTATATTAGCAGATGAAAAGGTAATTTTTTAACCGTTATCATAAAATAGAACCGGTGTGCGCTTTTTCTCTCTTGCTTGTTATTTGAACCATTCGTGTGTTTCAATTCAGGGCTCAAAGGTGGTTGCCACTTTGTATCAGCGTGACATTAATACTCTTGCCAACACGTTGCTGGTTCATAACACATATATTATATCTAGGGCGCGCGTTAATCCTATTGAAGAAAAATATAGGATCATTGATAATCCATACCAGTGGATTATAAACTCTAAAACCGCTATATTGAAGGTCGATGATGGTTTTACAACGAGTTCTGAAAATGCATCGCTCTTCACTCGTTTATCAGAACTACCATCTCTCGTTGGGAGCAAATCTTTAATTGGTAATGTATTTTGGGGATTTTGCATTTGTTTACTCGCTTATTATTTATCTGTATGTGCAGTTTAACCACTATGCCTTCCATTACTTTCATTGCTGACTGATTGCCCACTGAGTTGGTGTTTTTGTAGATGTTCTCGTGGTTGTTATTGACAAAATGCCCCAACGCACTATTGTTTCGCGTGGGAGGGATATCACTGTTCAGGACCTGGGTGTCATCGATTCAGAGTCCGTAACTGTACATTCTTTTGAATTATGCTACAGTTTGAATTGAAATATCATAGATTTAATGGTCTATTCGTGTCTATCAGTTTAAAACCATACGCCCTGACGCTTTGGAGTAATTTGGTTGAAGACTTCGGGACGAAGCTCAAAGTAGACTCCCATAATATGCCGGTCGTTAAATTCACTAGGTTTATAGTGAACACTTATTATGGTATATATTAAAGCTCCTCTGCTGTTTATTTTAATATGTGTATGATATTTGCGTTGTTCATATTGTGCATATTCTCCGTTGCTGTTTATTTTAATATGTGTATGATATTGGTATTGTTCATATTGTGCATATATTTTCACTTCAGGAATTTCTTTAGGGTCAACGGCTTCGTCTGGTGCCATTATTAATCCCCCCATACCTGAGGCTGCGAAGCTTACTGCATGGTAATGTCATTGTTCATCAAGTTCATGTACAAACTATTTAATCATTCATTTGAAGTCAGCATACTAGCATTTACATTATTTGCACGTTGAATGCGTGTTTGATCGATTGTGACTGAGATGTAGGAAACGAAAAAATGTTGACGTTCTGCGCGAAATTGCTGTCAACCGAAGTTATCTCTCAAGATCAGGTGCATCAACTTCTGCAAATTCCGTTAAGTTAATGGATATTAGTTCACTTCTGAATTCGACAGAGGTATATCATACACTTGCATTAGTTTATTTATTATGTTAAAAATGAATCTGTCCGGAGGCTTACTAATTAAATTTATTGATATGGTCCATCTCTTGTGGTCGTTAAAAAAGATGGGGAAAACGCGGGTTGAAGCCTATGCAAAAATTACAAATATGGAGCAACGATGCTTCTACGTTGCATGCGACAAATGCCCATCCTCTACGACTGCTGAAGTAGGGTGGGAATTTGAGTGTTCTCGTTGCCAAGAACTGCACGTTGCAATTCCCAGGTCAGACATATCACATATGTGTATTAAGTTCATGATTGGGGCTGTCATAGGTTATTGACTATAGAAACTTCAGGGCTAAGGTATCAATCATGCTTTATGATAAAGACGCCGATGTTGATGCATTTGCATTTGGTGAAATTGCTGAAAAACTGCTTAGGCGTAATGCGGCGGATTGCATGAATGATCATTGTATGGTGAGTGGTCTCTGACTGGTTTCAGCTATCAAATTGCCTATCATATCATAGCTGACATTTACTAACTTTCAGGGGCTCAATGGTTTCATGCATTTTGCAAACGAACAACTCAACAAGAAGGCATGCGTTTTCACTGTTAGGAAAAAGCACATCTTGCGAAACCATGGTGAAGAGGACCAGTATATAATCACAGATATTATCGATGAAAATGAAGACATGACAATGACTGACACACCTGATCTTGGACCTGGTAAAGATGATAAGGGCAAAGCTGTTTCGCTCACTCAGTTATCACCTTTGCACGACTCTTTAGAGGGTTCGAAATCAACTACCCCTACTGGCAAGACCATACATCTTCCTACCTCAACTTTATCCATCAACCATTTTCCACATCCTCAGATATTTATTTAAGTTTATAAATTTGTGCAGGTGTGGCCCACGCAGATAACCTGATAGCAGCAGAAGCAAAGCTTAGCTCTACGCCTGCTGGAACTCAAAGTCACACTCTCAACCTTGTTTCTTCCACTACAACTACAAAGAAGCTGTTTGATAGTGGTTGGCTCTGTGTCTTCTTTGAGATTACGACATCTTTCATGATTTTTTTCCCTTGTCTAATTTATACGTTCCACGTTGCTCAGATAAACTGGTTTACAAGGATAAGGTTCCTCCTTGCTTGTCGTCCACCACAATGTGTGCTCCCATAGAAGAACCTATACCTTGCGATTCAGACGTTGATGTCAATCCGCTTGTTGAAAAAGGCCCTCGCAAATTAATACTTCCTGGTATGCACTTACGTTTTATTGCACATATTCTTGTAACTGTTGTTTTCCTTAAAACATACCCACTTATATAGCTTTCGCTGGATTTGTGTAGCTGATTCCGATGATGAACATGTACCCATCATACGGTTTTCCAAGCGGAAAAGGACTTGATGTTATAAATGAATCCAACGTAAATAACCACTCCTTAGGCCATGGAGTTGGATTTTTTTTTGGGTTTTTTTTCCAAACTACTATTTTTCACCTCACTCTTTGGATTAATAGTGTTGTGTATCCATCTGCAATAATACTCGGTTAATTATTTGTTCATGCTTTTGGACTTTGAAATGCAATTATCGAATGCTGCGGTCTTATTCACTATGGATGTTGCTTTGAATTTGTTTATGTTAGTTTTACTAATTGTTAATTAAAATGAACTGGGTGAGAACTTTTTGGAGTTGATTCATTTATAAATTTCGTTATGAAACATCTTGGCAAAGAATGTGAAATTAAGTGCCCTTGTGCAAATTGCTTGACCTCGTACATTCATATTCAAATTAAGTACATTGTTGGATCAAATTGATATTTCGAACTACTGTAAAATTATTGTGCAATTTTCATTCTACTCTTATTATAGGGTAAGCCCCTTTTATGAAACGAATTTGCACATTTTTTGACGCGGTACCTTCATATGCTCTAATTGATGCCCTCTTATACACACCAATTACATCATCAAAAAATTGATTAACACAGTAAATATTTAGTGTATCCAACTCAGTTGTTTGCGACAACACGTACAAAATGTAGCTTAGCTCGCAATCAGAACTCGAGAAGTTGAATATCGTGACCTCTTTCAATGACTCCAATCCCATTGTTTGCAACTTCCAGTCCTTTACGTAGTTGGATACACTAATGCCCGCATTTTCCCATGGTGCACCCTACACATGTTAAGTCAATTACAATTTTATTTTAGAAGACCAAACAAAAAACGTGTTTAATAAACCATGTAATAACTAATAAACCACAAACAATAAAACTTAAAATATTACCACCAAATCGACTTTAAGTTTATTCAAGCCTGTACATCTACTGATGAGCACCAATGTGACAGCAAGATTGTCAAGCAGCTTCGAAGATCTGATCTCTAGACAGTGCATATTAACAAAAAAATACCTCGCCATAATGCGATGTAGAGACTCCACATGCGCCAACCTCTAACCAAACAATTAAAAAAAATCAAAAAAACTTCTTAAAAGCATTTGCACTTATTCAAACAATGATATATAGATATACCCTAACAAAATCAACCGGCACACGTGCTCGTTCGCTGGACAGCAATTCTTTCGTCATTTTTACAAACTCTCGAAGTAGTCGATATGTTGAGCAAGTTGATCCGATGTATTGTACATGACGGTGTACTATCCACTGTAGAGAACGAGCTAACGGCCCCATTACTTGTAAATGACCGGGACCCTGTTCATCTTGTTTCAATAAAATAACAAGGACATCTACATTGGGGAAGTGTATTTTATATTCACATTTCCTTGGGCTCGATTGAATGCCATCTTGAATATTTTTACAGAAGGCAAATATGCCTGAAATTCTGTTAGTCCTCTAAAATCACAATTGAATAACTGCAAATCATTCAACTGAGGACACCATTTTCCAAGTCGTAAAGAAAATGTGTTATCATACAGCACAATGTACTTCAATATGAGTCTTTTTAAATTTCGTAAATTATATCTATCTTCCCACCTAACAATGTAGTTCGGTAGATATAATTTTAACTGAATAACAGTTTGTGAGAAAACAGACCGTTGGGGAGTGAAGTGGATAACCGACCGACTAATTTCAGTATGCGCACAGAATGATCTATTCCAAAAGCCACCCACTCTTGCCTTATCGAATGCAATGCCTCGGCCCCCATTGGTAACTCAAAGCTCAAAGTTTCAACCACACTTTCATTATGTTCAAGTATAGTGCGATTAACAAAATGAATAAAATCTAAACCATGATAACCCCTTTGTTCGAAACGGTTAATATCGAATAAAAGAGTAGGGATGGAATACCAACAATGTTGAAAATATTTTGATAAAAGACCTAATCGGGCAGCCTCCACAATGCATGCATCCCTTGATAACCTTCCCATAACATGAAAAATTATATCCTCACAAAGGAAACTAAGTTTATTATTAGAAATTGTACCTCGTTCCATGGTTGTTTATATGAACTAACCCTGTTTATACTCTGTTTCTACTTGTGCAAGATGATCCCCTGAATTCCCTGTTTATACTCTGTTTCTACTCGTGCAAGATGATGCCCTGTCTCCCCTGTTTATATCTCCTCTTTTTCGTAGAAGATGATCCTAACAAATATTCCCTATTTATACTCTGAAAATTCTTTGTAGGGTTTGGTGGAGGAAGATATTGTTCAATTTTGATCCTCACTAACTTTAATTAACCTTTATCAAGGATATGGAATTTCAAGATCTATCCAAAATCTTTCATCGAGATAAGGAAACAACTTTAGGGTACAAAAAATTTATTATTAAACATAAGCACATTATTAGGCATTACTTAATGATAGATATATCTTTTTAAAGTTAAAAAGACACACGACTCTTAGAATTTCTACATTTAATTTTTAAAATTATAAATTGAATATTTTTTATAATTGATTGTTTAGGGTTTGGGAAGTCTTCTTTTGTTATGATTCTTAGTGGAGTTAGTGGTTTGATTAGTGGAGATAGTGGTGTGATTAGTGGGGTTAGTGGTGTGATTAGACAGACTTTAATTATGGGTAGACGCATTTTGCAGAACTGAAATTGTTGATTGAATAGATTTTGAATGTGCTAATCGGTTCAGTAAGTGGATAACAATTATATGTTAATCTCAACAGACTGACTATGCTAATCATTTCAGTCGATATCAATATATTTTAATTATAAGTGGCGAGCAGCAAGACGGAAAAAGAACATCATTATTATCCTTAATTGTATTTAATAATTAAGTTGTTATCAATGGTATTTTAATGATTAAGTGAGGTACAGCAAGGAGGAACGAAGATGTAGTTTAATATTTAGTATTATCTTTAATTGTATTTGCTTATTTAAGGATGTGAGAGTTTTGAAAGAAAACTCTACATCATAAAAAAGTGGACCATATCCGTAACTCATATATCTACCCAATATCTTTCATCGAGATAAGGAAACAACTTTATGGTACAAAGAATTATGATTAAACATAACCATATTATTAGACATTTTTCACTTTTTTACTCTTAGATTATTGGTAATGGCATATTTAGTTTATTAGACAAAAAAATAGTGATAAAAGAAAAAACAATGAATGAAACAATGGACCCAATTTTAGTTATACTAACTTTAATTAACCTTTATCGAGGATATGGATTTCAAGATCTGCCCAAGATCTTTCATCGAGATAAGGAAACAACTTTAGTTAATATCAAATAAAAGAATAGGGATGGAATACCAACAATGTTGAAAATATTTTGCTAAAGACCCAATTGGCCTTCCTCCACAATGCATGCATACCATGATAACCTTCCCATAACATGAAAAATTATATGTCACAAAGAAACTAAGTCCATTATTACAAATTGTAGCTCGTTCCATGGTTGTTTCTATGACTATCCACTGTTTATACTCTATTTATTTTCTCTCTCGTATGAGTTTGTTTACTCCACATGAATTTTCTTACACTCGATTTTTTTCATCCTAAGATTTATTATTTTGAAAAATCTCAATATTTGGTACTTCAATTATGGATTCCTAAATTTAAATATCAAAGTTATTTGATGTACAAATAATTTGTTACGTATATCTTAGAATTTCTAAATTTAATTTTTTAATTACAAATTGAATATTTTTTATATAATACAAACTTGCATAAAAATTTATTTTCTATATTTAAAAAAAGGTAACTACTGTATCTTCTGCTTATGTTTCTCTTTTTTACTCTTAGATTATAAGTAAGGGGATATTTCGCTTATTAGGTAAAAAAATAGTGATAAAGAGAAAGACAATGTAATGAAACGATGGACCCAATTGACAATGTGGTAGTTTCTTTATATGTTATCTTATTCCATTGGATATTTGTGGTCCTATCATCTATGTACACATTAATGTGCTAAATTTATTAATGTCATTATATATATAATGTATGTTATGTATAAAAAAGAAATATATTAACCATTGTGATATGTTTCAAAATATACTCAATATCTTTCATCGAGATAAGGAAACAACTTTATGGTACAAAGAATTATTATTAAATATAAGCACATTATTAGACATTATTTAATGATACATATATCTTTTTAAAGTTAAAAAAACACGACTCTTGACATTAAAGGACACGACATCTCTTGACATTAAAGGAAACGAAGACTCTTGACATTAAAGTGACCACGGCACACGACTCTTGACATTAAAGGACAAGGACCTGAGTAAACCAGAACGTCTTCTCTTCCATATATATAGATATATATAATCCAACTAAAAGACTCCCACACCCACAACAACTGAAAAGGAAGAATACCTGGGGAAACCCAGAAGAATCAGTCTTACATGGGATGAAGAAGAAACAAAAAGAGGAAGAACATACAATTTTGAAACACAAATGAACTCAAAAATGGCAACCAAAGTAAAACATTTTTTTAAGACTCTGCAAAAGAACGCAGTTGAAGTGATTCCAGCCGGGTTAAACTATCTCTACTTTCTTAAGAATTAGAGACAAATTATTACCAGCTATCGCCTTCTGGCATAAATCTAAAACTCAAGCAAAAGACGAACATATGTGAACCAGACAGCCTATCTAATACAATGAATTTAAGAAGATGCACAGCTCACTAAACAAGAGACACTAAAATTTGAATATACAGAGTCAATAGACAAGAAAAAAAAAAATTCTAATAAAACAATTTAATTGATCAACATACAGGCTGGCATGGATCTTATCCATCATTTCAAAAGATTTCATATGAATCATCTACAAGCTGGAAATTTGGTCAGAACCTACATCAGAACATATGGAGGAGTTTTCATGTTGGACCGCAAATGACCTCAGCTAACTTCACAGCATCCTGTACTCTCACCGGGTTCCTTTTTGTGCAACAACTACAGATGCAACTTTAGCAGCTATTGAACCCAAACCTTTCAAATCAGACTCCACAATATACCATACAATATAACCAGATGCATAAGCATCACCTGCTCCACAAGTATCTGCTGGCACACAAGGTGATGGGAGGGATGTAACAGCTTCTCCTTTTACACCGATATAAGAGCCCTTAGGTCCGTCTGTGACTGAAACAAATGGAACAAATGGCTCAGTACCTTGTGGCCGAAGCAGGCTTTCTTTCGTAAAAATGACAAAAGGTTCTGGCTTCATCACTGTTTGCAATATGATGTCCGCATAATTTGCCATGATATCCCTGACAAAGAAAAAGTGATGTGAAATGAATAATGACAGAAGGCTTTTAAGATTCTTGCAGAAATCAGTTTCACAAACAATATTGTGGTGTCAACAGAAAAGAGACATCGACATCAGTTTGAAGGATTTGCTTGTTCAGTCTATTCAAAGAAGCATTTATACAGGGTTTTCCAAAATTCACCCACGATCCAATTGTATCTTGTTTCATAGAGTCAAAATCTATAAATCGAAGATAGACAAGCACAATATAGATGAACTTTTACATAGATAATATATATCATTATCAAAAAAACTGATCCTGATCTGCTTCTAATTCATCTCCACACAAATCTAATAGCAACCTGTCTCAGCATTCGAATTCCTGAACAGGCCACCAACTGCTGATCCGGTTCCCTATACCCATCACACAAATTGACACTAAAGTTGCACAATTTGAAAATGCAGTGATCCAGATTTAGCAATCATGCATGCAATAGTTTCTTGGGGATTATGCTAATTCAATGGTTCTTGGATACTAAAGTATTTCAATTAATTGGAATAAAAAATATCTACTCATGTTGGACAAGTGCAGGTATATAAAGAATAAGGTATAATGGAAGACATTTATTTACCAGAAATCATCATAATGTCTCTCAATGCAAGTTACATCTGATGCAGTGATGGCAACCAAAGCACCACATCTGCGAGCGTCCTCACATGCCATGGCAATTGTCTTGATTGTGTCAGGAAACTCAATAAGTATCCTTCAACAATTAAATACTGTTTTGGATATCAAGCTGGCCAAGCATGGATCATAGTTTACCCTTGAAGATGTACCCTGGTTTCAACAAAGAGAGCACATTGTGAGGTATTCCAGAACTATCTCATTTTCATAAAACTTGAGAAGCTGGAACAATGGTCAGAATAAAGATAGAAAACTTCCCATTTTTGAATGATAAAGGTAATAACAATTCTATAACTATGATAATATAGTCGTTAATGACCATCAATAGTAATTGGAAGAAGACAAAAAAGACATGGAAATCCGTTTTAAGTTTATGAAAAATTCTTTGACTGAAAACATTGACAACTCTGACCGTTTTGAGACAGAATCGGGCCCTACTTTCCGTATATCACTTTTGGATTCAGCTACAGTTTTACCAACTTTTGAACAACTCTTATTCATTGGCTTCATGGGCTTAGCTAACACATTATTAGTTCCAAATGGGCCACATGCATGGTAGAGTGTGCCTCAAAACTCAGAAAGTACGATTAACTAGGTCTAAAAGTAATTGTACTAACTTCTTCATTTTGCATGACTTAAGAGAGTGATATAGATATAACTTCTTAAAGGAGGTATATTGTTTCTCAAGTACTGGCATAATTAGGTAACCTCCTCTTTATTCTCACCCCTCTACATTCTTGGTTCATGGTAGATTGTCGACATTAATTGACCTAACCGCTATTTGTTTGTTTTATATTACCCCTTTACTAATTCTTTATGGTTGTGAACAATTTAATGACCCTACCAAGATCATCAGAACTCCATGTTAACCACAATATTTCCTGCTAAACTTTGTCTTAAAGCTTGGCAATATGATCTCCATATTCTCCAAAAGGTGTAAATCCTACACTTCTTCCACTGGATGAATTTGCTTTATATAAGCCATATGCCATTTGGAAGGGGAAAATACTTTTTTGGAAAGGGGAACGAATAGCGAGAATTCTTAGTTTGAGATTATCCATTATTTCTCAGGACCCAACTTAGGAAAGCAGAATCTGATATGCAAAACCAATAAGAGAACTTGTGCGAAAAAAATAATTCCATTATCTGTAACCTTGATCAAGAAGTATTTAGAGAAATTTTTACCACATAACTGAGAAGTTTACACAGTAAACAGCTTTGTGCTGAGTGTTAGTTTGACAATCACTCAAACACGGTAATGGCCAGTTAGTACATGTAATTCCTGACAGGGGTATTAAGGAAAATATCATTGACCTGGTATGCAAGCATTGTACGTTGAGCATCTGAAGTTGTCAAAACAATAACTGTTCCTGTTGTTCCATCCTTCACTGGTGCTGAAAGAAAATTCACATCTGCTCGCCGGAGTTTAGATCTGTGTAAACGATTCCACAAAGTAAAACGCACAGATCAGACTCTTGAAAAGTAATAGCTAGATGGGAACAAAAGCGTGTAAAGTATACAATGTGCCTAACCAATCTACATATACTTGTACATATTTGAGAGCAGCGAGCTCTTCCAGAAAATAAATGATACAAGTTGTAAGAAGACAAAAGACTGGAAAAGAAAGTCTACCGGTAGAATCCACCTAATGGGTCACTTCCAACACTGCCTGCCATGGCAACATTCAAAGAATGTCCTCCAATGGGTTGACCACCAAGCCTTGCCAAGGCCACCAAGCTGTTAGAGAGAGAGCCACCAGCAGCAGCTTTGTAGCTGCATCCATCCATGGCCCGCAAGACTCTACCCCTTTCTTCATGATTCACCACTTTCCTTGTACCCTTCTCTAAACCAAGTGTATCCAGAAATTCATCATCAACCATGCCAGAGAAGTCCACCTACCATCACGAAAATGAACTACTTAACTTAATCTCACAAATCCCAAATAATTAGAAATAACCCAACATACGAACATGACAGATTGGAGCAACGCCTCATCTTCCGAGTTAGGAGATTGTGCATGCTCAGGGGCTTAGGATCTCAATTTGCAAAAAGTGCAACGTGCAGAAGAACAGTTTCCATATTAATCCATTCTATTTTCATGTTGGTATATACGAGAATAACTAACTCTGAAAATCTAATAAACGCAATATTTATATCACAAATTCTAAATCCTGGACAACCTACAATAACGGGAGGAAATTTCCATACATTGTATTACGCAGTGTGAAGTCTGAGCTATCAAAAGATGAGCAAACAGATTATTCAAGAGGGGTAGGGAGGTTTCATTAGCAGTAACTAAGAATGAATAGATAAATAGGAAATTACCATAGCTTGGCCGAGCCCCAGCACATGCCATCTTTCAGGCAGGGCGGCAGGAGATTGAGCGTCCTCTTCAGTCTCCTGCTCTTGGTTGGCGTCGTCGTCGTCGGAATCAGATTCTCCTAACTCATCAGTAGCAGAAGAGGTAGAAGTACAAATCTCGGCGGAGTCATCAGTAGAACTGGCGTTGGTGGCATTAGACATAGAAGAAAAACAGGAATAGGAATTAACTGGAAGGAGAGATATGGGGCGAATGGTAGTGGAGTTAAAAAGGGAAGAATTGAGATTGGTGGAGGCATAATAGTAGGTGTTAAGAGTGGCGGAGGATTGAGAATGAAATTGGGAGGGAAATTTCCTTTGGGGAATGGAAATAGAGGAGGTGGAGGATAAGGAGATGAGAGAGAAAGACATGATGCTTTGCTTGCTGCTAATGGTAATGGTGGTGGTGGTGGATTGATTGATTTTATCCTATCCAATTTCCCCCCCCCCCCCCCCCCCCCCCCCACCCCCACCCAATAAATAAGTTTGCTGTTTTCCGCTAATAGCGGGTAGTTGTTGTAGTTTGTACGCCAGACCAGGATAGGAATGAGGGATGAGGATGAAGATGAAGATGAAGATGGAGATGGAGATGGAGAGTGGCGATTAGCGAATGTCAGGACGCAGCGCCACCCACGACACTCCGCTCTTCAAATGCTCTTGTCTCGTCTCGTCTCGTCGCCTATTAGCTATTACCATCCCATTTTATCCTCACGCGCCGCCGCCTATATCCTCATACTTTTCCTCTTTTGACCTATTCTCCCCTCCTATTTTCTATATCTTTCATTTTCCACCCCCCCCCCCCCCCCCCAATCCCACTTTCAATATGATTTTATATAATATCCATCGAAATTTCGGCTCACAGAGATGCTTGAACTAAACAGCTCGACTAGGCATAAGCTCCAGCCAAGCCGGCTCATCCATCTCACGAGCCGACTTCACTCACCTACACACCAAAATAAATAATTAAATCATTCATTGCCCAATTAAATACCATTATAAAGGCAAAAAAATCTTCTCCAAAAAAAAATGCAAAAACGTTTATAAGATCATGAGTTGTATAGCAAGATGATTTTTTCAAATTTTTAATGTACCTAATATATCTTTATTTAATTTATTTTTTTAATGGAAAAAAAGTCAAATAATAAATAATAAAAATAAGTTGTTTATATTTACAATAATAAGGTGTATAATTACATTAGAACTCTATAATAAAAGTACATATATAATTGCATAAGGACTCTACAAGATAATTGTATATAGAAGACTCTATAAAAAAATTATATATAAACAATAATCAACTATAAAATTATATAAAACACTATAATTTATTCATTAAATGAAAGAAAAATATAAAAGCTAAATTTGCTTTTTTCCTTCCTTCTTCTTCTTCTTCAAATTCCCCTGATAATTGTACGTACATGAATGACAATAGTTTATAAGCAAACTTTTAAAACAAAAAATGTGGATTATATCATTAACCATTAGGCAGGTCACCAACAAGTCACGATATTTAATGGGTGGAAGTAAGTTGTAAAAGATTTGATCTAAAATAAATGTACAAAATTTCATAAATCTATTAGCTAATCTAATGGGTGCATGAAAGTAAGTTGTAAAAGATCTTATTTAAAAAAAATATACGAGATTTCATTAATAAATTAGCTACAAATAACCTCGTAGACTTGATACAACCAGTCATTCCAAAGAATATTAAACACGTATTTGCACATTTTATTGTCCTTCATCTAAATTTAAATTAATTAATTAGATTGTTCACTATTTCTATTTTAAGTTTTAATTATTATATAGATATTGATTTTTTAAGAAAACTGAGTATCATTAGCAAAACATAAAAGACAACAAAACTTATGATACGGTAATATATTACATAGAGCATATACGCATATATAATGATGTATTCTTGAATATTTTAAATCATTTATTCCTACTTGTGTGTTATCTTGTGTTTCATTCCATCAAACAGGTGTAAAGCAAGTGTCATTCATCCTAATCCATGTGTATATAATTAAAAAAAAAATTAAATATGTGACATTTATATGTAACTAGTTTTTAACCCGTCCAGCAGTGATTTTGAACTTAGAAATTACTTTGTTTAATATTGAATATCTAAAAGTAATTTATTTTTAATATTAAATATAAGGTTAGACACTATCACAATTAAAAATATATGAAAATATATGTTTATATATATATTATATTAATATATATATATATATATATCCATAATATGTCATGAAATTGATATATAGAAACATTTATAGCTGATTGTAGCTTACCATATCTTCTAAGTATCAAAGAACATGTATTTTACTTTACAAAACACGGTGTCTACTTACAGGTTTTGTAATCTTAGAACAATAAAATATCTTCAATGTTTAACACAAATATGTAAACATATCAATACATCATAAATTATTGTACTAATGCATATGACAATCAAACTTTTTTTATTGAGGTCATTCCTTCAAACGAGTATTTTCATATATACAATGTCATCTCATGAATTCTTATTAAGTGAAGTATGCCAAATAAATAAATATGTTCTTTGCTCTGATAAAACTTTCTTGGTCTTGAATGATTTTCTCCATATTTTATTATTAATTTGCCAAAAAAGAATCAGAAAGAGAAGTGTTACATTAACCACATATTAGATACGTAAAAGACTATAAATTTTTATATGAATAATATTCTTGGACTTATTATGCTTGTCTATAATAAGTTTCATGTATGGACACATTTCTCCACATTACTGTTAGGTGGTAAGCATAAATGAGTTGGTAAAGGTAGTTAATTACCTCAATATTGTAGCAATATTCATGAATTTTATTTTGATTAATACATTTGTAGAACTGCAACAAATATATCAAACGTTAAATACATAGATGAACTAATTAACTAAAATGCTTAGTTAATAAATATATGTTGTCAGTCAACTATATTAAACATATTTACTTGATAGGTTTTTCTTTTAAGGTGTCCATCAACTTTGTACCTACAAATTAATAAGTAAATAATAATCAAAATCAAGCATGTTCTACGTATTTAAAGCACATACCTCAAACAACGGACACACTTCAATAAGTTTTTCATGCCATTTAAACTCAAATCCTGATATTCATTATTTAAAAAAATTCGTATAGATCTCCTATAATCAAAATGAACAAACTGTAAGAACAAACATTTTCAAGTGAAAAGTAACATAAAATTAGTTTACGTTACCTTCAACTTGTTTCTTCCTCAATTTCAGAAAAAAATTTCAAGTATCACGTAATCCATAACCACTGATATGCCCCATCCTTCAGCTATTACTCATATCCATGGTTTTCGCTTGTGGTTACTCATAAGATGATTGACAAAAGAATATTATAAATAAATAAGATATAAAATATTAACAATGAGAAAATATAAAATTTCTTATTCCACATTTAACATTGAAAGAAATTGGAAGGTGTTTGGCTAAACTTATTTTAAAGAACTTATAAGTTCTTAGTGTTTATAAGATGTTTTTGGAGCTTATAAGCTCTCCATTTTATAAGCTCTTAAAATAAGTTGGGGTTATCTTACTTATTTTTTATAACGTCTTATTTTAAGAGCTTATAAGTTGTTTCACAAAAAAAATTACCAAACAATTTGTAAGAGCTTATAAGCTCTGAAACATCTTATAAGATGTTTTAAAGAGCATATAAGCTTAGCCAAATACTCAAGCTAATATTTATTGATTTTGGCTAAAGCTTATAAGCTCCTCTAAACATTTTATAAGATGTTTTATAGCTAATTATAAGCTCTATAAATTTGTTTGGTAAGTTTTTTAAAAAACAGCTTATAAGACCAAAAAATAAGATGTTTGGGTCTTATAAGCTATTTTAAAAAAAGTAACTCAACCCCACCTTTTTTTAAACAGCTTATAAGATGTTACATCTTATGAGCTCCTAAAACATTTTATAAGATGTAGGAGCTTATAAGATGTGTTGGATAAGTTTAGCCAAACACCCTCTAGTGCTAGGGACTCCGATGCCACATCCAAATACCTTATTTCTTTTATTGATTTTTCAATCATTGATTTCATTGGAGCCAAATCATAAAATAAAATCCTAACATTTATTAGACTAATACAATATACCTTTTATTAAAAAATAGAATTTAAGATAAAATAGTAATTCTAAAATATACCTTTGATTAATAAAATACTATAGGTGTCTAAATGTGTGCAGATAATGATAAAAAAGAAAAAGAAAAAAGTACTATGCTATCAGCTAATTTGCATTACATTAAAATAGAAAAATGTACCTATTACATAATTTCCCTGCTATTGACATGCCTGGAGAGGAAACAACAAACTCAAGAATAAATTGAAAAATAGAAAAATAATTATTAGCAAGATCCCACCTTTCCCCGTGGCGTATCTAATATTGGAATTCAAATTCTTCTACAATACTATATGTGAATTTGAGCTGAAATATTAGGAAACAAAGAAGGAAATACTTTATTTTGACTCACCGAATGAGCTATTGAGCTGAGCTTAGAGGGGAGGTAGGGCCGCAAGGGATAGGGGAATAGATTTAAAAAAAAATTACAAAGGATAATCTATAAAAGTGTTTTGATAATTAGAATGTCTATATATAAGCTAGAAAGAAAGATAATTTTTAAAATCATCGAGGAGGGAAATTAATTGATGAGGAGACATTTTAAAAGTGATTGGTTAGAAAAACGTATAGAAATCAATTACCGGAAAGGTTAATCCAATTAAGAGTATGTATAATTGACTAGAGAACAATTCAAATTTTGATACATCCAATGGCTAATAATTTGTAATAATTATTATATTTAATTTAGCTTAAATCAAGGAATCAGAAGTCAAACAAACTTAATTTGCATATTATTTGTTCGTCAAAAAATTAGGTTATCTTAAATTACCAAAATAGTTGTTTTATTTGCACATGGTGGATTTTTTTTGATGACTTTGTAAAATGTAATGAAAATAATTATTAAATTTAAGTTGGCTTATATCAAGGAAGTATTTAACTATAAACACATATCATCTTTAGCTTATACTATGGAAACATATTTAAGTTGGCTTAAATCAAGGAATTATTATGCCAATAAACACAATTAATCTTTAGCTTATACTATGGAAACCGATGTATCATATGGGAGAATTAGACAACAGATTGCACAAATTAGCATATTTGTATCACAAATGAGATTTGACTAATGATGTGAAAATCATAACGGCCTATACTAATATAGGTGGTTTAAGACCTAAATATGGAATTGTATCTGAATGGCAATTTGGAGTAAAACTAACTTGTATAACTCATGTCCATATTGAAAAGAGATGGATTCACTGGTTTGGATTCATTTTAAATATTATAATAAGATTTGAAGTACGAGATGAAACACACTATCAGAATAAAAGGTCTAATTCGATTTTAGGAAGTGTGTTTACACTAAATTTTTAATATTACACATTGTTATATTTTTTTCTTTTGATCTTTTATTCTCTTTAGGGATTAATTTAATTTTTATATTTTATTAATTAGACATCCCTTAACTCTTTCACAATTTTTTATTTTGTATTAAATATTAATAATAAATGTGCATGAATATTTATATTATATCATTTATACTATAGGGAGAGTGTTTAGATAAACTTATTTCGAAAAGCTTATAAATTCTTAATTTTAAAAGATAATTTTGGAGCTTATAAACTCCATCTTAAAAGATAAAATTTTAAAGTATTTGGATAAAATAAGTTTCAACATATAAGTTGTTAGCAAGGTTGGCAAAAATGAGTACTTATTAGCTATTTTTAGTATATCAATAACCAAAAAATATGTGACACTATTAACGAATAATTCTTGAAATATTTTTTCATATACAGTAAAACCTCTATATAGTAATATCCTCGAGACCGGAGAAAAATATTACTAATTACTATAGGGAAGTTATTCTTAAATAGAGGTTCACATATAAAAATTATAATTTTTAAAAAATAACTAATATACATTATACGACACTTGGAAATGTGTCCCTTATTATTTTAAAAACATGAATTTAAAAGATATATAAGATTCATGAATTTTAAAAAATAAATGTACGTAGATCATGCATGTACATTGTGTATATATTAGATTTAGAAGATTCATTCATGTATGTATCTAGGAAATGTAAAAAAAATATATGTACATCATGTATGCATTTAAAAATATTTACTCATGTATGTTGTGTCTTCAAACTGTCTTCTTGTTTGTTTTCTTTTTTCTATACATATATAAATGCTAGCATAATCATGATATATATATATATATATATATATTTGTCACAGACAACTTTAGATAAATATATCATATCATCTTAAGTTTAATATAACACATTTAAATAATTCTAGATATTTTATATAGATATATAAATATATTTGAAATTTAATGTCGTTTTATTACTATATGGAGGTAAATTTCTTAAGGATGGTCCTAAAAAAAATATGATATATTACAATGTAGAGTTTATTCTTATTTATAACTGGTCCCCAATTGGGACCATGATTTTTTATTACTACAAGGAGGTTATTTTTATATAGAGTATTCTTGTATAGAGATTTTACTGTATCTACAATAAGGAATATATTATTATAACAAATATTAACATACATTAAGTTTATTACTTGTAATTATGTTATTATTACTATTACATACAAAATTTATATAATTTTTTATTGCATCAAACATAGCAAGAGATTTAAATTGGTATTCATATACAACAATCACAAATATGGTATCTGTTTTGAATTGTACTTTGAAAATTACTATTTTTAACAATATAAATATGTATCCATACCTAGTATGACATACACATGGTACATACAAGCATGTAATATAAAAATAATAAAAATATGTCGGGTAATCAGTATTAGCAACATATGCATGTACTTTAATACAAGTGGAATAAATATGAGTTTCTTATCCGATATATAAATATATTGGATAAAATTGTGTGGGTAAGAATGAAATACTTAACCAGTAGCGAGAGGATATTACTTTTCTCATCGATAAATAATATATTGGGTAGAGATATGTGGGTAGGAAAGAGATACTTAATAAGTGGTGAGGGTATATTAGTTATTAGATTATTAGGAAATCTGAACTTCAAAGTGAATAGTTTGTTAATGGTTAGTAAAATTGCATTATGGAACACATATATTATCATGTTATAGGTTGTTTGAAAATGTGTAATTCAAAATTGATATATATTAATATATAATTAGTACACTTTTGTTCTGGATTACACACGTTAATTATTGACTTACTAATTTCTACACAAAATTAGAGCAATACGAATACTTTTTACTTATAATAACCAATTTTTTATGGAATGAATATTTTTAGAGTGCGTCTTAGTTATGATCATCTTTAGTAGCTAATATATCAATTTAGTCACTACTTTAAAAATATTTATTTGATTATATATAAAAAAAGATAAAGAAAAATAATCTTGACAATTCATTGTTTATAAAATTATATATTACATATAAAGAAAATAAAACTTTCATATCTGACTTAATTGCATTTGTACAAGTCAAATAACAATCAACTTCTAACTATTATTTTTTTGTTAAAAAGTATTTTTAATTCCAACATATGTCGATGAGAGCACTTTAATTCCCAATTTGTTAATTTTGAATCCGACTACCCAACCTTTGTCAATTGTAATATTGCAGTCCATTTGACCCTATTGCGACAAAATCTATTGAAATATTATGTTCCACCGACGACGATCAATTGACCATAGTTTATTGAACAATCACTTAATTAAATTACTCTTTTGAATATATACAATTTCTAAATTAGACATTATTTATATACATGAATTATTTAACTAGAGCATATTATTCACGTGCAACTCACTGTCATTTACTGGTGGTAATAAAAACCATCACATTAAGATATTAAGCCATCAATCTAAATAGATATTGATTTGGTTCAACTTCCAAGTTCCAACAAGAGAGGATTAAACCATCAATTCCTTGTCAACTCGTAGCTTCCCACCAATTATTATTTATATTGTATACAATAAAATTATAAAATATCTTAATTCGCAATTAAGCCATGCATGCATCAAGCGTATATATATATATATATGTTTCATCATCATCTTTTCAATAATGCAAGGCTAGTACTATTTTCTTTGAATTCTCAGAGCATACACATTTTTCTTTTTTCTTTTTTGAAAACCAGAGTATACACATTTAATGACTGCATTTCCGAGTCATAAACTGCCCCAACTATTCAAACTTTTATTAATAACCTTGAATAATTCCCTCCATATTGTATTACAGTTCCTTCAAAGCAATCCATAAACACAGAGCTAGAATAATTTGAAAATGATGAATACTATTATTATTTGTCTATTTCTCCTGTATTTTTAAGTAGTACAATTCTATATGTGACACACACACACACACACACACAAAGCAAATAAGTAAATAAAAAACAGAATGATTAAAGTAGGTTTTATTTTGTTTGGGTGGTCACTTTTTCTCCTTTATTATGCGGAAAAAAGCAGTACGTACGTCGTAGATTCACTCACAGCACCTCTTTCTTTCCTTCTTTCATGAACATCCCCTTCCAGGAAGCCCAGTAGTAAGGGCTCTTCTGTAAATTCCTTACTGCAAAATTAAAGGTATAGAGAGATGAGCGAGCACACCAACCTACCCAAGTGTTTTTCCTTTTTCCTCTTTTTGGTCTGTGCACGTAAAATTATTATTATTATTATTATTGTAATTTGTCCTTTTGCTGTCTTTACTTTAGAAACTCCAATTCAAGTATAGATACAGTACCGTCAATATATATGCTCAAAGTAGAGACATACACAGCACAGCGTTTGAGTAACCTATATCATCATGTCTACCAAATCCAAGTAAGTGGTTGGATGATCTCATCTCCGATTCTCTTTTAACTTTTCATATGTTTCCAATTTATAACTGTACTGTTGCTCCATGTATGATCATCAGATTATATGTACTAATTATACTCCCCTGAATTTTGCCACATTGATATTGCTACTTCTCTATCTTTCATCATTGTTAATTTGGAGTTTGTTCGCTCACCAACTCAATATTCTGGATTTCCATTTTCAGAATGCAATTATTTTCTCATAGTTTTATTTTTTCAATATCTTGTTGCATGAGTGAAATACTTTAAAGAAAGGTGAAATCCCGTGAAATACATACATATATATATATATTCTGTCTTTAGCTTAACCCCATATTCCTTCTTAAATTCATGTTGCGTTTCATGCCTTATATGTGCAATGTATCTGTATTTGCATTGTCCCCTTTAGTTATAAAAATGGGCTCTCATTGTGGAACATGACAATTAAGATTCTCTGCTTACATATAGATCTGCTCTATCTGGAACTCCTAACACTACTAATGCATCGCCAGCAACTCCTCGTGTTAGCAAGTTGAACAGGGGACTGCCTAAGTCTGATTCTGATTCTCGTGCTTCAGTTGATCGGTCTCCAAGTTCTGTTACTTCAAAGTCTACTGCAGACCGGCCATCTCCTAGGCTCAGCACCCCGCCAGATGTGAGTTTCAGCAAATTCAAATCGATTATTTTGTATGATTGCGTTTTGAAATATATAAGTAGTGGGCGAAAATTGCAAATGTTGGATGGTGGTGCTTAAATCTGATAAGCTTATCTAGATTCTTATATTCACGTCTAGGAGCTTTAGTTACTGGAATAAAAACAAGACCTTTGTTATGCTGAAACATTGTGTTTTCTGATATGCATTGCTTGTTAATTCCAATTTCTTGTTCCTCTCAGAAAAAGACTTCCCGCATTTTGAAACCCTCAGAACTTCAGGCCGAACTAACTCTAGCTCAAGAGGATCTGAAGAAGGCCAAGCAAAAATTGGTTTCGGTTGAGAAAGAAAAAGCAAAGGCTGTTGATGATTTGAAAGAAGCACGAAGATCATCTGATGAAGCAAATGAGAAGCTCAGCGAGGCTTTGGTGGCTCAAAAGCGAGCAGAAGAAGATTATGAGATTCAAATGTTTCGAGCAGTTGAAATCGAGCAAGCAGGCATTGAAGCAACTGAGAAGAAGGAAGATGAATGGCTGGCAGAGCTGGAAGCAGTGAGAAACCAGCATGCTGTGGATGTGGCTGCTCTTCTATCTGCCACTCAAGAACTTCAGAAGCTGAAGCAAGAACTCGTCATGACATTTGATGCAAAAAACCAGGCACTCAGCCATGCTGAAGATGCAACAAAAATAGCTGAGATTCAAGCAGAAAAAGTTGCAGCTTTTTCTGCAGAATTGGTCCACTTGAAAGTGTCGCTTGATTCCAGGATCGAATTGGAGGCCAATGAGAACAATAAATTTATGTCAGAATTAAAACTGGAGATAGATTCTCTACGACAAGAGCTTGAGAAGGCAAAAAAATTTGAGGAGAAATTGGAAGAAAAAGAGGCTACCTTAGAGCAACTTAATGTTGATCTGGAGGCTGCAAAAATGGCTGAATCGTATGCACATAATTTACTGGTGGAGTTGGATAAAAGGGTTGAGGAATTAGCATTTCAGGCTGAGCAAGCTAAGAGATTGGAGAAATGTGCATCAGAATCTCTGGAATCAGCCATGAAACAGCTGGAAGTAAGTAAAGATTCATTGCGTAAGGCAGAATATGAGATTGCAACACTTGAAGAGAAGGCGGGCTTGCTGGAAACCTCAATGGGAAGGCAGAAGGCGGATCTAGAGGAATCACAAGATAACCTTGAACTAGCTAAAGAAGAAACTTCTCAAATGGTGAAGAAGATTGAATTTCTTAAGTGTGAGCTTGAAACTTTAAAGGACGAGAAAACTCAGGCCTTTAACAATGAGAAGCTTGCAGCTGCCAGAGTACAAACTCTACTGGAAGAAAGAAATAAGCTCATAAATGAGTTGGAAACTTCCAGAGACGAAGAAGAAAAAAGCAAGAAAGCATTAGAAAGTTTAGTGTCATCCTTACATGAAGTCTCAACAGAAGCAAGAGGTGCCAAAGAAAAGTTATTCTCTATTCAAGCCGAACATGAAAACTGCGAAACACAAATACAAGATTTGAAGCTCGTTTTTAAAATAACAAACGAGAAGTACGAAAGCATGCTTGATGATGCAAAACAAGAGATTGATGCTCTCACTTGTTCACTTGAACAGTCAAAGCACGATCATGAGAACTTGAAGGCTGAGTGGGAGCAGAAGGAGCTTCAATTGATGAACTCTGTAAAGAGTTCTGAAGAGAAGAGCTCTTCGATTGAAAATGAAACAAGTAGGTTGTTTAATTTACTAAAACTAGCAGAAGAAGAAGCATGTGTCATAAGGGAGGAGGGAGGACGTTGGAAAAATTCATTTGAGGAAGCTGAATCAGAGGTGATTTACCTAAAGGGAATCGTTGATGAATCAAACGCTGAGACGATGAGATTAAAAGAGGGATTGAAAGACAGAGAAAATGAATTGCATCATATTCATGTAGAGAATGAGGAGCTTCAGAAGAGAGAAGTGGCGTCTCTTAAAAAGGTTGAGAAGTTATCTAAGTTGCTTGAAGAAGCTTTGGCAAAGAAGCAAGAAGAGGGAAAACGTGAGCTGACGGATAGTGTAAAAGAGTATGACATGCTTCCAAAATTGTTGGAGTCTTCTGAACAAAATGTC
Organism: Buddleja alternifolia; assembly: GCA_019426215.1. Lineage (NCBI taxonomy): Eukaryota > Viridiplantae > Streptophyta > Magnoliopsida > Lamiales > Scrophulariaceae > Buddleja > Buddleja alternifolia. The sequence goes on from CM033395.1 coordinate 45,548,148, forward strand.
ACAGGAGACGTGAAGCCTAAGGTGGTGGAAGAGCCTGCTGAAGTTAATGACATTGATGAATCCGTCCAGAGAGATTCTGAAGTGGATAATTCGTATGGGAAGCTAATAAACAACAAGGAAAACGAGAAAGACAGTGAAAAATCAGCAGAAGTTGATCTTAAAATGAGCGAAAACTGCAAGATTGATGAACAAGAGCAGGAGCAAGAATCGATTGAGGATGAAGAGGACTCAATAACTGAGGGTGGTGAGGGCCGTGGCCAGGTGAACGGGGGGGTACCCTCGAGAGAAAATCTTGACAATGGTGGGAGCTCGCTGCCCAGTCAGAAGAAGAAGACGCCTTTGCTTCACAAGTTTGGGAGCCTACTAAAGAAGAAGGGCAAATACCAATCATAAGTAATAGGTCATCTATCTTTTCCCTTTTTTGGGTCTTGATTTGGGAGGTAACTGAAATTTTATAGTGTCTTACTTGAATAAGGTTGGTCAGTCCTTTTTTGCTATATTTTTCTTCCAATTACTATTAACTCCTCATTGTAGAGTGTAGGCATGTAAAGATGAGAAAGGCTTTGTATCATGTGTAGAATAATTTTTCCAGTGATGAATGTTTGTGTATGGGACAGTTTAGGAATGAAATTTGGTGTGGTTTCATTTAATATGCATATATATATATATATATATATATATATATAGCATGGAGTATGCTATGCAGTAACCCCCAGCCTGGGGGTTATTTGAATATAAATACTTGCAATATTTGTAAAACCCATACATAAGTGACGACACTCCATCAATCTTCCACTTACAGACTCAACAATGGTAAATGAATGAATGAATTAGAGTGATTATTGTATATGTTACCTCTGGCTCTCTCAATACAAGAATCCTGCAATTCACCAAAGTCAGCTGCAATTTTCCAATATGGTTTTGTATTAATATATATATTTTTAATTGAAACTCGTATTTTATTTAGTTTCAAAATAAACTCGACTTTTGTGAAACAAATTATCGTTTCTTGGAAAACAAATGTCTACAAATTTAAATTAAAAGAATTGGTTTCACTTTTCACAGGGACGGAAAAGTGTTAGTATTAGACAGGGAGATTAAACGGAGAGAGGGCGAAGACCCTTAAGCAATAAGATTCAGAATCACCCACTACTATCTCTATTTATTAACTGCAGATCTTCATCTTCATCTTCATATTCATATTAATAATCAACCATAGTAGAATACGAGAATAGAGAGTAAAAGCAAAAGGCAAGGCAAAAGCAAAAGCAAAAGCAAAAGCGAAGACGACGACGATGTGGGTGGAGCTGATATGTGGTCTTGTTCTTTACGGCTTAGTGAAGCGATTCTTCTTCCAAGACGACGCCCTCCTTGACATCGATTCTTCCTACTCCAATGCCCTCTTCGCCGTCGCCAAAAGGTCAGAACCAACATCTTTCTTCTTCTTCTTCTTCTTCTTCCATCAATCAAAGTTTTATTACTTCTGTGTATCTATCTAATTCTTTGCTGCCACCGACCCACCATCGGACCATACCATAATAGGTTGGAAAGGCTTTATCATGGATCCAAAGTCTATGTCGGCCTCCAAATTCCAGACGCCGATTCCGCTTCTCGCCAGAATATTGATCTTGTTCTCCTCACCCATCAGTAATTCTCCTCTTTCTTATTTATTGCCCCCCTCCTTTCCCACCCACTACTCTCCTTCATTTTGTTGTTCCCTCTCTTTTATTCTTAACATTCTATGTGTTGTCTTGTGTGCATTTCTTTTTCTGCAGGGAGGCAGTCGTGATTTCTGTACAGAATGTATCGGGGTTTGTTTCCATTGATAAGGATGGTAATTGGATGTGCACCAACGCAAAGAACCATAAAATTGAGACTATTCCCAATCCTGTAAATTACTTCCCTTCCTCATTTCTGGTTTAACACATTCTTTTTAGCATCCATCCATTCTTGAGGGAGCTTGTAGTCTGTCAGTTACAAAAAATGCTCTCAATTACCGCAGCATTATTATTGAGTTTTGTCCAGCACGTGCCATCTGGAGTTTTGCACATCTACAATTGTGAAGTAAATTTTGATTCATTATGAGCTGAAAACTTTGTTAGGTGAATTTGTCACTTTCATTTATTACTTTTCTTCTCATGGTGCTCCTTTTCTATCCATCAAAGTAGCTGTCAAGCTGCAATTTACCTGGTAATGAGGTTCCCAAGTTAATGGTAATTGAACAGATTATGAGCGTGCTTCTTGATAGATATTAAAACTGTGACAATGTACATCCACCACTAAAAAGAGCTACCTTCGCCGTCTTTAGTTTCTTCTTCGCTGTTGGGTCAAACTCTCTGCTTCAATAACAATAATCTGCCCCTATGAATTGTCATCATGTCAAATGCTGGCATCATTTTGGGCTGGTATATAAGGTGTTTTTGTTTTTTCATTGTCTCTAGCAAGTTTTTAGGCTATAGTCTAATGTGGTTTTCTGCTATTCATTCAGGTTATGGAAACCAAAAAATTAGTGTCTATCCTCGAAGAATATCTTGAACAAAGGGGAGTTGCTCTTCCGGAAGGATATTTATCTTGTAAAGTCATATGTCCAAACCCAAATTTTCAGTATGATTTTCTTTCTCCTCTTTACTATGTCTTGATGTTTAGTAGTTACTACAATTTGTAGAGTCAATATTTTGTCCTTTTACACTTTTCCCCGTATCTTAGAGTTTGATAACTTTGTGTATTTCTGTGTGGGTGTACTGGTATGCTATCCAAAAAGACTTGATATCCCCGATCTATAACATTAGTTAAATTTCTGAGGGCTCCTAAACGCTTGCTCATGATATTATGAACATTTAGAAAATATAAATCTTTGTCACAGTATCAGGTGCTAAGCTGTTCTAAATTCATAATCAGAGTATCTTCGTTGGCAAAATTGAGTTTATCAGACATGCTTTGAAATTTGAGTAGTTATTGAGTTGTTTGCTTATGTTGGGTGCTTTTGTCCATCATGACGTAGCATGTAAGCAGGTGGTCATATGGCACCAAAGGAAATATTGTAATTTGGCATACATGTAAAGCTCCAGTATATTTCATGAAGTTTCTTTCAGTGATCATATGTCTTTCAGAACATGAATAATTCTTCACTGTCTAAGTTTCAGGCAATGGTTTATGAGCCTTATAAAACATGAATAATTGTTCGCTTGTATAATTTAAAGTTATACAGCACAAAGAGACCAAGATGCAATGCCCACTTAACATAACATATTTGTAACTATGGAAAAATAATAGGTCGAGTTGAAACAATTTCAGCTAGTTTGTTAGCCTTGTACATGTTATTCTTAGTTATCAATGGTCCACTTCTTTGTCTATGTTTCTAACACTGCTGCTTTTCTTGCAGTTCCATTCATTCAGACTCTTTTCCACCTGAGGTCACTACTTACGATCAGTGGCAACAATTAAAACCTGAGCAAAAAAATTCATATTCTGGATGGATTAAAGGTGCACTTCTTGGTGGAAAGAAGAAAATGCAGGAGTCATTTTTTGAGAAGCTTAATGCTGTTCTCAGCACCGCCCCCGTTTGGGACAGGTCTGTTAAGTTTCATCTTCGTTATTACACATTCTAATCAGTTCTCATGAAGCTGGATAAGAAAGAAACATTTTGGTGCGCATTTTACCTCTTAACGGTCACTGAATGGAAAGATGGGTTATTTAAGAAATTATAAGCATACAGAGTTAGTAAAGAAAAATTGTGAGAAAACATGAGAGTTTTAATTAGACTAGCAAAAAACACGTGCATCGCACGTGATTCATATGAATTTATTAAAATAATTGCAATATAAATTAAATACTTGGACAGATAAAATTGAAATTTTCGAATAGCATAAAATATAAATAATAAAGTTTAATCTCATTTGAAGGTCTCATTTGTACTTGCTTGATCTTGATGGACGTTGCAATTATTCATCTAACTTCACGAATTTCTTTCTCAAAAATGTCTCTTCATGATCACCCGAAGGCTGAAATTATGTTAGTTGATGTCCTCTTCCTCATTGTTCACTGTCAGTTCCTTTATACGTTTCTTCACCTTCTTTAGAATTTGTAGTGTGTTTAATTTTATTTTCCTTTTATGTAGATATTTTTTGAAGAGTTCCCTTGCATTCTTCTGTCAACCATTTTTGATTTTCTTCCTCTTTTAGTTTCTATTGTGGTCTTTCAATTGCATCCGCTATACGCTAAGTCTCCCCTTATTCATTTGTGCCTTTCTATTAAGTGCAATGAGAAAGCGTAATTCAGTTGATGCTTGTAGACTCAACAATCGATAATACTTTGAATTATGTTTTTCAGAAGAAAATGAATATATTAGAAACATAAATTAGTAATTTATGTATACTGTAATATATTCTAAAATTAAATAACATATATAAAGAGTTACATAAACAATCTATGGTAATATAAAACTCTCTCTTAAATTGATCTTATGTATTCATTTAGGGAGCATCCAACAAATATGGTTGCAACGTCCTCAAATATTGTTATATATGTGTTATTGTCGTCGTGCACAACATTTAAAATCAATCTATACCTATAGATAATGCGACAATGTTCAACAATCATATGTGCAAATAGGCATTTTTTTCGAAGATGATTGTCTTAGTGATTACCTTCAGGTGGTTTCTATATCTTCTTTATTACATTTTTTACAAATTACATGGTTTCTAGTGTGATTGAGAACTTTGTCTGATTGCTCTTCAATAATCGAAATTGGTGAATTTTGACATGACAAAAAAATCTTCCGCTATAGAATTGTAATCTAAATATTATGAGCAGAACATTGATAAAGTACTATATCATTTTAAATTAAAAATAATATTCGTAAACTTTAGATAAACAAATTCAAACATGAGAAATATGATCTTGTTAGTAGATGAAACTTGTGAGGAATTTATATGTCTTCTTTCTCCTATCGCTTTATATAATATTTTCTTTGGTAAGCCACTTTATATAATATTTGTTTACTTAGTGATGAGATTTTTAATAAAAGTGAGTGATTGAAAAGGATGACCAACGAGCCATTATATAGTAGATTAAACCCATGAAAGATCATGAACCATCTTATTTATTTTCTCCAAAATAATATGATTCCTATCATGTGTGATGAACAATATTAATTTCAACGGTATGTCATGTGAATTTCGTATAATAATAGATATATTTATGACCTTTTTTTTTTTTATCATAACTAATAAATTACATATTATGAATCCAGTTTACGTATCATTATTACTTGTTCAATTTTGAAGTTTACATGAGGAAACAATCTTTCGGTTGAAAATCTCTTCTTTATGAATAGTTGTAATTTCATCTTCAGTTTGATGTTAGAATCATTTTAGTCTCTCATGTTCAAATTGTGACTTTAACATCTCTAAAGTTTGAATTAGGTTTCACTTAAGTCTTTGGATATTTTTACCCTTAAATGTGAGTGCGCATTACTCTTATGAAGGGACTAAAATTAAACCAAATTGAAGGGTAAATATGTTCACGAGGACTTAAGTAAAACCAAATTCAAATGTTAGGGATGATACAATCATAATTAAGCATGAGAGATTAAAGTGATTTTATCATTAAACACGAGGGACCAAAAGTGACATTTCCCTTTTTTTATTTCGATAAGTTCATCTTTTCTTTACCATATAGCATTATAATAAGAATTGGTAAATTCTAAACAACATTCATTGGTTTATTTCTATAGCTCAGAAGTTATATGGATTAATAAAATTAAGGGTAAAATACATTTTGCACCCTTGAACTATATGTATGTCAAATACCCCCCTAGACTACCAAAAGTATAACCCCCCCCCCCCCCCCCCCCCCCCCCGGGAATAATTTGGTATTTAGACACTTCAATATAACATGAATTCTCATTAATTCGTTTAGTAATTAATTAATTATATTTTCTCTTTTCTTTCTTCATCGTCTTTTTGTGGGAAATTTATATTGGCTCCCTAAATTTTATTGTCTTTCCCATGTTATTAAATACACATAAATACCCTTCGACATGGAAATGAATTATCAATTCTAAAAGATGAAGTTGCACGTTTTAATAGCTTTCACATTTCCTAAATAGCTTTTTTGAATTATTTTATCCATTTCACTAATAATATTAAAATCAACTAAAACGGATTGAATAATCTACCATAGACCAAATCATTGTGCATCAAAATAAGTCTCACATTGAAATACGTAAAATATGCTATAATTTTCAATGACAACGTAATTTCCAAGGTTAGAAGGAAGAATAAGTGGAAAAAGAAGCACAAAATTGTGAAAAAGAGAAAAATAGCAAAAAATAAAAGATAAAATAAAGGCTCGATGCAGAAATCAAATTTATTTTGTATGAGTTAGGGGGGTAAATGTTACATTTGGTTGTTGAGGGGGGTGTTTGATATGTAGTCAACAGTTCAGGAGCAAATGTATTTGCCCTAAAATTAACTTGAAGAGAATCCAAAGAGCTTCTGGTAACGGTGCTTGAACTGGGTGATCAAACAGTAAACATTTTGCGCCATATGGATATAAATAAATGGTGCTGACAATATGATACTATTCTGTAATAGAAAAATTGAATTTAGGTGTCTATTTCAAATGATTCATACTTGTAGTATAAAATCCCAAGATGACCTTGGGGAGATTGTTCCTGTCTGCCCAAGACATTGTAGTATTTGCACAACTGGGTTTTCTCATGCTCAAGAATTTATATTTGGACTTGAACCTTCATATTCATGTGAACTATTGGAATTCTTTTTAATTCCACCTAACATATACATTGAACAAATTTGTTAACTATCAGTATAAAATTTAATCAAGTTCATGCACATTCATTTGATGATAATAATAATTATTATTATTTTATTAGAGGATAATATTAATTTATTACTATAGGGTTATTTTAGTCTTAACAAAAAATGTTAAGAAATGTAAATTATCTCCTAACATTCATACTTTAAGAATAGTTATTATTATTATTATTATTATTAAAGTTAATGGTTTTAAGCATGCAGTTGTGCTTTATGATGTATCAGTCGTTTCCCAAAATTCCCTTTTTATTTGTCGTCACAATCTTATCCTTTGAATTTGTTATGACTGCTGTTAATGCATTAGATTATTTGTTTTTTGATTTCTCGTGAAGAGTATTATTTACCATCAATTATGTTTATTTTTAAATTTGACTTCAGAGTTGGATTTGCTGAAATTTGGTTTAAAATTGGCCTAATATAATGCAGGTTAGAGCTGAAAGGCAACAAGTATATTCTGGGAGAATTTGTTGAATTCAAAGGGAAACAAGAAGACCTTCAGGCGTTAAGAAAGATCAGGAGATCAAAAGTTAGTCGTGTGACAGTTCAGAAGATAAGCATGTTTGGTTTCGGTAATTCATTTATATAACTTTTCTCCGTATTTGCAGTTTTTCATAATTCTGAATGTTTTGAGGTAATACTTTGGTGAATCTTTATGACACATGACACAGCTCATTCAACTGTCCAAGTTTTGTACGCTCCTCGTGATTACCGTGTTGAAGGATCTTCTTCGTCGTCTTCACAGTGGGAAGAAGTTACTGTTAGATCGAGCACAGAGGTAGTTTTTCAACCACAAAACTCTAAAAAACCGCGCAAGTATAAGCTGTCTTCAGTTATTTCCATGTCGCTGAGTGCCTGAATATGAATAGTAGTACCTACATGCACCAAGGCATCAGATGTTTATGTTAAAACATGCCAGTTCCTTTCAAAATGATGTAACAAATGATGATATTATGTATATGTATGATCCTTTATGTATGCATCACTTATGGCCATGATTAAGGATGAGATCTTTGCTGACGACACGTGATTCAATATTGGAATAATCTCAATAATATAAACTAGAGATCTGATAGTTTAAACAAGATGAACAATGACTGGCATAATAAAATAATAAATGCATCCGATATTTGTACATATAATTGAGTATGGCTAAGTTCATTGTAGGGAATAATCCATTTTCCGCTGCCATGACATCAATTACAGTGCACTTTTAACCCGGTTCAAAGAATCATCAAGGGATCCTCATCCTCATAATCTAAATATCTAAAACTCTTTATGGCTTTCATTTTCACATGTACAATGTCGACGCATTATCATCATGTGTCTGAAGCAAACATATATATTATAATAAACTATATATATCTATCTATCTATTTAATCTAATCTAACCCATATATAAATGTGTGAATAACTCATTTGTTTATTTCATTGTGAATAGATTTTTATGCTCACCCTTACTAATTGAACTTAGTTCTTTATTATATTTCCCCCCATAAATATAGCGTACCATACCGCGGGGGCAAGCCCCCTGCACCCCCCCTTAAATTCTTCGTCTATTTGGCAAAAAACAAATTATATAATTATATCACAACAATCTCGCCCTCCTCAGTAAAATTCTTGACTCCGTCCCTGGTGCCCCCACTGACCCAAATTTCTAGATCCGCTACTGAATATAGAACTACAGATTCATTGTAAGCAGCGGAATCCTATATTAGCACATCTCAACACAAAGAAAAAGAAGTAATAAATGAGATACCATGAAACATTATTCTTGATGTTAAAAGCATAGATGTATTTTCTGAAAATATAATGAACTGTTTTCTTACGTAGAAGCTAGCATTTATTAAACCCTTTTGATTGATAAATATTAGGATACCTAAAGTTAAAACTACAGTAAGGTTGGACAAATAAATTATCATCTTATATCTAGAAGTTCGTTATGTATTTGAAGTTATTTGAAGTAATAACAAACATAAAAATGTACTTGAAAACAAACATATAAAAAACAATAAGAAAAAATATAATTTACTTATTTTAGATAAACTATTAATAAGATTTATTTGTTAATAACTTAAATATTTATAAGGACATTTGACATAGGTAATGATAAGTTTCATAATCATCTACTTCAATTAAATTCATCATTGGAAAACCACGTGCATCCAATATGCATCCTAATATTCATCCACCAGCAGCAGCAGCAGCAGCAGCAGCAGGACAGCAGTTGTTCACTCACTCAACTTGGATTCCACTGTCATAATCTAGCATGAGTTTGCTCAATTTGTCATTGCTGATCCTTTGCTGGTATACTCCATTATCCTCCATGCTGCACCACCACCACAACAAATTGAATTAATTAGTACATCCATCTCACATTACTTGTAGTAGATATAACCCTAATGCCTATTAATAACAACTTACGCGTGGGGCGATGATGATTGTGACATTTTAGTTGCAAGATTAACGACGTCGTTATTGCAGTTAATGATGTGGTTAAAGCAAAGGTATCTGCCGTATGAAGAAATGTCCTCAAACACACAAATGTGAGCCTCCACTAAAAACTTGAGGTCTACGGTCACAAAGACGCCATCTTTGAACATCTCAGCCGCCCCCAACAAGTATGGATCTTTAATACTCAAATCGGGACACATCAACAACCCACCATTGATGGACACCATGTTCACCCCTCTATCCATTGCCAATGCCCAAGCTGTCTTCTCTGCTACAGTCTTTGACAGTCCATGCCATAACTGTGTACATCAAAAGCAGACTACCTCCTTTAACACTTTGACTACAAAACAATATATATAAGTAATGTTACAAGGACTAATAATTTTATTAATGACCTTAAATTTTTTACAAAAGTTTATGTCGCTCCAATTTCTTTCATCAACATCAGATTCAGATGGGAGGGCGTCGTGCTGGTTATTATTGTCCCTCCAGAGGACAGCGGTGGCTGATGAAGTGAAAACTACCTTGTCAATGGTGTCTGTCTGTGCACAAGCTTCCAACACATTATGAGCAGCTCTTACTTCCAATTCACCCATCACTTCCTGTACATGCCAGTTAACAAGGACCATAATTTAAATGCCAACCAAAGACGTACGTATATATGTATCAACTAACATGCATGTGCAGTGCAGTACTTATTTTTCCTTGTAGAAAACATATATATGATGTTACAGCTGAAACTGTCGGTGCCAGATTTTTCTCCTTTCGGATTTCTTTGTAGTTATGCTACTACTCGATAGCTTTAACGTGAGTGTCTTTATCCAAGTTAATAATTAACAATAAATAAGCAATTATAAATTTAAAAAGTTTATAGTCTTGCAAGCGAAGCAGAAAGTGAGGTGAGCTGGAGACAAACAAAGTCAAGGAAACGAATTAATTCATTTAGGCAGCTAGAGCTGAAAAAGTTAGATAAGAAGCAATTAAGAGCTGAATATATATATATACTAGAAAATTAAAGAGGCTAAACTAAACTAGTTAATTAGCCACTAATCTAAAATATATGAGGAATTATTCATATATTTATGATCCCTATATTATGTAGCATAGGTGGTAGGAAGTAGTAGTTACATCGTAGGTGGGGTGGTCGGAGGGGAGCTCGAAGGAGTAAAACAAGGCACAACATCCCTTGAGTGCTTCCATTATGCTCTGATAATCCAATGGGTCCGAATCCAACACTCTCAACTTACTATTATTGTTCTCGTGATCACTCCAATATTGCCTCTTGTAGCTCTCAACCTCATCTGCAAAATTCAATTTAATAATTAATTAGCAACTTTCCTATTATTTATTGACAATTTATAAATTACGAATTAGTGGAGGAGGCAGGTCAACTGATTTAGACATGGAAAAGGTATGACAATATTTTATAGTAAATTAAACCAAAGTAATTAAGAAATTAATTTGAATCGTCAGATACCATGAACTACTCTCCATTAAGATGTTAACGCCGTGTGTGTGTGTGTGTGTGTATGTGGTGAACTAGTGTAGGAAGAAAGCACGAGAGAGAGAGAGAGAGAGAGAGAAGATACAGAGGTGTATGCATTGCATATATGTATTAATGTATGGATCCATGAAGGTAGGCAGGAGGAGGAGGAGAGATGACATGAGGAGGAGTTAATTATGTATAATAATAAATTAAAAGTAGGTAGGTAATATATGATATCGTACGATGGTTGTGGAGGGCGGCGTGAACGGAGTAGCCTCTGTGCAAGAGACGGTGGACGAGGGCTGAACCTAAGCGGCCAGAAGCATCCATCACACATACCCTCTTTGATGATGAGTTGTAGTTCCACAAACCAGCACCAGCTTCTTCATCACCTGCCCCCATTCTCATTTCTCACACGTATATATATGTATATGTATATATATATATTGCGTTTGTGTTTGTGACTTTTTGTGAGGGAGGAGGAGGTAGTGTCTTTTTGTGATATATTTATTTATAATAGAGAGAGAGGGAGAGAGAGAGAGAGTTAAAGAAAGAAAGAAAGTTAGTTAGCTTGAAGGCTGAAAGAGTGTTTGGTTAGCAGACAGAGAGATGGTTGGAATGGAATTCCGGGTAGCTAGTTAGCTAGCCTTTAGCCCAGAGAAATTAAGGATAAACTACCTACAAATTACACTACTCATTATTTAGTGTATGACTTGACTATGACCACCCTTAATTATTATTTCATTAATTAGCAGAAATTTATAATAATAACAACAGCAAAAAAATACATTCATACATACATATTTAAATACTACTATTATTGTATAGAAAGAGAGATACTAAGTGGTAACTAATGCAGTGTTTTGGGTGGGTTATGGGTGATGTACAACCACATATTGGGATATGATGATATATTATGATATGTTCCCAGGAAAAAGAAAGTTTGGTAGGGAAGGAAACAACGTGCATGATTTCTCAACTACCTTCTTCCCTCTTGCTTGCCCCCTTTTCCTATTTCTCTATTTTTCTTTATTTCATTTCTATGGACAAAAATATGGATCTGCATATTATTACTATTCTTGAAATTAATATGGGCATTCAACACACTAGCATACTACACAATTTTGGAAATCCCTCGCTCTTCTTTTTAATAATTGATGATTTTCACCTCAACAAGGAAAAATTTCTACAAAATATAAACTAAATCGGATTTGGACTCAGTAACATCATTATATATGTATCAGATTTAGAACGTAACCAGTTGAGATATGTAAATTTGAAAGCCCATGTAGCCTTTATTCCGTACATATGTATAAAATACATATTGGTCGAAAATAAAAGTATACGAGTAGTAGTTTTATAATGAGCAAGTCGGGCTAGAAATTATCATCAAAAAAAAAAAAAAGATTGGGCTAGAAAGAAATGCAAAGAAGGAGGCAGAGACAGAGAGAGAGGGAGAGTAGTGGGCCTTTCTTCACCACATGATCCACCCAACCCAATACAACCCCCTGGCCCCTACAGATACAATTGACCTCTACCTCTCTAACATCTACACCCTACAGGTATAGTCCCTTAATATTATTTCACCATAATATATATATATTACTCATGGTTGTATCAATTTATGATGTATGTCTCCCAATACCTCCATCTCCG